>JALIGW010000002.1:60343277-60610777 GCA_023053685.1 Diadophis punctatus similis | reverse complement strand
ATGGTGACAAATAAATATTCTCTAGAATAAAACTCACTCCCTGCCTTGGCCAGACAAGTACAACAATCACCCCAAAAAATATATGTACCTTTGCTCAAAGCAAGTGCAGAAATTGAGAATTGGTGTTAGTTTCCATTCTAATTAAGAAAACAAAGGCTGTAAATAAACTATATATACAGTAAGTAGCTAATGATGTACCTTCTCAAATGTTCGAACTGTTGTTTTTGAAAATGAAACAGAGGAAGGAGTAGGACATTGTGCTTCCAGCTTTTTAGTACAATTTGAAGCCACAACAATCAGATTTGACACAAAGAAAATCTCATTTTCAAACAAAATCCATGACAATGAATCATACAACTAATTTTTCTCACTGCTTATAATTATTTTGATAGCATTAGAAAATATAAAACACATTAATGATTGCTGGATATATATTTTTAATGTCATCTCACTGGCTTCTGAGATTTTAGAAGACATTATCCATACAAATACAGCTTCCCACTCATAAGGTTTTGTTTCCCGAACAAACAAAAAGCATCCAGACAATTGAATGCCACAGATTTTCTTCTGAAACGGCAACATACAATCCTAAAAAAAACTTTTTGTCATGATAAGAATAACCCTCATCAGAGACGAAAATAGATCTTTACCTGGAACTCTGACATTAGAAAAGAAACCGCAGTTTAAAGTTCTAATTAGAAATATTTATTTCAGTACAAAAATAATAAATTCTCATTAATCACATCTTTGCTATAAAAACACGTCTTGCTTCCACAGAAGCTAGAACAGAAGGACGGATCAAAGAAAGGAATGTACACATGCGTACTAGGAACATATTAATCACGTGCTCAGGAATAAACCATTATATTAGATAGGGATGCAGCTCCCTGCATATACATATAACAGGCAATATAAAAATCACTGCCTGACACTTTTGATGTACTCAAACTTTTCATTCTGAAAAATCAGTGGCAGGTGGAGTACATCTATATAAAAGTAGCTTTCAGAGTAGTTTCAAATGGATAAAGTACAGCAACTAACCTGACCAGGGTCTGATTGTGTAGGTCCCATACTGCAATGTTCCCATCGCTACAGCAGGAAAAGCACACCTTGGAATCGGGGCTGATTGCTAGAGCATAGCAGGCAGGAGCTGAGGATGTCAGCTCTGCTTTTATACGTGGAGTAGGCGCTGCCAGGTCCCAAATGGATAACGTGCTGGCTTCCCCACCAACGATCAGGGTGCATCCATCAGGGAGTAGCTTACAAGACCGAATGTAGTTATCTCTATTCTGGAGAAAAACACATGGCCTCAAATGTATATAATGCACCAATGGGCTATGACACTTTTTCTTATTTCAAACCACTTCAAGAAAGAGATTATAGGACCTCTCTGTTACAGTTAAATAATCCAAAAATAAAAAAGAGATGGAAAAAGTAAGGAGTTGTTATAGATTCCAATCCACAAACTAAAAACAATTGTCAACATTTTCACGTTTACACATTAGTAAAACTTCTGTAAACATCTAGAAAATAGACTGCTACAAACGATTCCATTTTCTTTGAAACTGCAAATAAGATAGTTCTTCTCTGTGGCAGATGCACTGCATTTTAAGTTAAGCCGCTTGAAGCACTGCAGCTGAAAAATGTGTATTTTTGGCAACACTGGTATCTTGTAATATGGTGGAAGTAAAGATACAGTAGCATAAATTATTTATAGCTTGCTTCTGAGTACATTTCATCAAAATTATTGTTTTTATGGTAGAAATAACCTCGCGACTAAACTAAGTTTATCTGAACCCAGGTTTTACTATTGGATTTCAATGAAACCATCTTTATTCAGAATTTCTTACCAGACAGTCCAGTTGAGAAACAGGACTCTTGTTGCCAGGTTGGCTGATATCCCAGACTTTGACACACCCTTTTCCACCAGTATACACATGTCTTGTTGGATTGCTTATGGTAACAGCACACACCACTTCCCCATGGTTCAAGGTATTGATCTGGCGAGCATGCCGAGGTATTCCCGGTCCAATGAGAGCATCTGGAGGGAAAGGAACTGGCTGCATCTGGCCATCTGCAGTAACGTGAAACGAATATGCTCTAGGTAGGGAAGAGGGGAAAAAAAGGGCAGACAGTAGGGGAAGAAAAACAAAGGTCAAATCACTGACGCATTCACAAACATCTATCTGCAACATGCTATGGGATGCAGGTAACCCTCGACTTATGACCATTCATCAACCGTTCAAAATTATGATGGCGCTGAAAAGTGAATTACAATAAGTCCTCACGCTTATGGTCCCTGCAGCGTTCCTGGGGTCATGTAATCAAAAATCAGGCACTTTGCATTTATGATAGTTGTAACATTCCGGGGGTGTCACGTGATTGCCATTTACAACCTTCCCAGTGGGCTTCTGAGACAGTCAATGGAGGACGCTGGATTTGTTTAATAACCACAGCAAAAGAGGTCATTGGGTGTGACTCACTTAATGACCACATATTTTAGTGATAGACATTCAATTGTGGTTTTAAGTTGAAGATTAGCTATAGCTGTTTCTATCTGAACAAAGGAAATCAGTAGCACAGAAGAGATAACATAGTTATTTTTCACAGCGACATTACTCAGGAATACCTACAAATTCTGAGCTGATGTGCCTTTTCAGTTCAAATACTTTTCCTACCTGTCCCAAGTTTTCTAGAGCTTCATTAACCAGTTCTTAGAGGCTAAATACATAGAATAGAATGTATTTATTGAGGGAATGACTTCTGAATTCTTTAATAAAGATCACTGGAATTTGATTATATCCTAATTCTATCTAATACAGGTGGTCCTCAACTTACAAAAGTTCATTTAGTGATGGTTGCAGTGTCCTGGGATCATCTGATCTCCTTTTTGCAACCTCCTGACAAGCAAGGTCAACGGGGAAACCAGTTTCACTTAACAACCATGTTACTAACTTAACAACTTCAGTGATTCAGTTAACAAATGTGATAAGAAAAATCGTAAAGTATGGCAAAATTCACTTAACAAATTTCTCACTTAGCAACATAAATTTTGGGTTCAATTTGGTCGTACGACAAGGACCACCTGTAGTTCTGTTACTAAAGTCAGTTCTTAAAATATATAAAAAAATATGCCACCTAGGCCAAGATCATCAGTATGACTAAATCAATACACTAATTCAGTCAGAAGCCCTAAGCATGTCAGATATGCACCAAAGAAAAAAAAATAGGGAACAAAAGCCTCTTTTCCTGTCCCCACCCATATTATGTTTTCATTTACCACTAGCTTTTAGAGGCGTCTGCTGAATTTGAAAACCATAACAAACAGAATCATATAACTATCATCTTCAACATATAAATAAAAATAAATTTCCTTTCAGACATATGTTTAAAGATTTTGCAGATTTTTAATTAGTTGATCAAGCATGAAACATTGGCCTTGTTCAGATATAAGATCTGAATATCATTCATGATCTTACCACATGACTATAATACAGTTTTTCAGGACTAATATAATTAAAATGCATCATTAAAGCAACTGGGAAATTGTTGTCTTTTATCTGATTAGGAACCAGATTGCACATTCTAGTTTATAAACATAAATTAAGCCAACTTCTCCATGCAGATTAAAAGTGTTTAATCAATAACTGAAATAAAATGTGACATGAACAAGGAATGGACAATAATGTAGCAAAGAGCCATAAAGTACATTCTCAATCCAAGAACCTAAAAATATATGAAAGATAGATATTACGTCTAATCTGAAACACTATTCTTCATCCTAAAAAGATCACCACAACTGCATGCCACTTCCTTCAGCCAATAAAATGCATGCAAGAAAATTTTGAGATCACACTCTATATGGAATACAAAACAAGTTTTGTATTATAATAAATTAGTAGCTACAAAGTTTTATGGGGATGGAGTTTCTGATGTTCTACCTGTTGTTGGGACTCCAAATTTCATCAGCCCCTGCCCCAGCATTGTCAGTGGTCAGGAATATTTTTGTAAGCCACCCATAGTCATTTGTCAATTAGATGGGTGGCATATAAATTTAATAAATAAGTAAAAAATGATAGTTGAAATTAATCAGCATCTGGAAGCCCATATATGGGAGGAGGAGGAGGAGGATAGCAACAGTCACGTGCCTTAGTTTCTCTTAGAATTTTGAATGCTAAAAGCATTATTGTTCTCATTACTGTTATTTTGAGCAACTAGAACCTTTCTATCGTAAATGTCATGTGTTAGTTCAGAAATCCATTTTGCTAGAAAGAGAACAATATATGTTGAATAAACAAAAATTCACACCCATGCACACACACACACTCCACCCTATTGACTTCTTGAACTATGAATGAAAGTGGGGAAACTCCCCCAGTCAAGAAGAGACAGACCAAGGATCCTGCATTTCATTTGCCAAATAAATTCAATGTGACATCCTGATTTGTGTGCCTGAAAGGAACTAGTTTTCAAACTCAAGCTGAAAACTCTCCTGCTGTCAATATAAATTTGCACTAGACAGGGCATTATCTGAACTCCTACACCAGAAATTTTCAATAGACTTATCTATCACAGATAAGGCTATAACATCAGAAAGTTGCTATGCTGCCTTGGGGTGATCAGGCGTAGCGTCAACCTAGTTTCAAAAGCAAATAATGAAAGGAGATCAACTCAGCACCCAGGATTTTCAAAGTTTATCTTGTCTATTTATATAGTACACAAAGACTAAGAAAGAAGCAGCTTCTTTAAGGCAGAAAGAATATACAGTGGGTATATGTTGTGTAAGAGTCAAAGAGAAAGGAACCAGGTATTATTATTATTATTTAGTTCAATCAAAGAAACAAGATTGGGGAATAATAGCCAGGAGATCTGGGGCTTTTATGATCCTGCTCAGCTCCCAACTCATGAAGGTTTTACTTTTCAACTTAACTGAATATTTTGCAACCACACTGTCAAAGAAAAAAAGAATTCCTCCATCAAAAGTCTGAACATTAGTATTTTAAATAAAAACAAAAGAGTAAAAACTGCCATCAAAATCCAGAATATGTTGTTAATACATAATATACAGAAACTTGCCTGCTGAGATAGACATGCAATTGGGGAAAGAAAACAAAAAAGAATTAATTAATGATGATTTGGGTGTGTATGTGTATTGTAGGTAACAGAGAACTGATAGGATTCATAATAATCCACATTTTCAACTTAAGCCCAGATCAAATCTCAGAAAGGATCCTAGAAAATAGGACTTCAGTTCTTAGATATCTGGAGTTCTCCAGGGATACTAACACTACGCTGAATCAAATAACTAACAACGTATAAATAACAGTCCTCTGCAGATCAGCTTTGGTATGATTTGGTGGTCTGAGATTCAGAGATAGAGTGATTTTCATTCAAGACACTTTGTGATTTGATTTGGGAAAGAAATCATCCATAGGCTATAAAGGGAAAGGCCCAGTAGTGGGTTGTAAATCCTGTTGCTACCAGTTCGCGCACACTCTCGCAACGCTTCTGCGCATGCGCAGAAGCGTCCCGAATGGGTGGCCGGAGCCTCCCGCCACCACCGCTACCGGTTCTCTGAACTGGGCCAAACCGGGAGCAACCCACCGCTGGAAAGGCCTATAAATACCTGCAGCTGTTTATTTTTTTTTTTTAGCAAAAGGGCTTTAAAAAGATAAGGATGATAAGATTTGCTAGGGAATATTGACCCTGCCTAATTTCTGTTGACCATTTTATAAGGTTTCACAGGAAGTTTTTTAAAATAATAATAATAATAATAATAATAATAATAATAATAATAATAATAATAATAATAATGATAATGATAATGATAATGATAATGATAATGATAATAATAATAATAATAATAATAATAATAATAATAATAATAATAATAATAATAATAATAATAATAATAATAATAAAATAAAATAAATAAAATAAAATAAATAAAATAAAACAATAATAATAATAAAATAAAACAACAACAATAATAATAATAATAATAATAATAATAATAATAATAATAATAATAATAATAATAATAATAATAATAATAATAATAATAATAATAATAATAATAATAATAATAATAATAATAGTAGTAGTAGTAGTCATCGTCATCATCATCATCCCTATTCATTTTTTCTAAGGCCCAGATCACCAAGAAGAAGAATCTAGCGAAGTAGCCTCAAATGATACCTCAAAGTCTAGGCTACTGATCCAAGGTGTTGAGAGAGATTTCTGGGGAAGCGGGAGAGAGACAGAGACTCAAGTGAAGAGTTCCCTCACTGTTGACTTTCAGAGGAAAAACTTGAAACTCTTCTGGGCAGAGAACAAAAGAAAAATGTGACTGGGACAGCATAGCTTGGCTGCTTCTGAGAGTTCCTTTTTCTTCGTGTGTGGTGATATTGTCAGGGGTTCTTTTTAAACCACATCCAATCATTAGATTGACACAGACCTAGGAGACACACAAAAGCACTAGTTCCTACATTAGGGGGTTTCCATTATATCTCCCTATAAGGAAGGAAGATTTTTATTTTATTTTGCAAGGGTGTTTTACAAAAATCATGCACAAGATATACGCAAACATACGCTTTCCATTACCTCTGTCCTCTATTCTATTACTATACCAACTTTTGTTTGTTTGCTCTGTACTCGTAACTATTATATATCTCTGTTTTCTTCTTACAAAACTACCGTATTTTTCGGAGTATAAGACGCACCGGAGTATAAGACGCACCTTAGTTTTGGGGGAGGAAAACAAGGAAAAAAGGCCTCTGCCTCCCAGCAATTTGCCAAACAGCAAACAGCAAACAGTACAGATGATATACACTGTTTGCTGTGTATTTCTGTGCATGTGTGCTTGACCCATAGAAATAGCAAAGAATTGGAGAAATGTACATTATGGCAGTATATTAATCCCAGAAAGTTTTCTTAAATGTAATCACACTAACTCCTCCCAATGATTTAAATAGATCTACTCCAAACATGAATAAATCAGGGTTTCTCAGCTGCCTTCTTTTAATACTAATACTTAATACTAATACTTAATACTAAAACAGGACATTTCAGATTATACTTTTACAGATCTTTAAAATTGATGTGGCTTTCTGGAAGTATTCTCTGCTATTTAAAAGAAGATACAATAGCACTGGGCCTCTTCAGAGCAAGCATTTATTTTAAAAAGCTTCTTCATTTTGTTAAGTTGTCTAGAACAATAATAAAGCAGTCTTTAAAAAATAAGTCTAATAATTTGAACACTCTACAAACATTTAACAAAATAACATATTAACAGAATCTGCCTCTACCTAGGATAGAACTCACAACCTCCTGATTGTGAGGCAAGAGCTCTATCTCTGAGCCATAGCAGCTATAGCTTGCCTCCTTTCCATTTTAGCAGCCTAATATTGCCAGCAGTTTATCTCCCAGCAATTTGTCTCATCACAGCCACCGTAGTTAGTTTCATTTTACCACGTGGCTTGCAAGCCTCAGCTGTAGGTCGGGAAGCAGATCATCTCTTCTTGTGCTTTGCCCTGTTTGCTGCAAAGAGGTAAATTGCTGGCAGGCAGAGGCCAAAGGGTGGGGGTGGCTGGGTGGGGCTGCATTCGGTGTATAAGACGCACCCAGGTTTTCACCCTCTTTTTGAGGGTAAAAAGGTGCGTCTTATACTCCGAAAAATACGGTAGTCTTAATTGTGTTTTCTTCTAGTTTTTTCTTTCTTCTTCTTTCTTCTTTATTGTCGCTTTTTAAAGGCCAGCATGTAAAACTCTTGCACCTTTCCAAGTTGTGCTTTCTCTTGAGCCGAGGTGGCGCAGTGGTTAGAGTGCAGCACTGCAAGCTACTTCAGCTGATTGCTAGCTGCAGTTCGGCGGTTCAAATCTCACCGGCTCAAGGTTGACTCAGCCTTCCATCCTTCCGAGGTGGGTAAAATGAGCACCCAGATTGTTGGGGGCAATATGCTGACTCTGTAAACCGCTTAGAGAGGGCTGTAAAGCACTATGAAGTGGTATATAAGTCTAAGTGCTATTGCTGGGCCCTTTATACTTTTTCTGAGGATCATTCACTCCCTCTGAAGGAAAAACTCCTCGTTTCATTTGGTTGTGTACATTGTTTTGCTAGCGGCTGCAGAACTCCAAAACTCACAACTTACCTGTTCTCCTCCCACACCTGTGTCAAGGTTGCAGCTTTACTGGCAAATCTGCCGTGCTGCAGCTGGGGAAAAGGCTCAAATGACAGGCAAGGAAGGCAGCTCAGGTGCCCTGCAATTTTGTCAAGGAGACGGCACTTCCCCAGACTGGGAGACGATGGAATTTTGCAAACTGGGACTTTCCTAGAAAATATTCTTCTCTAGAGGTAGGACTCAGTATTTGTGTTAGGATTATGTTTGCTGGTATTACTTTATATTAATTAGAGAGACAGAAAAACCAGGCAGGCTGAACATAGATAGGCTACGCAAGATGATATGGCCCTGCCACAACTTATTCTTAAAAGTAGCTAACATTTAGGCCAAGCCTTGTGTTAGTCTAGCATTCATTCATTCATTTTTGAGAGATTTAAACCATTTCAGGCAGAATTTAAAAGTATAGTTTGATGCAAATCGCTTATTGAACTGGTCTTCTTTTCTGATTAACCTGAACAAAGAAGCTGAGAGCTGAGAAAGTAAATGGCAGCCAATTACTATTAACCTCACAAGTTCTAACAGAGAGTGCAATAATGTGAGTGTGGGTGACAATAAAACTCAAAGGCCAGTCACTCAAATCTGTCAGAGACTTCCTCACACCGCTCAATCCACCCAGCCTCCCTTTCTCTCAAGTTGCATAAACTCTGATAGCACCAGAAAAGCCATCAATTCTGAAAAAATGTTGTGAAAGACCACAAAGCATTTCAAAACCAAAGATTTCAAGCAGGTACCCTCTTTGATTTGTGAATTAACGTTAGTAACGTGATTTGATCAAAATTCTTTCATGATGAAACTTCGCACAGCTCTAACATACACACTTTATTTGCAGAGAATTACTTAGGTTGCAGAACTACTTTTCAAATGTGGCATTTGAATTTTGCTTCGGAATACGGACATTAGGAATGAAACATGCAGAGCAAACATTTTGTAAAGAATTGAAATGTGACTGACAGGTTTTATTTCTGAACTCTGAAGCAGAATATTTGCCTTGCATTCCCATTCTACTATCTTGCAGCATAGGAACAAATGAGTAAATAATGTATTCAAATATTCTGAAATGGTTTGAAACTTGAAAGTGAAATTATCTTTTAAGTCATACTAAACTTAGAAGTGGAAATCACCATTTTTAGCACGTTTGTTTTTAGCTTAAATGCAAATTAAAACTATGTTTTATTTATCAGCCAATATTAAAATCCAATTTCCTTTAGCATTCTGGTAATGCAAAATTCTAAGAAAGAGACAACAAATCTTGCCAATATCTTCTGCCAACTAAATGGCATAAAAACAGTATAAAGTGCTCTGTTCAGGAATGGTAAATATTGTTAGAAATATAGTATAGGTAGTCCTAGAATTATGACCACAATTGAGCCCCAAATTTCTGCTGCTAAGTGAGGCAATTAAGTGAATTTTCCCCCATTTTACAACCTTTGTTGCCACAATTGTTAAGTGAATCTCTGCAGTTGTTAAGTTGGTAACACAGTTGTTCAATAAATCTGGCTTCCCCATTGACTTTGCTGATCAGAAGGTGGCAAAAGGTGATCACATGACACTGCAACTGTCATAACCTGAGTCAGTTGCCAACCATCTGAATTCTGACCACGGGGGATGCTGCAATTGTTGTAACTGGGAAAAACGGTCATAAGGTCATTCAGTGATCTAAGTTTGAACGGTCACTAAATGAATTGTTGTCAAGTCGAGGACTACCTGTAGTAGAAGATGGTAGCCTTTCTAGGAAAACTTATCATACTTGCATCTTGGGGGGTGCTTATCTCTTACTATAAACATTGTGTTCTGGCTAATTTAAATTTCATTACGACTGTCAGAAATTACTCACGGTTTTCCACCAGGGATTCCAGCCAGATTGGGAGGGATTCCAGGTACTCTCATATGAGGGGGAGGATCAAACCCAACCTGATAAAATCATCAAAGAAACAAAACAGGCCAATCAGTTAAAAAACGTACAAGACTACTGAACTTTCCCCCATGGTTTCAGAAAACACAGCTCTACCAAAATTAGATATGTGTGTTCTCATTTATTAACAAAGTCCACCATCATAATATATACCATATTTTTTGGAGTATAAGACGCACCCTTTCCCCACTAAAAGAGGCTGAAAATTTGGGTGCGTCTTATACTCCGAATGTAGCTTTTTTTTTTTTCAGCCCTAATGAAGTGCTAATGATCTTCCCGGCTTGTTTTCATTGCTACTCCCTCCGAAAAAGGTTTTTTCAGCCCTAACGAGATGCTGATGATCTCGTTATTGCAGGATTTGCAGGATTTTTTCATTGCTACTCCCTCCAAAGAAGATTTTTTTCAGCCCTAACCAGGAGATAAAATAATGTGCTGAAACTGACCAGACTAAGGACGCTAGCCAGATGAATACCTGGTAGGTAGATTTTTCCCCCCTATTTTCCTCCCCCAAAACTAAGGTGCGTCTTATACTCCAGTGCGTCTTATACTCCGAAAAATACGGTACTTCCTGCCTCATCTTTAAAAGGAGGAAGAAAGCCTGTTCATTTAAGAAAACTAATATTCAGTACAACTGTGAGCTTTTGTGTATTAATTAATGGTAACATTTTAAAAATGAAGGAACTGAGACCTTAGTATTTCCCCTTATTTGAAAAATATTTTGTGTAGGAACATGTAAACATAGTAGGGGACAAAAACCCTGTGTCTAGAACTGCAACATCCCTAATGTTCTTTAATGCTTTAAAAAGTGTGTTAGTATTTCATTAAATTATATCCCCCATTCGACAAGACTGCAAACCTACCATAGGGGAGCGCCCATAGGCAACTACAGCAGCTGCGGCTGCGGCAGCGCTCATTTGGGGGGACATGTTGTGGAGACTAGCATAGGCAGCTCCTGGACTGGTCAGGTCTCCATTCATGCCAGCATGGGGTACCATTCCAAATGGACCAGGGTAGGGACCTGGTACAGCAAGAGGTGTCCTCAAGCCAGCAGCTGTAGGAAAAGGAGACAGTTTCTGTATGCTTGATGCAACTCGTTTTTGTTTTTTTCATATTAATCTATGTGCACGGCAAACTCTGCTTACACTATATGTGGTTGCGATCCCGTATGAAATAGAATAGCTTCACAATCCAGTTTAAAGTCGAGTAACTCTGTTATTCAAAGATTCATGAGTTTTCAAAGGTAAAGGTTAAAGAGGTGGGGTGCCAACCATAAACGCAGATAACATTTTTCACTCTAGCAACCTCTCGTTGAGAAATACGGAATGAGAAATGCAATTCCCCTTCCAAAATGACATCAACAGGCATTTCCTAACATTTGACCTCACTACTGTTCTATTTTTTCAATTATTCCAACTCAATTATATTTGCAGTTTGCAATTATACAAGCATATAAATGGCCATAATAAACTCATTTTGCCAGTCTGGAATCTGATAATTTTTAACTTTATCACTATGACTGTTATGCTAATAAACATGGTCAAAATGCAAAAGAAAAAAAGTATTAGTCAACATGCAGAATCCTCCTTTCCTTAAAAATCTTTCCTTGACTCCCCCCCTATGCAGACAGTCCTCCAATTACAATAATAATGAGGACTGGGAATTTCTGCTGCTAAGTGTGACATCACAGAACTACATCGATTATTGATGGTAATGTCAGCACTCCCCATTGATGTTATTAACCGAATGCCATCAGCCATTTGGTAAGGACTCACTCCAAGCCAAGCCATACCTGGATTGGTCCCTCCCTTAACCTCAGTAAGGTTAAGGACTGCCACCTATTCAGCTCGCCCCGCCCTACCTATCTTCCCCTATCTATGCCCTTTATGCCTCCCACATCTATGCTCCCTCAGCAGTGGAGGGAAGACAATGATAATCCTCAGGTACGTGTTAACCACATCAAATTATATTAGTAGTAATAATTTGGTGCATGACAGAAGATTTTATTTTACCAGCTTGGTTGACCAAAGGGTCCATGGTTGGAGGTTTAGCAAGACCGGGACGAAGACCTGGTGTAGCACTAGTTCCTGGAGTCGGTACATCACTTCGTGGAGTTGGTGTGCTGGATTTAAGGACTGGTGTGCTAGCCTTTTCATGCTGACATCATTAAACAAATCAAATACGTACTGTTATTAATCCAGGAGATTATTGAGTATTCAATTTCAACACCATGTGGAACTGTGAACTTTTACAATTAAATATCCTTAGGCAATCTCCTATTTTTCAATATTAGTAGTGTCTGCCCTCCCTATTCTACTAAAAAAAAGAATGTCATGCAACATTCTTTAGTTGTATAGCTCATCGGCAAGATGTGAAACTTACTAGTTATTTGTAATTTTTTAAACTCTTCAACTATTTTAATTCAATATAGAACTTTGAAGGAGGTAAATGACAGAGTAATTCAGATTACAAAGATATATTTTACAAGCCAACTGAAAAAAGAGACAAAAGGCAAATGTTATGCTTCAACTAGAATTCAAAAGGATGGTGATTTACTACAAAAGACTTGTTCTCTCTGCCAGAAACTTCATAAGGAAGAAGGATTCAAAAAAAAATTCTAGTTTACAAGAAAATAAATTATCCCCATGACCTCATTAAGAATGGATACAGCTTGATCTTTTTTCATCCTTTTATTTTTTTTAAGATATACAACTAAAACTAGACAAATGAACAAAAGAGAAATTAAAAACAGATTTACAACCTGTGTTAAATTGAATACTGTAAGTATGTTCAATAGAATATTAGATTAACGCTACATATAAAATACTCTTTCATCATATTTGACTATTTTTAAAAGGAAATCAATAATAACTAATTATCAAAGGCAACCATTATAAAAATGATCAGTCAGAATAAATGATTAACAGGGTTTTCCAACTAATTTTAAACATTTTACCCTCATGAATGAAGGCAAATATCTGTGTCCCAGGATAATGATGTGAAATCGAATTTGGGTTGGTCACTGGGACCAGAGATTTACTCTTTCGAGCTTTCAGACTCATGCTAGTGCCCATCTTCAGTTTACCCTCATTATAATAAATCCAGCAAAGTATAATATTTCAAAAAGAGAAATCCAACTTTGTATGTCACACAAATGCCTAGAATTATACTCCATAAATGGCTTCAACATTAAATTAATTTCTAAATCAGACTTGATTTTTAAATACAATTTTTTTTTACATTATTGCATCCTTTTATAGCCTAGTTTGCCATTCTTCTAAGGAAGGAATTCCATCCAATTTCCAATAAGACACATAAAGTATACTGACAGCTGATATAATGTATGAAGTAAATCATTTATGTAGGAATACAAGACTTAGAAACATTAACAGAAAAATAGTATCCCCATTTGGACTTATTTTGTGTGGAATGTGAAAAAGCTGCAGAAACCCACAAAAGACAATCCCAACTCAAATCACAATTGAAATCCCAAGATTTCATGATGTGGACAGTACCATAAAAATGAAAGAAGAAAGAAAGAAAGGGGAACATTGCCTAATAATTAATGAGCAGGTAGGGTTTTTTTTTTTTGGTGTGTTAATAACGAACTGCTACTACAGCTTTGATCTGTCTCGCCACAAGAACTATGGTTAAGTCATGAAGCTTGCACACAATGCAGTAATAAATAATGATTAGTTGTCAAAATATAATACAATTGAGAAGAATACTTACCAAACCTATTTCTTTGGATTTCATGGAAGCAGAACTTCCTGATGAGGCAGTAGATGCTGGGCTACTAGAGGCATCTTTCTTCAAGATACGGGTTTTGTCTATGCCATTCTCTCGTGGGGAATGAGCAGGACTTGCTCGGGGAGACGAAGGGTCCTTTATGGGCAAGGGTAGTAACAAAGACATCTGGTTAGTGGTTGTTAATTTAAATGCAGTAAATTTGTACCCACGGTTGGAAAGCTTTGACATTTGTTGTATATTATGTTAAATACATGACTCTATTATAATTTATTTTACACCAGTTACAAATATCTACCACATGGAAAAATTATCTATGCTCTAAATCAGGGGTCTCCAACCTTGGCAACTTTAAGACTTGTGGACTTCAACTCCTAGAACTCTGGGAGTTGAAGTCCACAAATCTTAAAGTTGCCAAGGTTGGAGACCCCTGCTCTAAATGATGAACAGGACTATTTCAAACCATTAAGAAAAAAATTTGGTGCCTTTCAGATCAAGTTCCCAGGAACAAAAGGGGGCAGTAAGCAGGATAGATAATTTTACATATTTCTGCCTCCTAAAAAGGCATCTTCTAAATAGTGTGAGGGGGAAAAAAATCAAAATTACTATATCAAATTTCTACTGATCATAAATAAGCATGATTATATGTTTCCACATCACACCACAAAAAGATCAGAATTGTTCTTTAAAGGGCTTCCTTTCCTTTATATTTCCTGCACACCACCCCCTCTTTTAATATAGCCAGAATAAACATTGTTCATTTATCTATAATCATATGCACAGTAAGAACTTTGAATAAGCAAATTGCACCATTTGCAGAGCCACAAAAATAATGATGATAATTTCTATGATTTTCCTCCCCTTCCCATGTGTTTAGTCTGCTCAGTTCCAATACTGACAGAATAAACACAGAGATCAAGGACTCCCAAGCATCCATAAGCCACAGGACAGATGCCTTGGTTTCTAGAGTCTGTAGTAAATATGAATTTAATAATAGTGTAACTCCTCCCCACTGTTTGGCTTCTGTAATGAAGATATATTACTAATAGCATGTTTATTTGTTAAACTTATATGTCACCCATTTCACCATCAGATGACTCTAAGTGGCTTACAACACAATAAAAACAATACAGAACCTTAAAATACTAATGTTAAATATTAACATTAAAATGAACAAAGATGGCTAAGGAAGAATATGAGATATAAAGATTCATGCAGGTTTCTAATGAGATATTCACCCTATAGTCTAGAATATTTATATTCCTTTCAGCTTCAGCTACAGTAAAAGAAACACTAAGCAAGTTACCTCATTAGATACATCCACAACTAAGTTGTCATCACTTTTATCTCCATCGCTGTCCTAAATTTAAAAACAATATTTAGTATATTGGACTTTAACTCACTACAACCAAAAACAAAACAAAAATAAAGGGCACCTGCTCATAACTCCTTTAACAAACTACCTTCCTAGGCTAGCAGAGTATATGTAAGTGGGTGCCCCAGACAGAATTTCACCAACATTTGGATTGACTGATGACAAATTGCAGGTCAGGAGGTTCTCCGTGTCTGGGACTGTCAGATGTTGTATCTTTGAAACAGCACTGTCCAAAAATAGCCAAGCTGATAGGTCATGGGTGCAGAGAAGGGATGCAATGTATAGTGAGAGAAAGCCTTCCTGGGTAATGGCCCATCTGCCTCACTTCCATATTCTCACTCATTCTTACAATAGTTACATTTAGTGACCATTCAAAGTTACAACGGCACTGAAAAATGTGACATATGACCGTTTTTCACAGTTACAACCTTTGCAGCATCCCCATGACCATGTGATCAAAATTCAGATGCTTGGCAACTGGTTCGTTTTTATGACCTTTGCTGTGTCCCAGAGTCATGTGATCACCTTTTGCAACCTTCTGACAAGCAAAGTCAATGGGGATGCCAGTTTCACTTAACATCCAAGTTACTAACTTATCAACTGCAGTGATTCACTTAACAACTGTGGCAAGAAATGTTATAAAATGGGACAAAATTCACTTAAATTTTGTCTCGCTTAGCAACAGAAATTTGGGACTCAATTGTGGTCGTAAGTCAAGGACTACCTGTTTCTTACTGTCTCACATATTCATTCTACCAGTTTTGTGTTCACATCCCCTTTGTTGCTCTCTCTCACACACTTGTGTGTTTGCTTGTTTGCTTACATATCTCAAGACAGTTCTAACATTACTTTTTGAATATAAGTCTAGTGTGTTTTTAAAGAGTGCTAAACCTACATATACAAGGGTTATATATAAACATAAGTTCTAACAAGTATCTATCAGTGTATGTTAAGATGACTCTGTGAAAGAAAGATCCAGTCTTTCCTGTAGACCAAGTCAAAATCCAATGGAGAATAGTGCTCAGCCACCACAGAAGGGGACATGTCCACTGCAGCTTAATGTGGCTGATAGGAGCTGGGAAGAATTTAGCCGCTGACCATGTCACCAACCTATGATTAAAACATCCTAAATGGTGTCCATAGTCAGTTGTGTTAGGACCGTGATGGCGAACCTATGGCACGCGTGCCAGAGGTGGCACGCAGAGCCCTCTCTGTGGGCATGTGCGCTGTCGCCAGCTGCTCTTCCGAGTTCCGTCTCTCTGTGGGCATGCGCGCGACAGAACCCAGAAGAGCAGCTGGCCGCCGCACGCATGCGCACCGGCCAGCTGCTCTTTTCTGGGTTCTGGCGCTCCGGCGCGTGTGCATGCTCCAGTTTCGGCACTCGGTGCCAAAAAGCTTAACCATCACTGTGTTAGGAGGAAGAAAATATTGCTTCAAAAATGGAGTAGCTAATGTTGACTCATGAGATAAAGGTAATGACACGAGGACATGTGATTTAAAAATGGTTGCCAGGGCACATTTGTGCTGTTGTTAAAGGAGCATGAAGATCAATACCGTACATATTTTCAAGTGAAAATCATATTCATTCCTTATTTTTAGCAGGAATACCTCCGATTTTGGAATGTTTATATTCAAAATGAAGATTTTAAAACATAATGCCATACATGCAAATATATGTAACTCCAAATGCTAGTTTGCCAATAATGTTCCTATTAGATGATTTATAAATAACTGTTTCTATTCTGCTATCAGCAGATGGTAAATTAATTAGCACATAAATACCGGATCGTTCATCACCCTCTCCCCATTCCTCAGCTTCTTGTGAAAAAAAAAACACAACAAAGCTAGGAAATCAATGGCTATGTTAAATTGGTAATATGATGAATAATCTTATAAGCAAGAACAGGCATGGAAGGGAAAGATTAAAATATATAGCAACCCAACAGAAGTGCCTTGAAAGTGGTGATGACTATTGTCCAACTGGCTACATTTTAGTTGAAGTTTCTTACATAATGGCTTGAGTCCTTATCATCCACTTTTCTTTTCTTCATGTCATTTGAATACTCTGGTCCATTCCTTCGTTTATCGGTGTTCCTCAGACTCTCTGGGACCAAGAGTGAATTACTCTGCAAATACATAAAGATCATCATGTTTACATTTAGAATCCTTTTATACGGATATTTCAAACAAGCACAATTTTTTTTGTTCACAACACAAAGACTAAAAACAGACTGCAAGTGTTGTCTTGCAAGAAACTTGCTGTATAGAGGATTCCATGTAAGGCAACCAACTCTATAGAATCGTCTTCCTACGGCTTCTATGGGACAAAGTAATGATGGGAACAGGACCATTTGTTCATGAAAATATTGATCTCTTTCTATATGAAAGCTATTGAAAATATATCATAGTTTACCTTTTATCTTCTTTTACCAATTATTAACATGCTTTGGGTGGATGTGTCTTTGTATCAGTGTTGAATCCTGACCATTACCTGCACAAGTCCTTGCAATTTTTTTTCTGGTGGTTTGGCATTGTTTGCTTCCTAGGCCTGAGACAGAATGACTGGTCCAAGGTTACCCAGCTGGTTGTATGGCAAAAGTGGGACTAAAAATCACAGCCTCATGGTTTCTAGCCTGGTGCCTCAACCACATCACCAAACTGTCTCTCTATTAACATATTAACAATATTCATTTTAAACATAAAATAGAAGGGGAAAAGACTTTGAAGGCATTCCCTTTTAGCTACATAAGCATGCTATCCTCCAGCCCATGAGTCATCAGAAATCCCCTCTTGAATACTAAAAATATTTTTTTAAAAAAATATGCTTATGTAAAACCTCTTGTCAGAAGAACAGAAAACCTGTAGTGCATTCACAGGTGACAAAAGACAGCTTAAATCAACTTTTTTGTGTACAACAAGATTATGTTCTCTCAAGAAAACACCAGTTTGTTTTATTTTTTTAAGTACACCTGAATCTCTTTCAAAGCAACCCATGATATGAAGAGGTTCTGAAATGTACTTTGAGGCATGCCGATCAGGCATCATTCTGGCAAATATTTCTGCAGAAGCCAGATGTCCAGTCTCTCCTGCAGCCTAAACCCATATGGACAAGAAGTTCATTGCCCAAATCCATAGGAATATCTACTGGCGCCTAAAGTGGCTAAGGAAGCTGGACAGATCATAGTTCCTGCTCCCATCACCATTGTCAATGACACACTCCAGATTAATTCTATGACAAAAAAAAAGTTGAGAAAATATCTTTTTGAAACTCAAACAGCTCCAAGTAACTTGAAAGCTATGTCCATTGTAGCTGGGTCTGAGAGAAAAGCACTATCATTTATATTTATATAATTTAGATAAAAGATTAGTGGGCCACATTAGTGCAACAATGTGAGGAAAATGATTTCTGAAGTCCTGAGCTTTATATCATGTCTGTTGAATCTGTCTGTTTAGGAATCGGTTGAATTACTAGAGTGGTTTGGGATCAATTAAAAGTTTAACTTGTTTGAATCTCTTATTATTCAAGAGTGACATTTCTTAGTGTCAGAAACTGCCCAGTACATTGGATTGTAAGAAAATAAACATAAGTGTTCATTTGCAGGTATTTAACTAGAATAAAATGAAACCTAAATAAATACAAAGCGACCTCTATTACTTTATCTGGGGTTTGTTGGTTTCTCCTAATTTACTGCTAACACTCCCCCCCCCCACCCTTTAAACTCCAGCATCCAACTCTTAATCTGAAAGAAAGGCCAAAAAACAAGAGCAAGGACTAATCTTGTCCGCAATCTGCGGGCTACTTTCTTCAGATAATGTTAAGTACAAACTGTTGACCCAAAGGGGAAGAAAGGCATTTTAGATATTTCTGGGTCACATGATAATTTGACATGCCTCCAATTCTCATCTTCCCTCCAGCTAAAGCATTAAACATGTCACAATGGGTTCTTTTAAGTTCAGGATTAGCATATGCAAGAAGGGCAATTTGTTCAGTGGTGTGTTAATGCCATGAACAGTGCTGAATGCAGGGCTGGGGGTAGGGTAGAGTAGGAGACAGCTCTTTTCACAAAGGCCTGACAAACCTTTCTTAAAAGTCGCTTGTATAAGAAAGCCTCATGGCCAACAAGCTTTCTGAAATTTACACAAAAATCTGTTACATGCCTCACCACCATACTCCAGGGAATATATTTGTATATATTCAAATACTTAAGAAGCAAAATTATAAAAATAATTCAGCTAAAGAGCTGCCCTCCACAGCCAAAACGTAAGGGTCACTATGTTAAAGCAGGATAGACATTTTAGCTGTATCCTATAATGCAGAGGTCTTCAAACTTGGCAACTTTAAGACTTGTGGACTTCAACCCCCAGAATTCTCCAGCCAAGTGTGGGGACCCCTGCTATAATGAAAGGAAATCATGGACTCACACTGCCTAAAGTAATGTAGAAGGGTTTGTTTATGGTGCCATGTATTACATTTCGAAGGCAAACTCTTTTATTTCTGCTTCTTCAACCTCAGCCTATGTATGGCTTCTTCAAAGCATAAGGGAGGGCCTCATAAAAATAGCTGAAAGGCAGCACATCTCTTTACTGCAGTGTTTCTTGATTGAAAAGGTGGGTTTGCTGGGTCACTGAACTCATTAATCTGAGATGCGAGTTTAGATTCCCCCCCCCCCCTTTTTAAATCTCTTGATGGGCTAAGACAAATCAAAAGCAGCAGGGGAAAAATTGAGAACAAACACAATTTCAGATTTGAAAATGGTTTTCCGTATTGTAAAAAATATTGTAAAATCTAAATCTGTTACCGACGCAAAAAGTGTTGTAAACAGGAAAATTGTATAAATTTCCACGTTTGTTTTCAATGTTGTTTGTTTTCAATGTGAAAAAGGCCAATAAAAATTATTATTAAAAAAAAGAAAAGAAAATGGTTTTCCGTGCTAACACAAACATACAGATACTTTACAGGAAGTTAGCAGTATATGAAAAGGCTGTTGAGTGGTCATATTGCACTAACCTATAAAATAGCTTGGTTGGGTTTAGCAGGATGTGCTAACTGGGTTGTTGTAGCTTATTCTACAAACCATATTTTTTTTTGTTTTTTGTTTTAAAGAAACCTTGCTTTGCATGTATGCATATCCAGCCAGTATTATACTTCCGGAGGAAAGATGAAATCTAAGAACAGTTCAGATGTAAAAAGTATTTTGTTGTTGTTGTTGTTATTGTTGTAGTAAATCTATATCAAATGTATAAATAATCATATTAGCAACCTCAAGAGAAAGTTGAAAGGGAAATGTATCAACTGTATCTTGGAATGTTTTTATTAATTTTTATCGTTTTAATTTATTTATTTATTTGTATACCACCTGTATTATTTTTACAAATAACTTAAGGCAGTGAACATATCCAACATGCCTTCCTCTTCCTATTTTTCCCATAACAACAACCCTATGAGGTGGGTTGGGCTGAGGGTGACTCAGTGCAAAGTCACAAAGCTGCCTTTCATGGCTAAGACAGGTCTTGAACTCACAGCCTCCACAGCTTTCTAGTCTGGCACTTTAACCACTAGAGCAGGGATGTCAAATTCATGTCATCATGGCGACGTCACGTGACGTATCAGGACTTTTCCCCCCTTCGCTGAACCGGGCATGGGTGTGGCAAGCACTGACACATCCGGCCCCGCGGACCAGGAGTTTGACAGCCCTGCACTAGACCAATTTGGCTCTATGTACAAATAACAACATAATAAATACTCTTTATTCATGATATTAGCCTTGGTATAGTTCTTTCATCAAAGTGGACAAAAAAATGTGAGTTGATTTGTCAAGGCATTGTATGAATTTAGATCACCCATACACTTGGATACTGTTCATTGCCATTTTAAATTTCCCCTATGCACAACCTGGAATTAAAACAAACATCCCTCTAAGTTACAGTCTTGGGTTTCTGTGACCTGCTGAGTCAGGTTGAATGTTGTTAACCATAGGATCCTTACACAATGAATTAAACTCAACATTCAGAAATGTTTTGTATTATATTCAACTAATGAAATCTTGAAAATAAATTGTGTAAAAAACATTCCTTTCTGTCTATCACAGACTAATTTTTAAAAAGGCAAACTGAATGGAACCAAATCTGCTGTGTAGGAAAAAGTCAGCAAAATAAAAATGATGTTCAAAAATGGATCAGATAAGGCCAGAGACTGCCTCACTAAACCGTGGGAACAGGCAGTTGGGCAGCTACTCATAATATTGTAGAGTCCTCCATTTTAAGACTCTCTTCCTCTTCTGCCCAGTATGTACATATGCAATCCATCCTGTAATTTTCAGTGTACATGGGCACAAACATACCAATACAGCAAAACGGACAGCAGAATAATTACCGTACATAGGGGTCTGTTTGCTATTTGTTTATTTGTATTTAACTGCTGTCTGATTCCAAAGAAGCTTTGCAATAATACAATGCAAAGCACTAGATTTTGGATCTAGTGGCTCTATATCAGTGTTTCCCAACCTTGGCAACTTGAAGATGTCTGGACTTCAACTCCCAGAATTCCCCAGCTAGCTTCGCTGGCTGGGGAATTCTGGGAGTTGAAGTCCAGACATCTTCAAGTTGCCAAGGTTGGGAAACACTGCTCTATATAATGACAGTCAAAAACACAATTAACAAGGAAGAACATCCAATCTGGGACAGCAGCCAGGTCTTTAAAGCCTTCCAGAATACCATCAAGATGAGAACCATATGGATCTCTGGGGGCATCTTGATCCAGAAGGAAGGTGCAGAAACTGTCAGCCCCACCAGGTAGACTGGACCAGAAATCAACTCCATGGTGAAGTTAAAAACTATTTTATGGTGTTTGTAGTAACATAATCTCACAAGATTGATTGTTCTGTACCTCTTCCACTTCTTATAGTCATGTGAATTGGGAAGGTGTCTGTTTGAGCAACTGTCCTGTATTTTCTGCTTTTTGTGATTTAATATATGTTTCTTTCCCTTGTTGCTTTGGTAATGGATCTTGTGTCTGTTAAGGTCATCTTCCTTACTCTTTGCAACATACTTCCTGGGTCCTGATAGATGGCACTGTTAATTTGAAGGAAACCTGGAATGTGCCAATTCTGCCAGCACATACCATCTTGGCAGAAACCAAGGGAGATATGCAGTTCCTCAAATAACCTGATCCTGTGCCTTTTGGGGCTGTATAAGTGACAATCAGCACCTTGAAGCATACTGACAACCAGTACAGCTCATGAAGCAGTGGTGCCATAGGGACATAGCAAGGCATGACTTTCATTGTCCACACTGCTGCATTCTGGATCGGTTGAAACTTCCAAGAGTTTTCAAGAGCAGCCATGGGTAGGGTTCAGTGCAGTAGTCAAGCTGTGATATGACTAGGGCAGGAGTGACTGAAGGGTCTCTCAATTTAGGAAGGGTGCAACTGATACTATCAGATGGAGTTGGCAAAGGCCCTGTGGCTCCAACTGCTTCCCTACTCTTTTACGAACACCCTGTGTTTTTGTTTTTTGTAAATGAGTGTATCTTAAAAGGTGTAATTTTGACAGAGAAGCGCAAATGTTTTTAACAGCTTTGAAATTCCAGGGTCCAAGAGATTACACACACACACACACACACACACACACACACACACACACACACACACACACACACACACACACACACACACACACTATAGTATAGTATAGTATAGTATAGTATAGTATAGTATAGTATAGTATAGTATAGTATAGTATAGTATAGTATAGTATAGTATAGTATAGTATAGTATAGTATAGTATAGGTTTCTCTCTCTCTCTCTCTCTCTCTCATTGTTTAGGGGAGGGGATTGAATAATGTGGCATGTGTTCACAACCTCTAAGTAGGGATGTGGCTGTGTTCAGAATTACCCAAATACCTTCAAACTGATGTTTACACCTGCCATCAAGTAAAGTGACTCTGATCAAGCCCATATAAAAGTTCAGCTGTTCTAGTAGGATTTTTCTGACATTTACTCAGTTGTCTCTTGCAGCAAAAGTCATGGTCTGCAAAGAGCTTACAAAGCAGTAAAGGGATTTCAGTGTTGGAAGTCAGAAGAAGGGTACAATTTTTTTCCCATGGCACTGATATACCAATAGAATACAGCGAAGAGAGTCATCAAATGAAGAAAATATGGCACAAAGGTGACATTACTAAAAACTGGATGTCCCTCCAAAACTGATGAAAAATCAAGACAAAAACTAGTCTGACTGCCAAGAAACATTACATTAGCTGCAAGAAGTTCTGGCAAGATACTGATCGTGTACTACACGTGACAACAATCTCTGGTACTCTTCATATGTGTGCGTTATGGTATAGGATAGCAAGACGGAAGCCTTTTCTTATAAAGAAAAACATCCAAGCCCAGCTACATTTGCAGAAACCTACAAGAAGTCTGACGAAAGCAGACTTTTATGGTTACGGTCTAATGAGACCAAAGTTGAACTTTTTGGCCATAATTCCCAAAAATATGTTTGACATAAAAACAACATTGCACATCACTGAAAGTACACCATACCATACAGTGAAGAATGGTGATGGCAGCATTATGTTTTGGGACTGCTTTTCTTCAGTTGTAACTGAGGCTTTAGTTAAGTTGGAGAGAATTATGAAATATTAGTCAGTTTTGGTACAAAACCTTCAGACGTCTGCTAAAATGCTTTAGATGAAGAGGAATTTCACCTTGCAACATGGCAATGACCCAAAGCGTACCTCCAAATCAACAAAAGATTGGTCTCACCAGAAGAAGAGTAACTAGCATTTAGACTTACACTTAAATATCACTCCATAGTGCTTTACAGCCCTCTCTGAGCAGTTTAAAAAATGTTGGCATATTGCCTCATCTGAGTCCTCATTTTACCAATCTCTGAAGGATGTAAGACTGAGTCAACCTTGAGTTGGCTCTGAGCAGAATTAGCCTCAATACTGCATTTTAACTACAGCTATATTTATTTTAATTAAGAGGTTTGATATTTCACCATGGATTGCATTTAACATTTCCTAAACACGCAATCTGCTTGTCTTAAAAAATGATCACTCCATATGTAACATCCATTCGAAGTTGCTTATAAGCTGCAGTTGCAATATACTGGCATGATTTTGCATTTGGCACTTTGCTTTAGGTCTACTTATCTGCTGTTCACTATTATGCAAAGACCTTATTGGCATCGTTTCATGCATCTAAGACCCTACCTCCAACAGACATGCACTTTATGTCCATTCATCCCCTTCACATTTTAATTCACTGGCAAAACAAATTATTTTCAGGAATAAAGATTTGCAGCTGATTTTTAAAAAAAATCCATGGAAAGATCAGAACCATGAGCAACAATACTGCAACTTAATCTCATTTATTCGCTCCCAGTAATATATCTTTGTTCCTGAAATGTCACAACATTCATGCAGGCAGAACTGGCATTCTCATTTGTTTGTTTTTCTTTATTAAATTTATAGGCACCCACCTTACCTCAAGGTAACTTATTGCTAGTGATCTCCAGCCTACTTGTTTATTTATGGATGCAATGGTAGTCATGTTACCCAAATGTATTGGGATAACAGTTTCCTTCACACTTAAACAGGGATATGCAATTATTGAAAACTGGCTCTAAGCTCAATTAGTTGCTGAGTTCATATTAAATCCACAGTTCGGGCCCTCAAATGCCTCTTTCTATCAGACCAGACTTCATGATCTAAGAAAAATACACTTTCTATTCTGCATTATCTATTATGTTCTGACAGTGAGGAATCAAAAGACAGATTTGAGGGATACACAGGTTCCCATGGGATGACTTAATGCATCAATCTACCGCATTCTAGAAGATTACGCAACATCTTTATTTGTGCAGACTGCCTGCCTTGACTTCATCTACGGGAGTTGTTTTTTTTTCCTACTTCTGCATCAAAAATTGTGTTCCACACTACAAAATCATCCACAGAAGTTGTAGGCTATATTTCAATCCAATTATTATTTTTCCCCAACTGAAGAGGAAATTATGTGTCAGAACAATCCTATCACTTTCATAACAGCCACATCTACTTTCCTTAGGGACACAGCTTTGATAAGATCTATAAACACTAGTAGATATAAATGCAGTTTTCTCAGTCAAGAAACCATAACAGCTAATGCCTTGGCATCCTGACAGAAATGGAAAGTCCAAATATAAAGACATAATATTGATAATGTTCTCCAGTATACAATCTATTTCCTGCAGTTGATCGTTTTACATCAAGGCAAGCAAACTTTGAACCATTGATTTCATGCAGTTGCTTAAGCTTAACTATATAAACCTTGCCTGCCTTTGTGTCCTCCAGATATGGAAAATTTTATAATGGAAACTGAAATCATCAAGCTGTGTGAAACTGATTGATATCAATGTGTTATGACTTCTGTGATGAAGCAATATACACTTTAAATCTAAAAGCACATTTAAAAATGAGAAAGATTGGTCTTTAGAGGGGGGAGGGAAATCCACTTGGAAATAAGAAAGTCCTCAACTTACAACCACAATTCAGCCCAAAATTTATGTTATTAAGTGAAAAACTTGTTAAGTGAGCTTTGGCCCATCTTCCGACTTTTCTTGCCACATTTGTTAAGTGAATCATTGTAGTTGCTAAATTAGTAACATGGTTGTTAAATGAATCTGGCTTCCCCATTGACTTTGCTAGTCAGAAATCGCAAGGGAGGATCATATGACTCTGAGACACTGCAATTGTCATAAATATGAATCAGTTGTCAAGCATCGAAATGTAAATCACATGACCATGGGAATGCTGCAACGGCCATAAGGGTGAAAAATGGTCATGTCACTATTTTCAGTGTTATTCTAACTTCAAACGGTCACTAAACAAATTGTTGTAAGATGAGGACTACCTGTATTATAAAAGACACCTTGTTGAGCCTCTGGCACTGGTTTGACATATGTGAGAAGGTTAGCTATTTAAATTTAATAAATAAGTAAATGTGGAATAATGGCAATTATTCCTGAAGGAAGGCAGATTCCAAACCATTCATTACATGTTTTTGAATCAAGTGATATTTCACAGAGAGATTCAGTATTTGGTTTTGCATCAATACCACACTCCCATGATAACACACTAATGTCCTCTTTGCACATCTGATCCAATTTTCCTCCATCCTAGCTGCACTACAGGTCATCTTGCAAAATTTCTGATGCTAGTGTTCTGTACAGCTTAAGGACAGTCAGTTTTCTTTATTTGTTTGTTTGTTTGTTTGTTTATTTATTTATTTATTTATTTATTTATTTATTATGGTGTTCTTATATGCCGCCCAACTCCCGAAGGACTCAGGGCGGCGTACAACAGAGAAAATACAAGACACCAATTTATAAATATTATATTAAAAACAGATATAAAAGTTAAAAAAACAATATTTAAAAACATCCAATACCCATTCAACAACCATACATACTTGGGGTGAGCTCGAGTGGATTAAGCTCCACCCCCAGCCTGCAGGAAAAGCCATGTCTTGACAGCTTTTCGGAAGGCCAGCAGAGTGGGGATAGTTCGGGTCTCTGGGGGTAGTTGGTTCCAGAGCACGGGGCCTGCCACAGAGAAGGCTATCCCCCTAGGGCCCGCCAGGCGACATTGCTTGTGGAAAAGTTTGTCTCGACTGATTATTCAAGGCCTGAACTCATAGTAGAAGCCTTCGTAGGCCTACTACTAATAGCCAGCTTGATTTTAATCACCCTACACAGTTTTAAAATTATTGTAACATGGGTGGTAGTATTAATGTTGGTAGTTTATAACATATTTATCCAAAAGGAAAATGACCGGGAAGAAAAAAGATGTCATGCCAGATAAGATAAAACAAAACCAATAAAATATCTCTTTTCTGTGCAGTACTCATCTTCTCCACTTTATTAATTTAGATTGCCATCTCCACCTAAATCCAATCCTTCCGATTCCTCCATACTTCAATGAATATATTCATGTGACCCTTCAAGGTTACATGTATTAGCCATCTTTACATATACACAATATACCGTATTTTTCGGAGTATAAGACGCACCGAAGTATAAGACGCACCTTAGTTTTGGGGGAGGAAAACAAGGGAAAAAGGCCTCTGCCTCCAAGCAATTTGCCAAACAGCAAACAGCAAACAGCACAGATGATATACACTGTTTGCTGTGTATTTCTGTGCATGTGTGCCTGACCCATAGAAATAGCAAAGAATTGGAGAAATGTACATTATGCCAGAAAGTTTTCTTAAATGTAGTCACATTAACTCTTCCCAATTATTTAAATAGATCTACTCCAAGGTAACTAAACTCTAATACTAAACAGGATACTGTTACATTTCATACTATACTTGTACAGAGCTGTTAAAATTAATTAAAATTTCTGGAAGTATACATTATTCTCTATTATTTAAAAGAAGATACAATAGCACTGGACCTCTTCAGAGCAAGCATTTATTTTAAAAAGCTTCTTTATTTTGTTAAGTTGTCTAGATTTACAGGGATCTCCAACCTTGGCAACTTTAAGACTTGTGGACTTCAACTCCCAGAATTCCACAGCCAGCAAAGCTAACAAAGCTGGCTGTTGAATTCTGGGAGTTGAAGTCCACAAGTCTTAAAGTTGCCAAAGTTGGAGATCCCTGGCTCTAGAACAATAATAAAGCAGTCTTTAAAAAGTAAGTCTAATAATTCTACAGACATTTAGTTATTCACTTACCCCCTTCCATCCAGTTCAGCAAAAAAATAAAAATCTGCCTGTCTCTGCCAGCTATTTGCCTTTGTAGTTAGTTTCACTTTCATTTTTCCACCTGGCTAATCAGCTGTAGATCGGGGAAACTGCTACTGACTTGCTTGGTTTTACAGGCTCTTCCCTCTTTCCTGCAAGCAGGTAAATTGCTGGAAGACAGAGGCCAAAGGGTGGGGGGTGGCTGGGTGGGTGGGGCTGCATTCGGTGTATAAGACGCACCCAAGTTTTCACCCTCTTTTGGGGGGTAAAAAGGTGCATCTTATACTCCAAAAATACGGTATGTAAATATTGCTATCCTGCATTTCAGTAAAAGAGGAGGAGGAGGAGGAGGAGGAGGAGGAGGAGGAGGAGGAGGAGGAGGAGGAGGAGGAGGAGGAGGAGGAGGAAGATTAAGGATGGGGATGAGGCAAGAGGAAGAAATAACTTGACACAAAAATGGAGAAGCGCGATGTAAGGGAAAAATTCCCTCAACTCAAGCTTCACACTTGGCAACTCCTCCATGGATTCACCATATAATTAGATGCTAAAAACAAGTTGAAATTAAATCCAGAGAAGATAGGTGTGGACAGGCATACCTTCAAACAATTACATCTAGTGTTCCAGCTATTCTCCCTAACTGACCAGTTTTGGTATTGATCATAACTAGATGTTGATTGCCCTAGATACCTCTCTCTTGGCTGCTACAATGTACTCTTCATGGAGTTACCATTAAAAAGACTCTAATAGTTGCAACTGATGAAAATGTAATAGCTAGCCTGCTGATCTATGCAAGAAACAGGGATCATATGGTTCCTGTACTGGTTGTCAGCAGCATACTATTTATAGTGTTTAATGGTTTAAGGCCTGAGTACCTAATGGACTACCTCTCCTGTTATAAATCTGTCTTGTAGATTAAATCAATGGAAGCAGCCACCAGGTGGTCCTGCTATTAAAATTTCATCTTTCTGGAATGCTTTCTGCTCGGTTTTTCCCAGGTTATGGAATGCATTCTCTTGGAGTTATACTATCAGTGTTTAAGAAAGGACTAAAGAAGCACTTCTTTCAACAAATGTGACTGACTGATTTAAATATTTATTGTTCATCTTAATCAGTATTTTTATATCATTTTTGTTTTAAATTTGGTTAACTGTCCTGAGTGTTCACCAAAAAAAGAAAGGCAAAGAGACAAAAAAAAAGTCAGTCAGTTATACCTCATCCATTATAACTTCATCCAAGATAGTTTTTGCTTCCCAGTCTAGTTTACAACTTCTGGAGGCCTCCTACGCAAATATTAACTACATCTTACTTTGTTTAGCTTTCTCAAAATCAGTCTGTAGACTTACAGAACTCAGCCCAAGTAGTGGATATTTAAGTACTAGTCTTAGCAATGGCCCCCACTGTATACAAATGCCCCTTGCAGGCCCTGTCTCTAATGTTGATCTTTATTTTTAAAAATGCTTTTAAAAACACTTCTAACTGAAAAGGTAATATACCTTATAAATTGGAAATATTTTTCCTGTGATATATTTAAAATGGCTGCAGTAACTTAGAATGATTTGAATACTTAACTACCCTATTTAGTTATAAGCCATGATCTTGAAAAACAACAAATAATGAATGGAATATGCAAGTATGGAGAATCACTTAAGATGATTTGGTAGAGAGGAGGAACTGTGTTTTTGTTTTGTTTTAAAATTTACTTCCCGTCAGTGCCAAAAACATCTGGTCTAAGAAGAAACTACTATTCTTATGCATAGCATTAGTGTAAACAATTTTTCCATGCTAAGGTGGTAGTTAAGGGAAAGGATTCATAGGCGGCTTTTACACAAGCTATCAAAATAATACAGATGCATTAGGGAATACACAGCTCAAATCTCCTGTTGATATTCTTCACCGCATATAACGTTATCTCTTTCTTACAGACCATTTAGTACATTTTCTCTGCATCAGCATTCCTTAACCTAGTGCTTGCCAGAATGTCCAGCTAGCATGACCAATGGGAAGCTATTGTCCAACACCTTAGAAGAGGATCAGACAGGCTCATTTTGTCACATTTCATACTATAATACTGCCATAGGGAGGGAATATTCCAAATAGACTTTTTTTCATAAATTTTGCTCTCAATGTGCTATAATATTGGTAAATACGCTAAAAACACAACCACTCCAGTCAAAGTATCTTTTCAACTGATTGTGATTTTCTTTAGTAAAGGAAAAGTTGCAGTTTTACAGTTTTATCATTTTTTTTCTTAACAAACCCACTTTTATATACAAGGAAAGTATATATGAGAATATGAAATGGAGAGTTATTCCTTAGCTGTCATCCCTACCTATTCTAACTTTATATATCAGTGTCTATCTTCTGCTGCAATCTGGTTACAGATAACTTTTTAGGGGTCTCCGAGGCAGTTTAGACTCCTGGTGGCTGCCTGGACAAATTCACACAGTTTTCTTGGCAAGATTTCAGAAGTGTTTTGCCACTGCCTCTTTCTTAGGGCTGAGAGTGTGTGACTGGCCCAAGGTCACCCAGCTGGATTCATACCTAAGGCAGGACTAGAACTGGTTTCTAGTCTAATGACTTAACCACTATACCAAATCGACTCCTGCTAACATGATAGAAAACATTAAAACAGTTAATATTAAGATACGATGGAAGGAAACCAAATATAGGCAATCCTTGACTTATGATTGGTCACTTAGCAACCATCTGAAATTACAATGGATCCTCCCCTCAAAAGGGACTTATGACCCAAATTTGAAGTTATGACAGCTGCCTCCCACTCACGATCACATGACCACATTTTGGACACTCAGCAATTGGTCACATTATGACCTGCTTAATGACCATCACAATCTATGACTGTAGGAGAGTTGGTGCATTGATGCTACCTAGTTTGGTAATGAAACATCTGCAAGAAAACTACCAAGCTCAGAGACCATCAAGGACCCCACAGTCCAATCCTGAGTTACAAATATTCTTTTCTAATGAACTATAATTGCAGGCTACAATCAGTCATGATTGTAAATTGTAAATTGAGCACCAGTACTACCTGTACTGGTGCTCCTCCAGTTACAACCATTACTGGCCATTCAAACTTACAACTTCACTGTAATACAAGAGGGTGTAAATTTAGTAGAATTATCACTTTCACTTTTCTATCAGGAGCAAACTCAGAATCCAAACTATATTATTGGACTGAGAAGCCCACCTATCCATGCAGGACAATAGGCAGGACCCTTTTTTGCCCACCTCATCTGTTATCTCTTTAGGAAACATACACAATATTTACTAACATTTACAGGTATCACATTTTTCTTCTTCTTATATCTTTTGTTTTAATTTTAATTTGTAAGCTGTCCAGAGTCACCATGGAATCAGAGTGGCCTTGAAGACAATGATGGAAGAAAACCCATAGAGTAGCTTTAATAGTATGTGTACTCATAAAACCTTGATTCGCTCTTTAAAATCTCACACTTTAAAATTCAGCGCTCAGGTTCTACTCTGAAAAAAGTATGTGAAGACAGAAGAGCAGATTAATTTTGTCTCTCACAAACCACAAACCACTTTCAAACCACTTTCAAACCAGAATAAAAATTTAAAAATTATAGTGTTACTCAATATAATAATTGCCCAGAGTGTAAACTACCACACATGTTATCTATGTAAGACCAATTTTTTTTTAAAAAAATAGGATGACTTATTGAATAGTATTGTTCTATGTTGTTAAGGAATTTTATAGGACATGTGATGTATATTATTGTTTTTTAAATATTTCAAAACAGTAGGACTCTTCAAAAGGATGTTACAAACTATATATAACAAGACATTTATTTTTAAATTAATGACAAATTTTGAATTAACATAGCTAGCTCTGATTAGATGTGTAATGTCTGATCACACACTTAGAGAGTCAGGTTTGTGAAGATAAAATTATCAAAATGTTCTCATTCCTGGTGACTACCTTATAATAGCTGATATTGTTTCCCAAGCACATATTAGTTATGGAATTAGCAAAGCTGTGTCCTGAAACCAGATTAGTTTGCATTTTATCCCCATAGCCACAAAGGCTATTAAAAATAAATAGTATTTTTTTAAATTCTCCCAACAGAGCACTGAGGTGTCCAAATAGGAGAAACTGTGACCATTATCTAAAACTAGGAGAGAGAAGCAGAAAGTAAGTCTACAGGGAAGAAAAGGTGAATATCTAGGCTATCAACTACCGTAATTATGAAAATGTTAACATTAGCAGGAATATTGGTACTTACTGTGCCTGGATCTCTGTCTGTTCCCGTAGTAACCAAGAAATGCACAGACATGCCCGTTCAGACACAGAGGCAAGAACAGAAATAAAAAGGGGGAAGAAATTAGAACACAAGCCGCAAACAGTTTTAAAATGGCTTTTATTTATATAAGTCATTGCACATTCCTAATACAGTGATTTCCTGAAAATTACATTTTGTAAACATGATTTACAGTTTAACCATACACAAGGCCTAGTTCTTTCCATGACAGAATAAATTAATTTTTATTCTTCAAAAAATTATTCAAGTGCAATTTGCCCAATATTTAAAGGTGTCCTAAACAAAACTACAAAAAAGGAGCAATGCTTAAAACCTTTCATTTCAACTCATTCAACTCAATTTTTTTATTCTTCATTTGCCCACCCTTTCACCTCTTGCCCGCTTTCCATTAAAGATTTCTTTCTTTAATTAAAAAAAGAAACAAAAATATTGCCCACTTATTCTCGTGTAATGATCATCCACGATATTGTGCTGGCCACTGAGGTTACAACTAAGCATCTGTAGGGATGTTAAAAGGCCCTGCATTTCATCAAAGCAGGAGAATCCTAATGAACTCCCGGTGGTTCAAAAACTAAGTACCTCAAGCTAAATTTTGTTTCAGCGATATAAATGCAGGACATTTAATGTTTGGCATTATAATTGTTCTTGGTTTTCATTCTAAATAGCTCTTTAGAATTCTTTAGAGATGCCCACAATTTTCAGCAACGTGCGAACACTTATTTGAAACGTCCTAATCAGGCTTCCCATGCCTCTCACCTCTGTGGTGGTCTGTATCGTGATGCTTCTTGTCATCTTTTATTGCCAAGTGAGACTGCCCACCCAGCGCGCTTGAGAGGGCAAGAAGGCCAGCACTGCTTCCAAGTGGAGGGATCCCAGGAGGCTGAAGTCCTGATGGGTGTGGAGTAAGAGGCACTGGAGGTCCATGGCCGTGAGAGAGATGCTGAGCCTGCAACTGCTGTTGCTGTTATTTGTTGTGGTTTTTCCAGATAGAAGCAGCAGGCAATTGGAAGGAAGAAAGGAAGGAAAGAAAAGGAGGACTGGTTAGCCAGTGAACATAACACCATTTCTTGCCTCAACGTCTACCCTATTTCATCCTGGTCTAGGTAACCACCCTATGCTAAGTTTCACAACTGTAAGAATACTGCCTTGGATATTGATTCTCTTTTGCATTACAGAACTAAGCCATGCAATTTAATCTGCAGCCCAACTAACAGATTTGTGTAGTCTATACTCTGGAAGACAGCTGGCACCTTTCAAATCCATCTCCGTATTAAAAGAATTAGTGCAGACAGAGATATCATTGCTCTCACCTTCCTGTCCCCAAACGCTTGTTTTCACAACTGCTTCGAATAAAGATGAAAACCAACAACTTAAAAGGGCCTTATCTAAAATAAGTCTGTGTTACAGCTTCTGCTAGGAACATTTCCAATACTGAATCACCAGTTGGAAAAATGACCAAACAAGTGTTCTTTTCACTTCATTCTTGTCGTTGGTGTATGCTTGACATTAAGACTGACAGAATACAAACAGAGTATTGATCTGATTAGTCTTACCCTCAGGGCACTATCTGAGATTTACTTCAACGATTTCAAATCTATGTACCTATCCCCAAATTCAGCTGAAGGTCAGACTGATCTTTGCCAGATCACAATATATGCTAGCCTTTTCCAGCCTCAATGCCCTCCAGATGTGCAGACTTCGTGTCTCAGAATTCCCCCAGATCACAGCTGAGGATTCTGGGACTGCAGCTCATGGTTCTGGAAGGTCCCTTTTTGGAGAAGACTAGTATACAGAGGTGGGTTCCTCCCAATTCGTAGTAAACCAGTGATGATGTCACGGAGCCCGTTCTGTCAGTGCCGGTCCGTGGACGCCACCATCTTTTTTTTTTGCTATTTTTCTTGGTTTTTGCTTCTGCGCATGCGCAGAAGCTGAGTTTACAGCACTGCGCATGCGCCATTTTGTTTTCAGCTTTCCCCCATTTTTGCTGTTTTTTGCCTCTGCACATGCACAGAAACTACGTAGCCATGTGGCACGGGAGGAAGCGAACTGGAGGCAAGGTTAAGTTAGAACCCACCACTGCTAGTATATGCAGTTATACATACATAGAGAAAATATACATTTTCCCCTTCCAGTCTACTCCCGGTTTGAATGTTAACACCAGGGATAATATAACCAATTTGACTGAGCTCCAAACAGAAGGCAAGAGATTGACTTAAGCTCCAAGGCTTCAAGTTACTATTTATCTTCTCAGAAATAAGCCTCTCTGTGAACAATGGCACGTACTTCCCAACAAGCATGTATTACAGCCTTCCCCAACTTAGCACTCTCTCCAGATAGACTGGGATTCTAGAATTCCCAATATGGTTAGTGCCAGGTTGGAGAAGGTTAGTGCACAGAATTGCAGCCCACACCTTGTATCTTAGCAGCCAGAAGTTCTACTTAGCCCTTTCCAATTTTGAAAGAATTATTCAAAGTGCTTACATTTGTAAGCATGGGTCTCTGCATTATGACTTCAGCCAAGCTGCAACTCTCAAGAGCTGATAGCATTACGAGGTCCTGTGTTTGACACATGGTACAATCATATCAATTACATTTATCACCTCTATAGTGTAGTACTTATTTTTTTAAAGAAAAAGATAATCATTACAACTGTGCTTATAGATAACATAACATTTAACAGAATGTTAGAGTGTTTTATTTGTGTGTATGTTAGATCAAGAATTTTAAGCAAAACACCTGCTTTTTTGAGTTATTAATACTGTATTTAATTAAATTTGTGCAGTAACCAGAGAAGACACATTTAAAAAATCTGTCTCGACCATGTTCATTAGAAAGCTTTGGACTATTTAATCATTTTAGCAGTGCTTCTTGTCACCATAAAATGGACCCAATCCACACAGTCATTGTGAAAACATGTATTACAAAACACTTTCATATTATAAAAACTATAAAGTATATGTTTTTACCAGTATTTCTACAATGTTTAAATGTACTCTCTGCATTCTAGCAAAGGACGTCTGACATATGGTTTCTTTTTCTACTTTTCATATCAGGTATTGTCTTGCTACTGCTTCTTTGGTACTTTTCCTTTCTTGATGTTAACTAACAAGAAGTAACAAGCTATATCATGCCAAACAAAGCACAGCACAATTTATGCTTTTTTCTCAACAGAAGCATCTCTTCCAGTTTAGGTGTGATATACTTTTATAAATAAATTGGCATCTATCAAATAAACCCAGGGATTCTATTTTTTCATAATTAAACAAAGATTTTAAAATGATTACAACTGTGAGCTCTGTCATGCCACCTTGAATTCAACATCAAAAGATCTCAAACATTGTTTTATACAGCTGTTTATATTTAGGGCTTCTTCCGAGAAACATGTCCAAAAATTTTGGGGATGTTTTTTTTAAAGAGTAATTTTATTAAAAATAAACAATTAAAAAGATAAAAAGTAATGCAAACTAAGAAAAAAGAAGTGCAGAAAAGAAAAATAGAAATTACCTTCCCGCCTTATCAAAGCAGGTATAAATTTAGTAACTTACCTTCTCTTAACAAAGGTGGGTTAAAAAAAACTTTAAGAAATCCCTCTTTCTCCCATTACTTATCTCTTATCAATATACAGATCCTAAAAGCCTCCCTATTCTGTCCTAATCAACAAAAGTCCTTTAAGGATTATCAGAGGTGAATACACACATACATATATATACCCTGATCAAATAAACCAACTTCATATCCCTTTACTTTTAACAATCCTAATCGTTAAGTTTCTTTCTTCTTACTGTTTTTCCCACAAGGGAAGGGTCTGCTTTTTAAATCCCTTCACATAATACCCCAGAATTTTATTTATTTTTCCCCTTTGGCTTTTCTCACAAAATTCTTCAAAGCTTTAACATGTCTATTTTGTAAATCCAGTGTAGGAAAGTTAGCGAGGTCATTCTTTTGGTTTATTTTGTCTATATTCATTTTAATTTATTAAGACATCAGCCAGTTTCATTTGTATATCCAGCATAGAAAACAGTGGGGGCACCATTCTGTAGGAGAAACTTACAAGCACAGGGGCAACATAGAAATAAGACACAGATTTTCTGGTTATGGAGAGAAAGAATAAAAAGAAGAAGCAAAGTGTCTGGGATTACCTAGGAGCCACCTTTTCCTCCCTCTCTTATGATGCCTCAGTGTAGACTTACAGTAAATAGATACAAGTGTCAGGGCAAGAGTATATAGCATTTAAGGTGAACCATTGTGTAATAGACCTCTTTCATGTAGATGCTACTTATTTGAAATGTTCTGCATGTAAATCAGATATTTCCATTATGATTACTTTCATGTCACTTCAATTATTTCACCACTAATGGCTTCACAAATGCATATGTTGAAAAGGTGTTTGAAAGGATTTCCCACAGAATGCCCAAATTTCACTTCCTAGCTGTCATCCGCATGACATTTGAACAATATGTGAGGGGGTTCTATGCACATACAATGTGTGAAGGAACTTTCTGCTGATCAGGATGCATATAGTAACTCCCCCTTAGTATCAAGTGTGGAAAATGGGATACAATGGCTGCTGCATACATCCTTGTCATTCATTGGTGAGTAAGGCTGAAAACACTCCCTTGCTTTCTACTTTTTAAAAAGGAATTTCCAGTTTAAGCTTTTTTGTGGATTCAAACAGACAAGATAATATGGCTGAAGGATGAAAGAATGCTGAGAATCCAATTCAGTGTAGCACAAAAGGCTGCATGTTTCATCAGGTGGTTGTGAGTTAGCCATAATTCTGCCCTTTTTAAAAAATTGAAAAACTATTAAGTACCAGTTTCAGAGCAAGCCAAAACCCAATATCAAACATCTGTGGTTTGGAAAAAGTATAATCATTTGGAAGCAGTCTGACTTACTGGAGGAATAATGCACAAGTAAAAGACTCATTTTGTCTTTACTTAGTAAACCTGAGATATTATTGTGCAAACTGAACCAGATTCATGCAGCTTCTGCATGAATTATCAAGCCAGCTGATAATAATTGATATTCATTTCCTTTTATTTTTATATCACTCATAATTTTTAGATTACAAACTTGAAGTTAGATGCTTTAAACACTGCACAAAACTGTGTTGAAAGTGTAATGTGATTTTTAGGTGTTTATTAATGCTTACAATGTTATTTTTACAATGGCATCCAACTTTCAATTCATAGAAATGCTAAAATTAAATCCTCAAATACTAAAATTAAAATTGTGTTTATAAAATAAACAACATTTTGCCAACAGAAAAGTCCAGCCTTGGTTCTTAAATTGTATTATAAAAAGAATGAATAGGAGCCTGCATTTAAACAACAATTCAACATTACAACATGGTAGTAAAACATTATTGTATACTGTATTTTGGAGAAGACTTTTTTTAAAAGTGTTGCTTTTTCTTTCTGCTTGCTATGAAGTGCAGAGTCAAGAGAACTGGCATTCTGATGCTTGGACAATCTATGCATATATAGAATAAAACAATATTTCAGTAAATAAATTTTATTTGATACAGAAGCTGAATTTAGATGATCTCATCTCAGCTGGAAAGATTACGTTTAGATTATCAGACTGAACGTATATATTTATTCATTTTTAGGCTACATATGAAGTCACTTTGAATACTGCAAGTGACAAACCAATAATCTTCCAGTCAACTGGAATTTCAATCTCATATGAACCAGGAAACTATATTTAGCACAACTTCTTTACTTTTAATCTTTTAATCATGTGAAATAAACCACTATATCTACAGTAATTAAATGTGTTTTAAGCGACTTTTATTCTCTGTTCCAAAGACAGTTTCAAATATTTAAACTGTTAGTGTAATTTATTTATTTATTTATTACTTATATTTGTATGCCACTCAACTCAGCAGGGACTCTGAGCGGCTAACAACAATATAAACAATATCAATATAAAACAATTTAAAAAAACAATGTTAAAAGCACAATAAAAACATTAAAAACACTCAATCACTGAAACACTCATGGGCCTACATCTATTATCTATTAGGCCCAGGCTTGCCGGAAAAGCCAGGTTTTCACAGCTTTCCTGAAGGCCAATAGGGTGGGGATAGTCTGGATCTCAGGGGGTAGCGGATTCCACAAAGTAGGGGCCGCCACAGAGAAGGCCCTCGCCCACGGGCCCACCAGCCGACATTGTCTAGTCGACGGAACCCGTAGCAGGCCAACCCTGTGAGATCTAACCGGTCGTAGGGAGGTCAGATTAACAGAGTTGGAAGGGACCTTGCAGGTCATCTAGTCCAACCCCCTGCCCAAGCAGGAGACCCTTACATCTGCCTCTACCTAGGATCGAACTCACAACCTCCTGATTGTGAGGCAAAAACTCCACCTCTAGGCCACAGCAGCTGGGTATGGTAGGAGATGGTCCCGAAGATACTCTGGCCCTGCACCATATAGGGTTTTAAAGGTAATCACCAACACCTTGAATTGCACCCGGAGACCAATGGGTAGCCAATGCAGCTCACGTAAGATGGGAGTAGTGTGGGTGTACCTGGGCACACCCACCACAGCACGCGCAGCTGCATTTTGGACCAGCTGAAGTCTCCGAATACTCTTCAAGGGTAGCCCCATGTAGAACACGTTACAGTAATCAAGCCGTGATCAAGCCGTGAGGTGACAAGGGCATGAGTGACTGTGAGAAGTGCTTCATAAGTGAGTGACATTCCTAAGCCTTACCTTTAGCAAGATTCAGTATAGAAATTTCTATTTGTAGATTTTTTTTCTGTGTGTGTGTGTTGTTGTTGTTGTTATTTTTTTAAAACTCTCTCCATGAAGATAATGTAGCAACATGGGATATGTATAAGCTGTTTTATACTAGTTTATTTTTTCCCACTTATTGCACTACTCTTTACTCCAGCTTCACTCCAGTTCCTATCCAGGCTGTTAAGTGGAGGGGTATTTTCCCCATATCACCTAATCAATGTTTTTTTTTAACTGAGGTCACTTAAGTTATAACCTACAGTATACAAAGTGTGTGGATCAATGAATCTTTTCCCACTCCTAGTAAAGTGCTTGTATAGTTTTTCTCCTTAAGTAAGGTGTTAGTAGCCGATGGTCTTCTCCAATCTTGAATTCAAAATAATCCAGCAACAGGGGTCAAAGCCTGACATAATAAAGGAGAAAAGTATGCTGTCTGAAGAGGTTTGGTTCTTTCAACACTAATTTAAAAGTTGTAACACAGTTGTATAATTGAGTAATTTCATGTTTGGTTTTATGCTTTGGAATATTTTCTAGTTTAAATCAAGTCCTAATCTTCTAGATATTTTTATTCAAAGGCAAAGGGAAAGAAAAAGAAATAAACCCAAAATGACAATCTGCCCCTCACTTATACAATAAAGTATTTCTAGAAAATAACACTTAGTGCAATAGCACTTAGCCTTATTTTTTTGCTCCATTGTGCTTTACAGTACTCTCTAAGCCACGGGTGTCAAACTTTTTTGTATGGGTGTACCCATTTGTATGTACTCGTTTTATGTGTTTATAGCTATGTTTTGCTTCTTTATATCCATTTATTTGTGCCATTTTTTCATGTGTCCCGTTTCCTTGCACTTGTTGACAAATTAATAAATAAATAAAAAATAAAATAAACTTGCGGCATCACGTTGCTGTCATGTGACATATCAAGACGTTTTTCCCCTTTGTGTAGCTGGGATGGGCGTGGCCTATGTGTGATGCATCCGGCTCGTAGTCCACCAGTTTGACACCCCTGCTCTAAGCGATTTACAAATGTCAGCATAGTGCCCCAACAATCCGGGTACTCATTTTACCAACCTCGGAAGGATGGAAAGCAATTTTGAGCCCTGTCAGGATCAAACATGTGGCTGTCGGCAGTTTGCCTGCAATATTGCATTCTAACCAATGCACCACCAAAGCTTCTCAAAATTATGATCAAAATATGATTGCAATTCATCATATATAATACATTTCAACTTGCATTTCTGAAATAATTTTTAGCACAGGGAATAAAAATAAAAGCATGGGTTTAAAGAAGAACAGAAAAGCTTCAAACTAAAAACTGGAAATAATGGAATAGACAGATAACAGATTTTATAGCTGTCTGTATAAATTTATTTTATTTTATGTACTTGACCCCCCAAATAACTCTAATTTTAACAGCTAGAAGAGGTTTGGTGGGTTGTGAATTAGGTAGTTGCAGCCTAAAACATTTGGGCATCAGGCTGGATAAATTATTATTAAACCTTTTTTCCCCCAACCTTCTTTAAAAGACTTTTGACATTTTATCTCTGCAGTGGCCCCTTCTTTCTCCCCATCCACCCCAAAAGTAAAGTCAAAATTGCAGATGATGATTCCAAAACTTCTGCAATAAGAAGCTGCAGCAGCAAATTTTTGTCTCCATATTTCTATTTTACAGGAAAAGATATATTCTAGTAATTTATAGGTGCTCTGAAGATTAACTACAGGCTCATAATAAACCCTCAAGAGGTTAACCTCATCCTCTTAAGCTTCACACACTATCATCTCAGAGATACCACAGCCAAGGAAAGGAAAAATAATCCAGTGGTTTGCTAATCCTTTAGTCAATCACCTCGTGCAATGGCACAAAGCCCTTTAGATGCCAACAACTCAATCTGTCTCACCAATACCATCAATCCAACTGATACATTTCACAGAAGCATGAACAGCACACCTCAAAAGGGTAAGAGGAAACCCTTCAGTCATTAAAGTATTAAATTATTTTTCACCTCAACTAAAATATCCACAATGTCTTGTGGTCCCAAAAAATACTCTTTAAGATATATTTCTACAGTTCACTCTATCTGTATCAATCTCATATAAAGTGTTCTAATTATCTATCAGTGTGGCCTAATTATGATTCTAATACAAAGTTCCTTTGATTTTCCCAACCACTTTCCTCTTACTCTAATCTCTTAAAACTTTATTAAGAAATCTATTTAAATGTCCACTCCAAGAAAATATTTATCACCGCACTTGGGACATTGAAATAGGAAGAGAATGATTGCTTCATTTGCCATTTTGCTAGTTCACTTTGTAACATTTAAAATTAGACTTTTCAATCTCATTATCCTTCAAAGTAAATGTGTGTGATGTATGTGAAGGTATTCTGCCTTTTGCCCTATCTTCAAATAAACACTATACCATCTCAACTACCTAACCGCATAAACTTGCAGATACGCATCCATACTGGATCAGACTCCTGAAAAAGGAACCTGGACACTATTCAAGAGTGTTACATTTGAGGGAGGGGGGGTGTTTGTGGGGTTGTTAGAATTTGTTCTATCAGGATTAAAACAGCTCCAGATCTACTTTACAGATTTTATGAGAGCAAACTCCTCCAGCCTAATTTTCTTAACTGAATGTTTCCTAACACACCTTCCTATGCCTTAATTCTTGTGCCAAATGGAATACAGGTCTAGAGGTAGAAGGGCATTCCCAAGAAGAAGTAAGGGCACCATTTAGAAGCAATTATTTTCCATGTCAAGCAACAAAGCTCTTTTTTTTAAAAAAAACCCTAAATCTCACTAAGCATCACTAAAAACATGGATTTTAACTATTTCCATACATTAGGAATATACTCAACTTTTCCCTCAATTTGTTGCCTCTCTACTGCTTCTACTTTCATACAACTCAAATGTCTTGGGCCTTGCTTAGCCACTGGCTACTTGATTTGTGCTTCTAATGTTGGAGAATTCAGCAGCTGATTTGCATTTTGAAAAGACTCATGATGTTTCAGGCTCACAATAGATGTCTAAACCGTTAAATTACTATTTCTTTTATTAGCCTGAAAGACACTGCAGTTTAAGAGCATGGCCTCCACTATTGTTCTTTATACTAAGTTGGGTCTCTGAACAATACTGACAGCTGCTATTAAACTGAGCTGGCGTTTACTTTAGTGCAGCTGCTGCTTGTAAGAACAGACCGACTCCTGATGCTTCCTCCCCTCTAGGGACACAGGCTGACACAGTGAATGTTCAATGAAGAGGAGCAAAGGGCCAGTGAATTGTCAGCCCAATTTTATGCTACTCCAATTTTCCAGAGTGCACCCAATCCCTTTCAAACAAATCAAGCATATGTCAGAGCATGAAACTTATTGTGCAGCACAGGATAATTATTTGTGTATACAAATGTGCAGTGGAAGAGATGATCTCTTGCCGGACCAATATCTATGTGTAAAGTGAGACTGCAGTTGCACAACACTTTTTGGATTGTAACACAATTGTTAGATTAGCTGTGCAAGGCACTATTTAGATTGGGGGGAAAGGCTGGAAAAAAACATAATGCTTAGAAATAGTGAAAAATAAGATATATTATAGTTGACGATAAAATATTAATGCCTCAGTTTGTTACAGGGCTGATATCCTATGCATACCTGCCATTGAGAGAGACATGGCTGAAATGCATAAAGTTACGAATAACTTGCAGAAAGTGGACAGGAAAAAGGTTTATTAGCTGCTCACAAATTACCAGAAATTAGCCAATGGAAAGAGATTTAGAACAAATAAAAGAAAAGTCCATCTTCACAAGCTCATAACTAACCCATGGAATTCATTCCACAAGATGTGATGCGGGTGGGTTTAGATCAGATGTCTTCAAACTTGGCAACTTTAAGACTTGTAGACTTCAACTCCCAGAATTCTCCAGTCAGCCGGCTGGAGAATTCTGGGAGTTGAAGTCCACAAGTCTTAAAGTTGCCAAGTTTGGGGACCCCTGGTTTAGATACATCCACTGAGGAGTGATTTACCAAAAACTATTAGTAGAAGATGGAATGTTACTTTAGGATTTAAGGCAGCATCCCTCCAAATAACATTTGCAGGGGAGCAACTGCAAGGAAGAGGCAAACTTCAATCTCCTGTCTGTGATCACCCTACTTTGATTTAGTCCAGCATTTTATCACATTGAAAAAATGCTGGACTAAATTGGTCCAATTTGACAGGGCGAATCTTATTTTCTTGCTAAGGATTATGCAATTATTTTTCAGGAGGAGTTCACTGCATATGTGGCGAACCTCAATTTGCAGTCTTTTTTTAAAAAAAAATTCCGTTGTTTCACTTAAAATGAAATCAGCGTATTAAATAAATGGATGGTAGTCTTGTTCCTTTAAAAATACACAAGTTTGTGCTGAAGGCATTCAACTGGAGGTAGTCTGTAAATGATTGCAGTATTGTTCTCTTGGCTGCTGGGTGCCCTTAAGGAAAAGGTAGCAGCGTACAAAGATATAAGCCAGATGCTCCACAAAATATTCATTGTCCAATATAAACATTTCCAATTTATTTTAAAAGCTATTTTGAGCTGTGTCAGCTAAACACACTTGCACACATAGAAAATACCCAGTTGAACTTCTGAACTAAATTCCAAGTAAAGACATCATAGGGACAAGTCATGGGTCATGAAGACAAATAAAGACTTTGGAAAAAAAGGGAGTTGACTGGATGGGGCAAGCAGGAGGAACAAGGACCTAGTTTAAAGGGGGAGGTGTGTTTATGCAGAGCTAATCTGTGGCATGTAATAAGGCTGCCTGAATAAAATTTAAGTTGAAACTCTACTGACACTTGCAGGGAGGAATGGCTATTAAAAGGAAATGAAGGTCATTCTCTCAGTTTATTTCACCTAATTGACTGCCAATAGTTTACCACAGATCTCCAATTCAGAAATTGATTAAAGCAGAGTTTTCAAGCGGAGAATCATCTTTTAATCCTCCTTAGGTCTTGTGGGGATGGGGGGAGTTCCCCCATCTCCAGTTGGGATGTAATTTTAAGCACAGATGGATTAACCGGTGCTATTGTTTGAACACGTCACTGGACTATTGCACTGTTAATCCATACAGCAGCATGTCTAATTATCATTACAAAGTGTCTGAGGGAACTATAAAGACCAGCAGGGCATCTTCTCACAAGCAATTAACATAAACTAGTAAATGAATAATTTGAATCTCTCATAGTACTCACACATGAATAAAAATCAGAAGGAGGAGGACTTGTTTCAAGTTCTTTTGCCTACTTCAGAAGCAATAGGATGGAAATACAAGTGATATGTCTTCAGCATTATAAAATTAATGTGTATGACAAGCAAAATGTCTGGTGCACGATGCCCATAAATATAAAGCAAGTTATCTACTTGTTTTCATATATTAGCAGATGATTTCCCCATGAGGTTAAACTTTCTGCGAACATGATGGGTATACAAATTCTGGCAAACCTAAAGATTGTCTGCTATCCTTTCTCATTTTTTTCCCCTATAATGTCAGGAGGAAGTGTTTAGATAACTATTTTTACTTTTATTTAAATACAACTTGTCATGTTATTTTGGGACGTAACTATGACATTACTATTACTATAGTATATTAATTGGGATGGTACAGCACACCATAGTTAAGCAAAAGCAGAAATAAACATTTCTTAAATCTTTTCACCCAATCATTTTTCCACTTATAAATGTGAACAAAATAACTTTACTTTTATAACATGCTAAGGTTGTTTGTTTGTTTTTGTAAATGTAGATATTCAGATTATCAAATGACTCAGATACCAAGAAAATCTGTTAATCCCTACAAAATGTATCAGTTCTAATCAGTTTGGTTTCTTTTTTCTAATCTGTGACTTAACCATTCCAAACATTAATTTATAATTCAGAAACATTCCACATATAAAATACGTCTACAATATATAACAGGGATGTCCAACCTTGGCAACTTAAAGACTTGTGGACTTCAATTCCCAGAATTCCCCAGCCAGGCTGGCTGGGGAATTCTGGGAATTGAAGTCCACAAGTCTTTAAGTTGCCACGGTTGGACATCCCTGCTATATAGGATAAAGCAATATCACGTGATAAATTAAGCTTTTAACAATGCTACCAGTTTAAAAATGCATAGATGCCAAGAAAATACTTAAAATGTAGCCATTATCAAAGATATTATTACATATTAAAAATTAAAACATTAAAACTGCCAAAAGCAATAAAAAAGGAAAGCTGGTTATACACACTGTAGGAGGTAGACCTGGAAGGCCACGTACCCCGATGATGGCATTCAGCTCAGCCATGGTCACTTGTTTGGCACGTTCCACTGCTTGAGCCACTTGTTGTTGATGCTGGAAGGACAAATAAATGTCTATTATCAGAACAACCACTACTTCAGATTTAAGCAGGAGAAAAAGGTATGTTCTAAATCAAGCAATAGGTATATTTCAAACTAGCAAAGCAAGACACAACTTCCTTTCACCATGCATAAATACATAGCTGTTCTTCTGTTCTTCTTCAAAAGCTGATAAGTAACGCTTCTGTTGTGCATACTGTGATAAACCATACTATTGGCTGATGTTGGTCACAACCTCAACCCTTGCCTTAACACTATCTCATTGGGGAGTCATCATTCAAGGCACCCCTGGGTGCCAATTGTGAGCTAGGAAAGTGTGTGTGACAAAGCATTAGGGCAGTATATCTGGCCTATTCGTGTTGTGTTAATAAGCATGCCGCCAATGTCCTGGTATCAATTTAGTTACCAGGTTCTCCCATACACAATACAATTTACATGTGTGCCAGTAACCAGGTTTTCTTACTCCCCAAAATTCACATCTATGCTTTACAGTGTCTCATGGCACAATTCTATAGAAGTTGCTACATAAATGCTAATAAATGTTTCTCAAGAAATTTAACACAGATTACAACTCAGGCCTTTTTCTTAGACTTTTGTTAAACTTCTGCTTTCTTTAGATTTTAATGTTTCAAATGAAACATAAAAGGGCTTTCAGAATTTCAACCAATTCTTAGATGTTTTTTTGGTTTTGCAAATGCCACTCAAAAAGTTTAGTGTGCTATTAAACATTATCATTTTTATTTACAGAGGATTTAACAAACGGCTAGACTAGCAGCTGCTAAGATAATGCTAGCATTAAAAAAAATATTTATAATCTTTTTAGACTGCCTCCTCCTGTGTTGGAAAGAACAATTTTGTGGTTGAGCTATTTCACCAGTTATACAGTTGGTGTATCTCTTCTCATCTGCTAGACCAAATTAACAGGGGGCCTGCATACTTCAGCTACAACAGATGTTCCTCATTCTTCTGAATTTTGATAAAATTAACATTTTAAAAACTAATTTACAAACAAAGATGCAACATAATTTCACTTTAAACAGCTGAACATTTGTACTTACTTCTTGAGACAAAAACGGGATGACTTGTGCACAGATTGTATTCAATCTCTTGGCAATTTCAGTCTATGGAGAAAAGTAAATATTTGGATTAAAACACACACATTATATTTTAGTTTACAAGTTCATGTGAAAGACAAATTTTATAAAAATGTGAAGTACCCCAATATTACATCAAATATCTAGAATATGTAGTTAAGCGGAAAGAGTTCCGCTTACTGAAGAACATCTGCTACAGCTCCACATATATTTAAACAAATATATTCTTACTACATAGGTCATTAACAAATAAAGCATCAATTCAAGCCTAGCATGAGATTGGTAAATCTATTGTTCCTCCTCCTCTTTTTATTATTTGAAGTCTTCTGAGTGCTGAAAAAGGAGGAATAAGTCACAAGTAGATATCCTCACAAACTGATATCCAAGTAGGTATTTTATAACAATCTATGCTTAGTATCTTGTGATATTTATGGCAGAGATGCAGAATACCTGATAAGGGCATCCTGCATCACTGCCATAAATGGAACATCTGTTAAGTAAATTGTGCCCGATTTACGATCTTCTTGCCAGAGTTGTTAAGTGAATCACTGCAGTTGTTAAGTTAGTAACATGGTTGTTAAGTAAATCTGGTTTCCCCAGTGACTTTGCTTGTCAGAAGATTGCAAAAGGTGTTCACATGGCCCTTGGACATTGAACCATCATAAATATGAAACAGTTGCCAAGTATCCAAATTCTGATTGTGTAACCATGGGGATGCGGCAACAGTTCTAAGTGTAAGAAACAATCATAAGTCACTTTTTCTACCGCTGTTGTAACTTTGAATGGTCACTAAACGAACTGGTGTAAATTGGAGACTATCTGCATTTGTCAATACTGCACTATATTTGATTGTATGGCGCTGATGCAGAGTCTTTCATTCAAACCATCTGTGAGCCACAAAAATCTATACTCAACTTATAATTTATGCCATCCTTTCGTTTTTTTGAGTAAGAACTCAATCTACTTTGAAATGTTCCACAACTAGTAATGAGAGCTTCAGATATTAAATGAAGATAAGCTTGCAGCATTAAAAAAAGGTCTAAGAAATACCCATGAGGCCAGAATCCAACCTTTAAAAAGAGGGGTGGGGGATGAATAGCCCCAAACCAGTCAATCAATCAAAAATATAAGCTATGATTTAGGAATATGCAATATAGATGGCATTAAATCTCTGAAATGCCTGACACAGCCCCTCAGGTTCATGTAATATTCATGAATTCTGAGCTGTCCTAGCTAGCTTGACACAGCTTATCGCTAGATTTCTGATCTGCAAATACAGAGGACAGTTAAAACAATGTGGGATGAAAGAAACCATCCCTTGCAGACAGCAGATACATCAACACTAATTGCCCTATTCTCTTTGCTCACCACCAAAGCAGATCTGCAGGTGAAAGCCCCTCAAGTACCCTTAATTGTTTATGTTCTTAATGTAAGGTCTCTTGAATGCATTCATTTTTAATAGCAGGCTTGGGTGTGGGGCCTATCAAAGAGCACAACAGCAACCCCAGTCATTAGTCCTTTGCTATGGCAATGATGACCTTTTGATTTATTTGTAAATGACAAGCTTGCTGGGGCTCCAGACTCAATCAGTGCCCTCTCCTTTCTAAAACATCAGAAACATGATGGGCGAATTCAAGGTAAAGTTGAGACTGAAATTGTTTGCATTCTGTGGGAGGTATGTGTATTTTTTTTACTAACTTAAAGTGTTTTGATCTGAGTCAGCTTCAAGTGTTGTTATTTGTCATTTTGTCAACATTTCATATTGAACTCAGTGATGGGGGTGGAAGGCAGGTGCTTGAACAGTTTCAAAAATGCCTGCTTCAAATTTTGTAAATGTTTGCTCAGAGATTTTCTTTTCTTTCTCTGCTTTCTACAGAAGGAAACAACACATATTTAACCGAGATTAAAATGTATGATACTTGAGCTTCCCACCCCCAAAAGAATAATAATACATTGTTTCTTAATGCAGCAGTTTCCATGGGTCATTTTTCCCCATTAAAAGTGAATTCTCATTCAAACTTTAAAAGCAACAATAAAGTTAAGGTATTTCCTTGTACAAACTGGAAGCTTAGATAAATAATCACACTATTGAGAGACTGTGTACCAAAAATCATAAGGCACCATGACCTAGAGCAGGAAGTGTTTGTTCAGTCTTTTAGTACAGAAAGTTAACAAGTTTCCAAACTTATCCTTGAGGGATGCCTTTGTTAGAATGACCAAAGAAAGGTGTGAATGCTTCTGAGTTCTCCATTAGCAAAAATGTTAGCTGGGAAATTGCATTAGCTGGGAAATTGCAAAAAAATAAATCACAAATTAGACCAAATTTTTCCAAGCATAAGGACTGTAGTGCTAAGAATGAATTATTTTAAAACTTTTTTTAAAAAAAATCCATGCACAATAACTGTCGCTTTCTCATCCAGTTCCTGGCCTGACAAGTGGCAGTGATAAGGAATCAGCAAAAAAGAATAAGCTTTGTCCTTTTGCTTCAGCTCCTATATTGAAGAATGCATCTAGCAATAACATGTAGACTTATATACTGCTTCACAGTGCTTTACAGCCCTCTCTAAGCTGTTTACAGAGTCAACATATCTGGGTCCTCATTTTACCAACCTTGGAAGGATATGTACTTATCCACACACACACACACCCGGCTTAACAACAACAACAACAACAACAAAACCCGAGACAACATCGGGAAGATAAAGAAGTACTGTTTTCAAACTTTTAACTACTTGGAAATAACAATAGACCAACATTCTCCCAGATTTCTACACAGGAATATTCAAAATTCCATTCTGTGTTAAAAGAGTTGGATTTAGTCTATTTAGAACTGGAAAGTTGCAAGGACTTCAATTGTCTTAAGTAATTACTGAAACTGGGATTACAACTGTAGTATTCACTCCAAATCTCTTTACTGTGGCATATTAATAAAAACAATAAATCCCGGATGGAATATATGAACCTATATTTTCCTATTTGCTTGTAACCTCCTATTTTTACTTATCTGAATTATCTTTTCCTGTCACAGTCACCAAACTGTCCTTGTAATTTCAACTGAAGAATGCCAGACCTTGTCAGAGTTTATCCATGATGTGATTAAAATAATATTTTTGGGCAAGAGAAAAGGAGTAAGTGCTTCCCACAATTCAAATACAAATTAGAGATGTATAAAAAGCTAGATGTCTTAGAAAATGCAATTTCATCATGTTAATTAAACAGGATATCACTGAAAGCTTTTACTTTCAGCTACTTTTTTTGTGAGAAGCAATGCTTTGTTATCTGAAAGGCAATCCAGTTTCCTGACTTCAAAAGGCACCATCCTCATTGTTCTTTGTTAGATGGGAGAAATTAAACTAAATATTCCATTCAAATCCTCAAAAATTCATCTCACCAATTAGTTCTTATAGAAGAAATCCTTACATGGAAGTAGTCTGTAATATCAATTTCTAATGCATCTCAGAATAAATTAAAAACCTTTCTTCATTGCATAATTACAAATGACATCTGTAATTTCACTAAACTAAAGATGTATAGAGTTCCTGGGAGTTAAGTGACAAATACATTTAAAAGCAATTATTTTTATTATGATGTATAACATCTATCATCCCCTTCTCTTACTGCCTACTGAACAATAAACCAAATATTTCATGCTTTTGTTTTTCCATATTCTGGAAAAAATATATTTGGCTATCTGATGCACAAATAATTAACAAATTAACAAAGACAACCTATTAAATTAGGTTGTGTTATATACAGAAGAGTTATCTGTAAACATTTGATAGTTTTCAGCACCTTTGGCAAAAGCTGCTTGCAGAACAATAGCTATCAAGGAGGTGGGACTATACCCTCACTGTTGAGTCAAACAAGACAGATGTTCCCACGTGCCTCCTACTGACAATGATGCTGTTCAAAGAATCCACATGAAGTTAGTCAGCCAGAAATGTCATTCCAAAACATTATCTCACTCTGTGCATTGAGGGCAGCTCCCACAGGAAAGGAATATATATCTCCTGCTGTCAAGAACTATCTTCCACCATCTCCAAGTGGCAGCAAATTGAGGAAACAAGAACACACACACACACACACACACACACACACACACACACACACACACACACACACCCTTACATAGATAGGGGACAGGGTGGAAGGAAAGACATGTAAACTTTGTTACACCTACTGAAATGACAGCTTTCACAGAAAAATAATGAATCTCATGAAAATTCAATGCAGCTCTAATATGTCCTTTGTTAGAACGTGTACTTGGTTCAATCTGACAGCATCCTTTTTATGATTAATGTAACTCTTAAGGTCCTCTTAAGCTGAAATGGTTCCTGTAGCTATTTGGATTATAGAGCCCTGAAAAATCCTGACAGCCTTATGACATGCTTGTCATTATCATGCCATTTCCAGAAAAGCCAATCTAGAAGTGGCATGAACTGTGTGTCCTAGACATGAAACCCCAGTGGAAAACTCAGTCTGCCTTGGATTAAAATCAACAACAGCACTCCCACATTTTTTTAATTGTTTGCCACTTTGGGTATAGTATGGGTAGGAAAGCAGGCTCTAATCATGAAACAAAACATGCATTTTCCATCCCCCCCCCGTATTTTTATGCAAATAGCAGAATTTGCATAATAATAAGCTTGGCTGTTTCTGAGATGCATAGTTTTGAATGTTCCAGTTGCTCATAGCACCGTAATTGGACTGTTGTTTTGTGACTGCTTTTTTTTTCATCCAGCATAGCCAATACTACAGCAGGGACCAGTCGTATCTTTGCTGCTATTGCTTTAGATTGAATAAGGTGATGTGGGAGCGGAGTGTTGAGTGGAGAAAAGCAATTAAACACATGGTCAGACAGGAGAAAACTGCTTGTAGCTGCTTGACTGCCTAGTAAATTATTGCTTCCCCCCCCAATGCTAGGGAGAAGTTAAAAATTCAAGTGGGTGGTTGTATGGGCTCTCCAAGTGTTGTGCTTCTGTTTTTTTTTTTTAACAAGCAAGTAATGTAAAACATCACGCACATTTTGTGCACTCACTACTTTACTTCACATACAAGTGTTGCTTATGATGTTGAGGTTAGTTGGTTGATTGAACTTTGGTGTAGGTGTTCGCTCTATATATATTCTCGCATCTTACAGTAATGTTCTTTTATTTTAATGTTTTAACTTTATTATTTGTATAGCTCAAGGGGCCACACATACCTAATATCTCTTCCCCCTATTTTCCCCACAACAGCAATCCTGTGAGATGGGTTGGGCTGAGAGACAATGATTAGCCCTAAGTCACCCAGTAGGCTTTCATACTGAAAGCAAGACTAGAACTCAAGTCGCCTGGTTTCTAGCCTGGTGCCTTAACCCAGGGGTCGGCAACCTTAAAACACTCAAAGAGCCATTTGGACCTGTTTCCCATAGAAAAGAAAACACTGGGAGCTACAAAACCCTTTTGACATCTAAAATGAAGATAATACTGCATATATCGTTTTTTACCGTTATGCTATGTATAAAAATACTATAGTGTGTTGCATTTATGAAATCAATGACCTGCTACAGAGAAAATACATTTTTATTTCTGCATGCCACAAAAACATTTTGAACTCCGGAAAAAAAAGATGGGTCGAAAAGCTCAATAAATCATGTGCCGGTGGGTGTCGCACATTGGCGGTTGTGACACATATTTTGAGCGACAGGGAGCCGCAGCAGAGGGATGAAAGAGCCACATGCGGCTCCAGAGCTGCACGTTGCAGACCCCTGCCTTAACCACTAGACAAAACTGGCTAATAATATTCACACAATTAATATCAGCAGGCCTTTTTCCACAGCTTCCACCCCTAGCAGGCAAAAATTTGTGGAAGGAACAATGAAGTTGATTTTCATTGTTCTTTGGCTGACAACTAGCAGGTAGACTGTATAAAAACAAGTAATAAGTGCCCAAAGAAAAATTGAGATACATCGGAATTATTATTTTTTCTTCCCTTCAATCATGTCCAATTCTTGGAGAATGCCTGGAGAAGTCCCTGCAATTTTATTGGCAAGATTTTTCTGAAGTGGTTTGCCATTGCCTTCTTCCTAAGGCTGAGAGAGAATGACAAGCCAAGGTTCACCCAGCTGCATTTTGCCTAACGTGGGACTTGAACTCAGTCTCCCCGTTTCCAACACAAACAAGCACCATGTACCTCCTGCAGTAAAAGAGCAATGCAGCAACAGCTGGCCTCAAGTTGTAATGGTTTCCTATGGTGGAATATTCAACAGACTGAATAACTTTGTTCCAATGGAAGAACAGGCAACTTGTAATATTCCAACAGAACATTACAATGGAGATTCTAAAAACAAAATACATTTTGTACTGAGCAACCCTAGGCTGAATACATTCCTATACAATATGCTGCACTGTTTGAGTGAGCTTTTGCATGGTATGGGAACTGTGAAAAAGCAACCAACCACAAAGAGGAAAACACAAATCATATCTACATTACTTCTATTTCCTGTATCGTTCAAATTCAAAGCAAACCTAGACTATTTTACAGTCTTTTTTTCTGACTATCAGAGCAATAGAATTTCAACCATAGACACAATTGTAATCTATTCTGGCCTTATTATTGTTTTTATATTATTTATGATGAGCAACTATTAGCTCTCATTTATTATATACATTGGTCAAAAATTCTATCGGACTTAGCTACTTATCCAGCTATTACTCACTGAGGACTTAAGACATTCTTATTTAAAAATCACCCTACAACCTAGACAACTAAATAAATAACATCCTTTATCCTCTAGAAATCTATGCAATATAATTTTGAAATATATGTCATGTCATAAAGGATTTTTTAAAAAAAAAAATCATAGAAAACCATTTGCCAAAATAAGGGAAGAAAAACTATTATGGAAAAATTAAATGTTGCAAACATGAGATAGGAAATATTAGTAGTAAGAATTAAAATACAAACTTCTGCCAAATTCATTTACTATCAGTATTTTTTTAGGTTTTTTTTAAAAAAAGCATGATAACTCCTCAAGGTTCTGGGGCAGGGAGGAAAAAAAACCTTTCAAAAGGACAGTATGATCACCTAACTGAAACTGAAACTATATATTTAGCTTTTCCACAAAACAAGCAACCAACTGTGTTCAAATCCCTGCATTGGTACTATAGAGATTTCAACAAAATAGAGCTGAAAACTCCATCCGAATGAGCAAAATGTTCTTGCCATTTATATACAGTGTAACAGTAATCCACCGGAGAATAAAGGCTGCCCTTTTGGTCATTACCGAATCATTTGAGATGATCTGTGGTAAGGAAAATCGAAGGCTGTGAGTATGCTGCAAATGGCTTGACCTCAGTCCAATTTTTGTCTCCATCTGTCTAACCGATATAAGGATGAAAGCTTTTTACAGGGTTCTTTTTAAATCCATGTTGTAAGGCACGAATCGGTTTGATATAGCGTTAATAAGAGGGAAAGTAGACTTCTCTGACTCAGAAACACATTTAGATTGTTATTCTTTATCACTTGAAGTATGTCCTTCTCTCAGAAGTTACTTTCCTTACATCTGTAAATTGTTTAACAAAATGGCTTAGAGATACCTTCACTTTGCCAGGGAGGGCAGAAAGCATCCAATTTTCAGCCTTCCACAAGAGTGACTTGCAGGACAAAAGAGTCTTCCACAAAGACAGTAAGTGAAACTGACAATGGAAGTTATTCTGTGCAGCATACCTTTTTTTTTTAAGGTTTCATTTGCATGGGGTGGGGAGAACAGTCTTCAAGACAACCTGAAAGAGCCAACATAACAAACAGTCCAAAGGATATAATCAAGGTTATAATGGCCATCATAACTTGCTTGCCTTTAAAGAGCTGTAAGAAAAGTTGTCACGCATTTAAGATCGAAATGTTAAATAGTCAGACATATGAAGTCACTGCAATTTCAATTATTCAAATCCTTGACTTACAACCATTCATTTAGTGACCATTCAAAGTTACAACGGCACTGGAAAAGGTGACTTATGACCATTTTTCACATTTACGACCATTGCAATATCCGCCTAGTCGTGTGATCAAAATTTGGACGTTTGGCAAGTGGCTCATATTTATGATGGTTGCAGTGTCCCAAGGTCATGTGATTGCCTTTTGCAACTTTCCAACAAGCAGAGTCAGTGGGGAAGCAAGATTTACTTAACAATCACTGACTTCACAACTGCAGCAACCATGTTACTAAGTTCATAACTGTGGCAAGAAAGGTCATAAAATAGGGCAAAACTCATACTTAACAACTATCTTGCTTAGCATCAGAAATTTTTGGGCTCATTTGTGGTCATAAATCAAGAACTACCTGTACAACTATTGTTGTACTCACCTATCTCACAATAGCGTGCATTATTAACCACCATATTTTTAAAGCTAATGTGCTGGCTAGGATGATGGGAACTGAAATCCTTCACCTCTGGAAGGTGCCAGTTGGGAAAAGGCAGTGCTATTTTCTTATTTTGGCCATGACAGCAACGTATTAAGAGGCTCTGTGCCATATCTGGAGGATTAAGCCCCCACAGTATATCAATGTCAAGCAACAGCATGTCAAACTAAGATTCAATTCAGGTAAGTGCCATTGCCAAATGTTCTTGTTCCCAGACGTGCTTTAAGATTATTTTTATTGCTTAAAATTTAATTTGTTCCAACTCACATCTCCATGACAACACCGGCTAGCCCTGCAAATCATTTGGGTAATTGGATACCTTATCTCTCTATTGCTCTCAAATCGAATGATTCTGCTAGAATTGTAACAGCCAATCATGTTTACAGGCCTCCTGAGTAATAGACTTAGAAAAGTAGCCACATTCATCTCCTATTTACAGCCATATTAACCATTACACAAAGAAGTCGTGAAGGTGGCCTCCCAGTATATTTCAAGTTATCGGTGTTGTCACCATTAATATTGCAATCAACAGAAAGAGTTGTGAAGCCATAATCAAACAGATTAAATTCAGATTGATAAAGAGGTTTATGCGTGCATACACATAAACCAGATGAGCTTTGATAAATGACTGTCTACAAATATTAGTAAAACAGTGCATCACTTCAGTTCTAGCAACCTTATATCGGATAGAACCGTGCATGCACTTTAAAAATGATTGCTACATTATAATTATATATCATGACGCCGTGTTAAAAAAAATCAAATATGCATTCAATAAAGATCTTGATATATCAGAAACAAAACCTACATGTTTTGGGCAGCAACAATGCAAGTGGGTACTAAATTCAAAAGGCCATCCACGTCTTTCTGAGTAATTCATTCATTTTTTTTATTCGCAAGAAGTTGACATGTAATTTGACTGAAGCAGATTTCATTCTCTTAACTGGTTAGTGGATAAATCTGTTAACTGATACATTTTTACTTCATATCATACTATGAGTTCTGCACATTCTGTTATCAGAACAGCTTCACTGATTCAGTGAATTGTGTGTCAAGTCACATATAAAATACATGCCAATGCCTTCCAAATCCTTAAAGTAAGAGCAACATGGGATTTTTTTTGGGGGGGGGGGGTGTTGATCATATACATTTCTCTCTTTATTATAAATAACTGCATATATGCTGGCTTATCTTTTCTTGAAAAAAGCATAGGAAATAATTAAGAGAACAGTTTTATCTGTTCTTAGCACATGGTACATACATAGTATCTTTTCCAATCTTTTACTAAGCAACTTTAACATTCATTTTATATGAGATATTGCTACTGCTGTTAAAGACAACTACAATGGGTTTTCTATCCAGATCCATTCTATGAGTTCATCTATTTCAAAGTGTTATGCATATAATTAAAAGTACTAAAAGATACCCTTCAGTTGAGCTCAACTGCAGGTGACTATATGGGCAAATACATGGAAGTATATTGAAATGGATTGCTACTGCTATCTTCTGGAGTGTGTGTGTATATCTTTATGTATGTGTGTGTATGTATGTATATGTATATGTATATGTGTATATATGTAATGTATATTATGTATATGTATATATATACATACACACACACACACACACACGTGTGTGTGTGTGTGTGTGTGTGTGTGTGTGTGTGTGTGTGTGTGTGTGTGTGTGTGGCTTTACAATAATTTTTAATGGAAAAAACCCTAAATTGCTAAGTATTTTACTGTACTGATATCATTCTTGAAAGTAGGCCAATACATAAACTTTTGCATAAACAAATATCCACTACTGTTTCATGCAAAGTCTGATTACATATTTAAATATAAAATATTTTATCGCCCATTTTTAGAGCAGAATGTGTGAACTCCCCCTCCCCCGCGTAAAGATGCAGCACTTGAGATTAATAAAAGCAGCATGAGGCTACTATCTCTTTGACTTTGATTGCACATCCACTTAAGGAAATGGTTAAATGGTAAACTCACCCCACACAGTACCACACACAACTTCTGTCTCTTCCCATTAACAGCAAGGGCAGAGTTGCTTGAAAGTTATCACTGTGGTTTGAAAACCAGTTAAGTGGGAAATCCAAATTTAGAATGACACTACATGAAGTATATTATAGTTTAAGCCTGGACTGATGGGCCACAACCATGGGTACTTGCTATAGTTTTCAATTAAGTACCGTATTTTTCGGAGTATAAGACGCACCGGAGTATAAGACGCACCTTAGTTTTGGGGGAGGAAAACAAGGAAAAAAGGCCTCTGCCTCCCAGCAATTTGCCAAACAGCAAACAGTACAGATGATATACACTGTGTCTGACCCATAGAAATGGCAAAGAATTGGAGAAATGTACATTTATGGCAGTATATTAATCCCAGAAAGTTTTCTTAAATGTAATCACACTAACTCCTCCCAATTATTTAAATAGATCTACTCCAAACATGACTAAGTCAGGGTTTCTCAGCTGCCTTCTTTTAATACTAATGCTTAATACTAAAACAGGACATTTCAGATTATACTTTTACAGATCTTTAAAATTGATGTGGCTTTCTGGAAGTATTCTCTGCTATTTAAAAGAAGATACAATAGCACTGGGCCTCTTCAGAGCAAGCATTTATTTTAAAAAGCTTCTTCATTTTGTTAAGTTGTCTAGAACAATAATAAAGCAGTCTTTAAAAAATAAGTCTAATAATTTGAACACTCTACAAACATTTAACAAAATAACATATTAACAGAATCTGCCTCTACCTAGAACTCACAACCTCCTGATTGTGAGGCAAGAGCTCTATCTCTGAGCCATAGCAGCTATAGCTTGCCTTCTTGCAATTTCAGCAGTCTAATATTGCCAGCAGTTTATCTCCCAGCAATTTTGTCACATTACAGCCACCGTAGTTAGTTTCATTTTACCACGTGGCTTGCAAGCCTCCGTCAGCTGTAGGTCGGGAGGCAGATCATCTCTTCTTGTGCTCTTCTTGTGCTCTTCTTGTGCTTTGCCCTGTTTGCTGCAAAGAGGTAAATTGCTGGCAGGCAGAGGCCAAAGGGTGGGGTGGCTGGGTGGGGCTACATTCGGTGTATAAGACGCACCCATGTTTTCACCCTCTTTTTGAGGGTAAAAGGGTGCGTCTTATACTCCGAAATATACGGTAAATTGTAATATTAGTTACAACGGTCAGAATATCAAAATGGAATAAATCATCGCCATCACCTTGTTATGGACATTCATTTCCTACATGTGTAAACAAGTTTGAAAACCACAAAGGTTATTTGCAGGTCATGTTACTTTGGCTGCACAAAAGGGATAGTGATAGTTCTATACTGAATTCTAATAAAGCACATTTACCACCTCGTTTTATGGCTATACATGAACCATACCTTTTATGCTGTAAGTAAGATGTGATATTAAATATAGATCTGTGAAAGTATCTTAAGTATTTTGATCAAGTGTTAAATAGGAACTCGATTAAGTTAGTTTTGAGTAAAGACACAGAGGACCAAGTTGCAAGGGAGGGAGGAGTATCATGTGCAGTTTTGGTTTGTTTGTGCGGGTTTTCGTGGCAAACTGAAAATGAATTTGTTAATTTAGGCTCCTTCTATTTAATCTAAGCAGAATAATCCAAAGAATTCCTTATAGTAGTCCATCCCCGTCCTTGGGGATGGACTTCATATCTTTTTAGGCTTAGCATCCTAGCCAGATAACAAACAAAATCCTTTTTTCTCTGTTCCTCCACAAAATGGAAAACTACCCTTTTGTTTTCATTCAGTAATCCACAGAAGCTTTTCAAATGGCTCAGAACAGAAGCTGCAGCAGTTTGTTCTTTAAATCAATTCTCTCCTTAACTATCCACTAGATGTTCCAGCACAGAGAAAGAACAGTCCTTCTCCCTTCTAATTCAAAAATCCATACTGCCATTGCCCTTGCAAACTGCTAAACAAGCAGTATTGGCAATTCACTTGTGTTCAGTAATATATTTACTGCAAATCCCAATGGCTTGTCTCTTAATGCAGTTTTTTTCCTATTGTGTATGTTCTTGTCAATACACTGACTGGTCACCTTATTCCATAAGCTACTTTGACCAATTGTTTACACAAGATATCAAAAGACCGAAAACAAGCCAGGGGACTCTCCTTGATTTTCTGTCCAACAATTTATGTCACCAGTCCAAAAGCAGCATGCTACACAAGAGATCAGGCATCTCCTAACTGGAATCACTTTTAATCAGTTTAATTTGGGAGCTATTCTGATTAACCAGGATAAAACTAAGATAACTATGCTATAGCCATGCTGACTAGCATATAATAACTATGTTCCAAACTGTGGTTTCAAGAAGCATATCCAACTATAAAAATTTCCTCTTTTTAAACAAAGATGTGTTTCATTTCATTTAGTTTATTTGAACTTTTGTAAGGGGCACTGATAGAAACCTCTGCTATGAATATATAAAAACTTTAAATGCCGGTGATGAATTAATAGTGCAAAGGATTGTCTTAATGTGGTCTTTTTTTTTTTTTCTCAAAAAAGTTTTATTAGTACAAACTTACATAAGTGGTAACAAAATATTAAATCCAAAGTACAAACATTTTTGTTTCCCCCCCCCAGACCCACCCCCTTCCCTCCCCACCTCCCCCCCCCCGGACTTCCCAGAGATAATACAGGGCATAATAATAAGTTTAAATTGTTAATAAAAAGAAAAAGGAAAAAGGAAAAAAAGAACACTATTTTTAAAAAAGCTTCAACTCCAAACTATACAGTACTAATATATCGCATTTGTATACAATAGTAAAGATACAAAAAAGAGAGAGAGAAAAAAGAAAGAGAATAAAAAAAAGAAAGAAAGAAAGAGAAAACTCTTTAACACTACAAACAAACAAACCTCCTACCTCCTCCCTTCAGTCCTCTATCTTATACAAGGTAAATGTTACATAAGTAATAACTAAATATAAAATACACAAATTTTAAACTAATATTATTGACATTAGAAATAACCTCCAAGATAAAACTTAACTAAATGTTACATAAGTAATCATCAAATATTAAATTTCATCATTAACTTCAATAAACAAAAAAAGAAAATAAAAGAAGAATAAACAATAAACAAATCTTCAACAAACTATATATATCTAATATTATCAACATTAAAAATAACCTCAAAATTATATAAAACTTAACTAAATATTGCATAAGTAATCATTAGATAGGGAAAAGATAAAATACAATCATATTAGTCTCTATCCATCCAATATATTTCAACATCACATCGTTTTGTATCTTGATAGTTCATCTTTTAATAGTTCAATAAATTCAAATTTGTCAAGTCGTCTCCCGTCTGCTCCCAAACCTCCATCTCCTTTTCCCCAGCTATCTGATTCAGGCACTCCTATTGGATTTTTGAGTCTATTTCTTTTTGATCCATCGAAGGTGGCTTCCCCTCCTCCTCCTCTTTTATTTTCATACACCCTTCTTCTGGAATCTTGGATATATCAGCCTTTAGAACATTGACATAAAATTCAGTAGCTTTTTTTATCGTGTTGAGCCGGTATCTTTTTCCAGAAAATTTCACTGCTACTCCAACTGGTGCTTCCCATTTATATTGTAAATTTAATCTCTTAAATTCATCAATCAAAAAAGTATAGCTTTTCCTGGCTTTAAGCATTTTAGAGGGGATTTCTTTCCAAATCTTTAGTTCCTGACCATTCACCATAAGATTATTGTTAAACGTTGCTTGTATAATTCTGTTCCGTAAAGCTCTTGTGGTAAAATATATGACAATATCCCTTGGTAGATGCTTTTGTTTAGCGTACCACGAGTTGATTCTGTATGTTTTGTCGATTTGTGTAGCCAATTCCGCTTTAGAAATTCCAGACACCTGATCCAATATGTCAACCATCCTGCCTTTTAAATTTTCATATAATCCTTCTTTCAAACCTCTAATCCTTATAGCAACTTCCATAGATCTGAACTGAGTCATTAAGACCTCTTTTTCAAAATTTGCAATGTCGTTTTGGATTTTATCTATGTAATTCACCGAAGTTGCCAAAGCTTGTTTATTTGTTTCAATACGTTCTGCCAAAACTTCAATATTTGTTGCTAAGCCTTTGCAAACCTCTAACACATCAAATCTTAGTTGTTGATTCATATTCTTCAAAGCAGCCTGCATCTTATGGTCTATCTCACTTATTTTCTGGTTAAATTCCAAAGTAAGTTCATGTTTCATAATCTTTAAATTATTTAATAAATTTTCAGGTGTCAAAAGCTGTGGAGGTGTTAGCTCAGTGTTAAGTTGCATTTTAGAAATATATCCAGATGAATAGTCATTTCTTTTAGTCAAAACAGTCTTTCCAAACTTTGAAGCCATTGGTGTTTCAAAAGAGTACAAAAAAGAAAGAAAGCCAGTTGCCTGATTAAAGTTCTTTCCAGTTTAAAAATCAGATAGTCTTTTATTATTGAAAATATTTCTATTATAACTTTAATCCAGAGTTAGGAGACAGAGAAAGAAAAAACCATTTTTCCAAGTTAAAAGTTTCCATAAGAGAGAGAGAAAGAAAAAAAAAAAAGCCTCTGGGGAAACGAAAGTCACTTTCACTTCTCAATCGCCATATTGTTACTCTGTTTCCTTTGTTCCCTTGCCGAAGTGAAAGCTTACCCAGGAGTTGAAAAAAAAAGGAAAAAAAGAGGTTTCAGTACTTGCCCATCTCACGCCTGTTTCTCTCTGTCTGCTTCTATAGTTTAAATGTAGTTATAAATCCCATTTTTGAAGCAGCGGCTGGTCACTCCATCTAGCTCTGCAGAGGCAGAGGTTTCCGGATCTTCGGAGCTGGAGACAGGCTGCATGGGGAGCTCTCCCTTCGCGCCCTGCCAGATGGCTCCTAAGGCGCTGGGGGGGCTCTACCCCTCCTGTCAGGCTCTCATCTCTCCCCTTTGCCCGGGGAAGAGATTTTAAAGCCGCCAGACAGCTGTTCTGGCGGCTTTTAACAAAGATCGGAAAGGCATCCAACGAGGGATGTCTGCGATGAAGCGCTCCAAAACCGGAAGTCCCCTTAATGTGGTCTTATAGGCTAAAAGGCAGGCATTTAAGATCAAAATGTGAAGAAAAATTAGAACTGAAGGAATAGGATTGTCTCTATTGCAACCTGTTTTCCATCACTAGGCTTCTCTGACCTTTGTGGTGTGGGACAATGACAAAATTCATTAGTGCTCAAATATGTTCACCTAATATCTTGATGACAGAAAATCAAGATACCGAGAAAGTCAGAAAGCAATAAGTGAAATACAAGCAGCCAAGCAAAAGGAAATCTATTTTTAAAAAGCCAATCTTTTGCTGAGATGGTAATTCTGGGTTTGAGAATATATTGCATCACAATTCAGAAAGATACCTTGATTTATGCTACCCCCACACAAAACCATTTCCATGCATTAAAAAGGTAATATTTTAAAATTCTATGTGCCTGACATTAACTTGCTATAAAGAAGTTATTAGTTTCACAAATTCATTTGAGTTCCCGCTTGCAATCTAAATTAATGAAGCCACATTAAAAAGTACATGGACGAAGACTAGTCCAATATCATGATCATTCCTATTCAAAGAACTGTGCAAAATCAAGAAAACCTCTGAACTGTCTGAAGCCATCTACTACCTATGATGTCACGAGCAACCATCAGGAGATACGGCTGTTGAACACAGACAGCTTTGTGAGTGGGTCCTTCAAAGAAAAGACTGGCACTGTTAGAACTGTGCTCCATTTTTGAAGTTGTAATTATTTGGAAGCGAGAAGGCAGCAAGCCAAACAGAAAACCTCAGCAGGGCAAAGTAACAAGCTTGCCTGAAGGCAGGTCAGAGAGATCATAGCTGTCCCCTCAGAGGAGACAAAGGCCCACCTGTCACTTTTAGAATGGCAGGAACTCAAACACTGTAGTAGTTTATATAGTCTGTCTGTGGGCTCAGCAGTGATCAATCTTTATTTGGCTGACTGCCACTGAACTAAGGCTAACCTTACCTCTAAACAATTGGGGTTTTAACACACAAGGAGGTTTACTTTCTGGTTTACTCTGAAGGCCATCAGACAGGAATGATGAGAATGACACAGAAAAAACATTTCCCATGCAGCTACTAATATCCAATGTATCTTGGCAGCAAATTTACCACAGTAATCATTGCTAACCCTAACTGCCATAATGAGTAAGTATTTTTAAAAATGAAACTCATAACCTTTAAGCAATTCCCTAGAAAGATCTGTATCAGCCCTAGACTGACTACCAGCATAGTTTTTGAAATGCTATTAGAGAAGCAAAAGAAAGGACGAAAGTACTATGATAAGCTAGCAAAAGGCTTAAAATCATATATACGTAAGCAAAATATGCAATCCAAAGGGGAAAAAACACTTACTACAACTGTTTGTCAGATCAAGGATTAAGCTTACTATGGTTAAATTAAAGCAATGCTTCATTTCCTGCACTACCCACCTTTTCTCTATTTTTGTCCAAAAAAAAAAAAAAAACAGATGAATCCAGGGATCCCACAAGTAGTAAAGAATTCCCAGGACAAACCCACTGATGAGGAGGTTAGAGGAATCTTTGCCTACTCCCTTAGTCTTACCGAAGCAAAGATACCCTTGCAAGGCACTCAACTCTTGATGGCTATATTCGCACAGTACTTTTGGAAAATAACAGAAGTGGTTTGCAAGTGGAATGCATTTTTAAAAACTAAGTGCTTTCAGAGCTTAGTTGTTTGCTTGCAGATGTTTTGTTGCCCAAGTAGTTAGTATCTTCAGCGTCTGAAGGATGTGGGGAAACCCCTCTCTCTTCTAGCATTAAATATGTTACCTAATCAGGTAAAGAAACATCTGCAAGCAAATAACCAATGATATAACCATCAATAACGTGATGCTTAGAGAGTTCAACCCTGAACTATAGATATTCTCTTCTATTGTTTTATTTTAACTTCGCAATCTATTCAAAAAGATTTGGAATTGCAGCATTCTCTCATCCAAGAACTAACCAGGGCTGACCCCATTTAGGTTGAGTTCAGATAAAGGTAGTTCCAGCACATTTGTCTCATGCCCTCAATAATCCATTCCAAAAGATTGGAGAGAAACTTTTCCACACATAAGAGTGGAAGACCAGTGCAATTTGCTCTTCTCCTTGATGGATTCTGCAAACAGAATTTCTAATGGCCAAAGAAAATTGTGCATTAGTCAACCCAATAAATAATTGTGATAAATAGAAAGTACTGATTTACAAGTAGCAGTTTTTTGTCTCAGATGTTATGTTGGCCCTTAGCTCATTGCTCTCATAACAGATCTAAATACACACACAAAAATCACAATGTTTCTGGAAATCCTGCTAACATGGAGATTTAGGTCATTTTATTCCCGCAAAAATCCTTTGAGGGAGCAGTGGTGGGTTCCTACCAGTGCTGTGCGGGATGCCGCACCGGTAGGAGCCGGCGATGACGTCATTTTTAGGCGCTTTTTTCCGGCTTCTCCACATTCTGAGCTGTCGGAAAAAAGCCCTCCCAGCCGTCCTTGTTTCAATACCGACCTTTATTCTTCCTCCGAAGCACAGCTGAGAAGCTCCTCAGCTGTGTTTCGGCTTGTAATGTCATCCTAAGCATGCACGGAAGTGAAATCGCCTGATGGAACACGAGTTCACTTCTGCGCATGCTTGCGATGCGCACCGGTAGCAAAAATAACTGGAACCCTCTGCTGTGAGGGAGGTGACATGACAAACAATGATAGATCCAAAGCTATCCAGTAACTCTAAGGTTGAATGGGGTCTTGCCCAGTCCGTTACACTATATAAATGCAAATAACTAATGGCATATTAAATAAAGAATAAACTAAAATAGGAGTAAAGAATCATCGTAATTTTACAAAAGATGGCCATAATCTGAAACATAATTTCCTGGATGTCATCCACTTTGCTTAAAGGCAAAAGACATGCAAAGAGGGAATAGAAAAAGCTTGCCTACATCAAATTATGTTCCTACCAAGCCTGTTCAAGCAATGTTGATTTTCACTTTTGGAAAATATAGCCAACATGAAATAACAGCCATGGAAATAAGGACAAAATAGATTAACATGACTTTTTGTTGCTGCTATTTTGCCATGCTACTGCAATTTCCTTTGCTAAAGTTTGGAGTGAAGGGGGCATAGATCTCTCAAAGCATCTATTCACATTTATAACATTAGATGCATGCATCGGTGACATTACAATTGATGAAAAAAAAATTCCCATCACTACATTTTGTGTAAAAAAAAAGTCAGTTATGACGACTTTTATGTCTCCTGATGGTGCCTTGCTAAGCATTTGGTTATAAGCCATAAAACAGGAATAATTTCAGCCTGTCAGGAGTCTAGCTAATGCCCAGTTTCCCCCTAGAGAGAATTCCTGTCAAATGTAATGAGAGCTCTGAAGACCCTCTCTACAACATAATGAGCACTTAGGCCAGGCTGGTGATCAGCCAGCAAAAAGCATCAATTGGAGCCTAGCTACTCCCTGGGGGATACACATCAACAGTTTTAATAAGAATTATGATTACTCTCCAGCAAATACTGTTCATGTTTAAATCATGAAATTCTCACATACACACATCCTTTTTTCCAAGATGAATTCGTTTTCTTTTTTTTCAACAACATTGCTAAGATAGAGAAATAGTTAACTGTGTCGTACATTAAAAGTATATGGTAAAATCATTGCTACTTCTGTTGTATACTATATAAAAAATAGCAAATTTCTACCAAATATAAATATTATTTTGGCAAATTTCCTTTTACAGAAACAATAAAGACAATGCTTATTGTATCTGAAAATGTTATTTATAAATTTCATATTCAGACTAAATAAATTTGGTATACTAACGCACAGACTAAAATAACACTCTCAGTTCCAAAGCTCTTTCAGTTTTGTTTGTTTAATCTTTAAATAAATCCAGTTCCCAATTCTAGTTTCCAATTTACACATTTGGTTTGCTGTTAAAGAAGAAATTTTTAAAGCTAGTCACAATGTTGGACAAAAGCATGACCAATTAAGCTCATAAAAAACCTGTGATCTGTAACAAGCTATTAGTAACTTTTAAGCAAATGGCAGCCTACACATTTTCGGGGGTGGTGGTGGTGGCTGGAAAAACATTATTATTTAGTGCAATGTAATAGTACTATTTTAAAAGCAAATAAGAGAAAATTCTAAAAAGAAAAATCTTAATACCTAAATTTCAACAATTTAGTTAAGGCTTGAAAGCTGCCATTATGTTTAACATGTAAATGTCAAATGCACTACCTATACATCTAAAAAGCATCTACTTTTGAGAGAATCATAATTCTGGATTACCAAAGGTTCTTGCATCTGATGAATTTTACACATACTCCCCCCAAATCAAAGAGCTCAGAATTACAAAAGCAGAATTCAGCATTCAAGCACACTTGCTTAATGGGAGCCTTTGAATACACTGAAGATGTGAAACCTGAACGAATCAATTTCTTCACTTTGCCTTAGCTGGTCAGCCATGCTCCTTAATTTAATGAAACAAGAGTTTCAGATGAAATAGCACATATACATCAAGAAAGAATTGTATTGTTGCACTTTGAAATGTATCCAACTGTGCAACTTCATCTAATGATAATTTTTTTAAGAGGCCATCGATTTCTGAAAGACTTATTGTACCAGCATCTTGATGAAAAAGTGGATGTCAGCATATCTACAGAATATTTACACCCTGCCATTAATGCTTTCTTTGGCAGACAATAACTACTCAATTGAAGGTCCTTTGGGCTGAGCAATCATTTAGCTTTCTTTCTCTTATGAGGTCCTTAGTGCCTTGTTCCAGTTCAATACTCTTTTTATTCACCATTATAGTAGCCATAAGTGTGAATTTTATGGGAACTTTGCAAACTCAGTCATAAGGAATGCTTTCCAAGTCACTAATCTTTTCATGTTTTTTAAATGGCTTGGATTTGAGCAATCATCAACATATGCTGCCTAGACATAAAATACTGGTTAGGCAGATTCAAGGATGTGCCGACCCCAAATTTCCTTCTAGAAAACTATTTCCTTGAAAATATTTAATTTTATGCATCTCTCATATATAATAGCGAAGGCCAAGATAGTATTTATAAAACTAAATGGAAACTTATAGGGAAATTTTCCCTACAATTCTCCAACCTTTTAGATATTCATGTAATGTAATTTTGTATTAACACAGAATTCAATAATAACAATTTCTTACCTGTTTGTGCATTTCAATATTTAATCCATATGACATTTCATAATACTGTGAACAAAGCAGAGAAAAGTTTATTTAAAACACAAACACACAAACAGCAGTTCTATCATGCCCAGAATTTTCATTTTCTCTTGTTCCAAACAAACAGAAGTAAACCAATACATTAAAACTGTGGTAAAGCTGATTTTAATGAACAACAGGAAATATCCTAAAATGTATTCAGCAACAGAGCAAGCTGCTAAGGGAGTCTTTTACTGGAGGAAGTTAAACAGAAGCTGGACCACCAACTGTCAGGGATACTATAGTGTGTCCTGCCCTAAATTAGACTATTTTCCATGTTTTCTTCCAATCCTGATTTTACATTTTAATAAAGCACATAGATAAACAAGATTGTACTTACCATAACATAGTGCCTTTGCATTTCTGTCTTTTCACTTGCAAGCTTCTCACATTCCAACTTAAGGCTGCAAAGATAAAGGTGTGTATTTGTTTTAAATATATGAATTTAAGATATGCTTTTATTTACATTATGAAAAGATGCTTGTTATGGAAACTGTTCTGGGATCTCAAAGTAGAAATACAGAGATGTTTAGCAACCCACTTTAATAGATGTTTAGTAACCCACTTTAATAGATGACAACATTTGAATATGCAGAGGAGATCAAACAGATAAAAGCGTTCCTATGAAAAATAGAAATAATTTAATATAGTGGGGAAATGTTTTTAAAGAGGTACTAACATAGAATTCCAGCATTCCTATGAAAGATTCAAAAATACATTTCTACAGAAAACCATGTGAATTATTAGCAAATAATACCGCAGTTTGTATTTTCCCAAAATCAATTTTTCAAATATAACCAAACTAAATAGGTTTTGCCCACCATGTGAACTACTTGGTGATAATACAGCACTGTAATTTATAGTAGTATACATAAACTTTTAATTAGAACCAAACGTAATTTATAGCTTTCAGTTGAAGTAAAATAACTTAAATCAAGCTGCCAAGCTTCAAATTCATTTACAAATTATTTCCAATGGAAATTTACTTCTAGGATTGGGATTGTAATTCTATTAACTAAAAATAAAAGCCTGAAGGTCATCAAGCCAAATCCCTTAGATAATTAAAGCCTTTCAGTTTTGTTGCTATGATTAAAGGGCATTTGTAGGTGTGTACCATAATTCCTGAGACTCTCACACTATTGTAAAAACTTTACTGTTTGAATACTACTTATTTGAACAGGCTTGATCTTTGCAGTTAAGACTGTGTACACAGTGTGTTTGAGCTATATAACAGCTGAGCTCAATTTTATATATGTATGTATGTTTGTTTGTACAAACCAAACCAAGATAATATACTAACCGTCTGGCCCTGGAACATGTTTACTTTAAAGATGCGTTCCTCAGATTTTTATTAAACATGTATTTTACTTACATGTACGTACAAGTTAACGTTTCAGTAAATAACCCTAACTATTTCTTGTTTGCAAACTGTGCATTTGAAAACTTTGCTGACCTTTTATGCATGCTATCTTGGGAATATGTTGCACTGAACTAAAAATAAAACATAATTCTAAGTAGACACACACAGGATCAAACAATGGCCAAAATAAGCATGCACACACTTTATTTTGTAAAAATGTTTTTAGAAATCCTTTTAATTAGCATGCTCTATTCTCTCAGGAGCTGTGGTGACACAGTTAAATAGGGTTTTTTATTATTATTATTTTTTCATTTAACGATGGCATGCTGGAATATGATGACAGGAACCAAATGTCAACTCAGTCTCTTAAAACTTTCCAGAGCAAATATTGACAGTTCCTGTAAAGCTCTGAAAGCACATAGGAAGATGGAGGTAGCAAGAGAGCAGCTCATACACCTAAACCGTATTAACCTAACACAAATAAAAACAATAGCCTGATCCACCAGCTTGCTTGCACACTCACCTTCAGGGAGTGAGTGACAGACTTTTCACTGCCTCCTCACGCCACCACCTGGGCATAACTACTAAGTACATTTGGAAGAAGGAAAACACACCCTATATCTATATCTATATCTATATCTATATCTATATCTATATCTATATCTATATCTATATCTATCTATCTATCTATCTATCTATCTATCTATCTATCTATCTATCTATCTATCTATCTATCTATCTATCTATCTATATATATATATATATATATTCCTGTGTGTGTGTGTGTGTGTATACACACACTAAGGAGCACATTATGGAACCTTGAAAATCTCAGCCCAGAAGAAACCTTCCTTCTTTCCCCAAGCGCAGAGGGTGATGCCTTTCTAAGCTGACCAGAGCCATTCTCACCTGTGATACTGAGCTTGGAGAAACTGGAACTCCTCTTTGATTCGGTCTAGAGACTCCGGGATTGTGAACTTGAAGGGCTGTCCTGCAGCTTGGTGTGGCGTCTGAAGAGGAAGGAAAGGAGGAGGGGGTGACAGGAAGAAAAGGAAGGGGAGTTGTGAGGAAACTGTTGAGACGACAGGCAAAGTTGCAGCCACCGTTACCGAGGGAACAATGCCACCTGGCCCAGAAAGAGCACGTGGCAAGGGCAAAGGCAGAATTCCCCACGCAACCGCCTTTGTAGGGATGCCCCATCCAAGGCTCGCTGCTATTCTTCATTAAAATAAACACCGCAACGCCACTAGCGGGCAAGAGAGCGCTCCCTCCAACGTCCTCTTCCTTCCAGGAAATGGTAGCAGCGGTGTCTCGCATTCGGGCTTGAGGGGAAAGTACCCGCCGCTCTTCGACTTACAGGCTGGGTCCTGAACCGGGAAAGGGAACCGAAGCGGCCCCGCCAGGGCGACGAGTAAACAAAAGGGGAAGCCGCACGCGCCGCCACCCCACCCCCCACCCCCCGCCCGCCGGTCGCTCCCCCAAAAGCCAAGCGAGGCTTTTTTCAAACCAACCCAGGCCAGGCAAGCTGACGAGGCAGAAGTTTCCCAGGCCTTTCCTCGCCCGCCCGCCCGCCCACACACATACACACCGCTTCCCAAAAAGCTGTTTTCGGCCCTACAAGAGTTCGCAGAGGGCCAATCGAAGCAGCCGGTTACACTTTCGGACTCCTGCGTTTAGCCAAGAGCCCCGCGCGTTACTTTTTTTGCCCGGGGAAAGGGGACGGGGTGAGGGTTGATTGGGGGGGGGGGTTGGAGGAGGTGAGGAAGCTAAAAAGCGACTTACGGGATGCCGGCTCTGAGGAAACATGGCTCTGGCCGCCGCTTTCCTCCTTCGCAGGTCTCGCCTCGCCTCGACCCCCTGAACTTTAGATTCCGCGGAAGCTCCAGAGCAAACACCAGGTGGGAGGAAAACGGGGAAGGGCGCTTACTCCGCTTCTTGGCTCAGCTGCAGGCTCATCCTCCCCACCCCCCACGCGGCTTCCCTCCAGCCCCAGCCCAGCCGCTTCCTTTGTTGTTAGCTCGAGAGAGCGAGGGAAGAAAAAGTCACCGGGGATCTGCCCGAGCAAGCGCAAGAGATGGCCAGTCCGGGATGGGTCCTTCCTCGCCGCGCCGTTGTTGTTGTTGTTGCCGCTCCTTGGGCTTCCTGGGTTTTTTTTTTCTTCTTCTTTTCTTTCTTCAGGAAATAACAACCTTCCTTTTTCTGGGCCGCCAAACGCACTTAGAAAAGACCCAACAAACAAAACCAACCAACCAACCACCCGAATGATCGGTGGCTTTGGAGTCGATCGGAGGAGAAAATCCAAACAAGTCAAGGGGCTCTTTCCGACGATCGGGGTGCGGGGCTAGAGCCGAGGAGCGCCCCTGCGAAAAGGCCGCAGTCCCCCCGCGTCGGGAGAACGATTCAGGCCAGATCGGGCGCGGGACTCGAGGAAGGAAATCGAGGGAGGGGAGAGAGGGAGGGTTACGAGACAGGAGCCGGCCTGAAGAAAGAGAGTCCTGAGAGTTACACGGAAAAACCCAGCCCACCCCCCACTTCAGCCGCTCTTCTCCCTCCTGGTACCCACTCTTCCCACCGCAATTGGGTCTCCAAATCAAGAGCCGCTTCTCCCTCGGAGTCGTGCAGAGGCTGTCTTCCTAGGCCCGACCAGGATCCCCCACGTTAGAATCCCGAAACGAAACCCCCCATTTGGAGCAGAAGCATCCCGGGCAGACTTCTCGCGGCGGCCTCCGGTTTCCCTTCCGCTGCTTTTCTTTCTCTCTTGCTCAACCCCGGGCCAAAGTTCTTCTTTGCCAGATCCCTCGAGGAACCATCCAGGTGGGGGTGGGGAGAAGGCGAGACCTTCTCCTCCCCCTCCCCAAAATTATCGCAAGGATTTTTCTTCCATGGAGACGAAACCGGCACGTAATAAGAAAACTCCGCAGGACACACAGCCCAGCTCGGCGGCGGCGGCGGCAGGATCTCAATAAACGGGACACAATGTATCCGCCCGCGCTGGTTACATTAACACGCGGTTTCACACTCCTCGAGCTAACCAGCCTCTTGGCTCCGCCCTGAGCGAGAGGGAGGAGGGCGTAGAGCCAATCGTCTGCTTAGGAACCAACGTGGGGCAATGACATCAGACCAATGGCAGCTGACTGGTAAGCGTCACCTCCCCTTCTGCCTCCCTCCCCCTTTCCTAGGAAGCCTTTCTAGTTGAGCTGCAGGACCCCTCTGAGCGAGCCAATGGGAGGCAGCGGAACGTTCAGGCAGGCAGGGAGAATAGGAAGGTCGGGGAGAAGGAGAGTGGAGAGGCTGGGCTGTCAATCAAAGTAACGTGGGGTAGAATATGCGAACGAGCAAGAGAGAGAGAGAGAAATAACTGCTAGGCTCTCGCTCGCTCGCTCGCTCTCTTTTTTTTCCCTTTCTTCCTTCCTTCCTTCCTTCACGTTGCCCCACTCTCTCCAGAAATCTGTGAAAATAACGCGGAGAGATAAATAATGCATCCCTCATTCAGGACAAGCAGTACCTACAGTTAGATGGATGCTTCCCTGTTTTAAGCTAATGGAGGGATCGAGGGGCATTGGTGTCGCCTTGGAGGATGAAGTGTTCACAGCGATCTGTATCAAAAGTTTCCTCGGAACAAGTCTTCTTGTAGTGCTTCCGGAAATGTCGCCTCTTCTCACAACAGTTTTCTCTTTAATTTTGTCAGATCGGGGAGAGTGTAGGCTGAAGTGCCCCAGGTAGCCATAAAGACTTAAGAAGCACGCTGGTATCTATCCATAGATTTAAATATATTCAGATGTGAAGTGGCCAAGGCTTGTTTCTTAGGGCCTTGTTGGAGGTCTTCTTATCGGGTGATTTTTAAATTGCTATTTCACCTCAGGCTGATGCCCAGTTCTTTGAAAGTTTCCAAGTGACAGCTATTGTGATAACTCCTCTTAGGAAACTCTAGCGTATTTTGTTAAAGATAGCCAGTAACAAGAGGCTGAGGCTCCATTCCAGTTTGGCAAAGAAACCCCTCCATTATTGAAACTTTGGCAAGACAGGTCCCCAGCAAAGTACTTGAGCTTTTGCAAACATCTTTGGTGGGCTCTATTGTCTTCTTTCAGAGTTTCACCCCATGATTATTATGCTAAGGAATTTCCTTATTCATTCCTGTCCCTTCAGCTGAGGAAGGAGAAAGAAGAAGCATAATACTTTATTTCTGTTACCTTATTGATGGTTCCTCAAGTCTACTTGGGACATCCTTGAAGTCCAGAAGTCTTAAAGTTGCCAAGGTTGGAGACCCCTACATCCAGTGCACCCAAGCCAGCAAACAAGTTTCCTTTCGTACATTCTTCATTTCGTTCCCTAAACCATCTAACATCTAATTGCTTTCACTTTTTTTCTTAAATTTTCACTAGGAAAACTAACGTCTGCATACTCTCTTTAAAGTTTGCGGCTGACAGGTCTTTAACTCCTCTTTGTATGAGTTGTTTCTATTCCTGGGATTAGATCAATGCTAGACTTCCTTTTCCCCATATTTCTCAATCAAACTTACAAATCCTGCTCTTTATGCTTATTGTATGATTCTAAATCCCCTGATTTAGAAACATTTTCAGTTTATGTTCAGTTCTAATCCTCCTGAATTTATTTTACTTTTTTCTAAAGTTCATGGGTTGTTGTTTTTTTCTTCTGGTTTTGGCTTTAAGCTTTTACCAGGGTTCACCAAGTCACAAGATACTTTATATGTGGGCTCAATTTACATATACTACCGTAGTGAGCATCCAGGCAGGTAAATGAAAGTATTTACAGGCTAATGGAGAACGTCAGGCAGACATGACTCAAAAATCGAGGTAAACCTGAGTCATTAAATCTGAGTAGCTCTGGAAAATCAATATCTTGCACTTTCTTTTGTTCTTTGCATGCTTGCTTTGTATGTTCTGTGATACTCTTGTCTCATTGTTTGTGCTCTTGGTGGGGAGAGGTTGAAGTGTTGATTATTGAAAATATTCCTGGATGTGATTTTTGTACTTGAGGCTGACAGGGTGGTTGGGACATTGTTTGTTCGACGGAGAATGGTTTGCTACTCGCTTGATGGAAAATACACTCAGTGTTCCCTGAACACGATGCCCGGCTTTTATCTCACCATTGACTTTCCTGAGATTCACTTAAACTGCACTAGACAAACTTACCATAGTTGTGTCGGATTAACAGCTGGACAAAGTACCCCTTGGTCTCACCTTGGTTAGACAAGGAAAAGGGAAGATCTTTCATTGGAGTCCTTTGTCAATTTTGAAATCGGAGCTTAAGTGGCCCTATGTTGCCAGAAGCTCCAAAAGTGGGTTAATTTATGTGAGGGACAGAGATTGAAGAGGCACAAAGGTGTTTATCTGGAAACAGGGCAGGCCGCCTTAAGCAACACACCTTCCTCTTCATCGTTGTTGTGGACTTTGGGAAATTTTGTAAGCTATTCCCTTTTGAGAGCATTGCTCACTTCCTCCCTTTCTGTTATTCTGAAGTTAATTGAACTGCACTGGGTAGCATTAAAAGGTTATTCCGGGGCAGGAATCTGGATCTACGGTTGGTTTAGTATCCCTGGATTTGAGTTGGAGAATTGTAGTGTGAAATCTCCTCTTCGTCCCCGTCCCCCCCCCACACAGATGGCTTCCAAAGTTCTGGCTTCGCTGCTAAACCATATTGGGCAGCTCCGAGCGTAAAGAATCTGGAACATTGTGGCTGCATAGGAGCTGTGGTGCCCTCTGCTTGGCAATGGGCCTTCTGAGCAGCGCTCTTCCCCCTGCCCTGTTTGGAGAGGAATTTATGCTTAGTTTGTTTTTGGAAGAGGCAAACTGAGAAAGCATCTTTAGGATTTTTTTTTCTGCTTTGCTGCTCAGTTTTGCTTGCTTTAAAGCAGACCATCAGGACATATTTTGGATTAAGTGGCATTTGGGTGTTGCACAGGAAAAACAGTACTAATATACTGAAGTAATCTCATTTTTCGCAGTGTACTTTCAGTTGTTGATATTTATTTATTTATTTATTTATTTATTTATTTATTTATTTATTTATTTATTTATTTATTTATTTATTTATTTATTTATTTATTTATTTATTTATTTTAGTGAGATTTATATACCGCCTCACAGTACAAGCACTCTCGAAGCGGTTTACACCAGTAAACAATGTATATTTATATTGCCACCAACAATCGGGGTCCTCATTTTACCTACCTCGGAAGGATGGAAGGCTGAGTCAACCTTGAGCCGGTGAGATTTGAACCTGTGGATCAGTGTCAGCTAAAGTGGCCTGCAGTACCTGCCTCTAACCGCTGTGCCACCTCGGCTCTTTACCTATATTGTCCTTTGTTGGCGTCCTTTGGGGATTCAGTGTTTGTTTGGTCTGTGCATATGCATTTCATGTGAATGTATACTTCATTTATCAAGTAGAGATAACTTGTGTTATTACTTTCACTGTCTATCTCTCTCTCTCCCCCGCTTTCCAAATAAATCTGGCAAGAGGCAAAAGACTTCCTGCATCATCCCTCATATTTGTTTTGAATAAATCTAGCATTTCTACTGGTGATAAGATAGCAATGCTAAGCACTTTGAAACCAATTTTTAACAGGCTAATTGGGGGTGGAGCTGTCTGTTATTGACAAAAGTCCATTGAACCAGAGAATAGGGCATTGGGGAGGGGATTTGCATAATGTGATCACTACAAATAAAAAAATTAAATTGCATTTTCATGATGATATTTCTAAAATGATGCAAATTGCAATGGAAATTGAGTCCACTATAGACAAAGTCTGTTGTATCCAGATCCACTAAAACAAGGCGTCACTTTGAACTGAAAGTTTATTTATTTATTTATTTTTATTTATTTATTTGTCAAACATGTATAGGATAGTAGTAGTTTGTATAAACATAAGTAAAAAGTAATGATAAAAGAGGACAATAGGACAGGGACGGTAGGCACAGTGGTGCACTTATGCACGCCTCTTACAGACCTCTTAGAAACGGGGAGAGGTCCACTGTAGACAGTCTAAGGTTAAAGTTTTTGGGGTTTGGGGAAGAAACCACAGAGTCAGGTAGTGCATTCCAGGCATTGATCACTCTGTTGCTGAAGTCGTATTTTCTGCAGTCGAGTTTGGAGCGGTTTACATTTAGTTTGAATCTATTACGTGCTCGTGTATTGCTGCGGTTGAAGCTGAAGTAGTCATTCACAGGAAGGACATTTTGGTATATGATTTTATGAACTACATTTAGATCAGATCGGAGGCGACGTAGTTCTAAATTGTCTAATCCCAGTATTTCAAGTCTGGTGGAATAAGGTATTTTGTTGTGAGCGGAGGAGTGAAGGACTCTTCTTGTGAAATATTTCTGGACTCTCTCGATCGTATTTATGTCTGATATGCAGTGCGGGTTCCAGACAGGTGAGCTGTATTCCAGAATTGGTCTAACAAATGTTTTGTATGCTCTGGTTAGCAGTGTAATGTTGCCAGAGAAGAAGCTACGCAAGATTAGATTAACAACTCTTAGTGCCTTTTTGGCAATGTTGTTACAGTGGGCTCTAGCACTTAGGTCGTTGGATATGAGTACTCCAAGGTCTTTGACAGAGTGTGGGTCATCTACAAGTTCGTTTCCTCCAAGTTAACTTTCTTATTTCAAAAGGATGGAAACATTTTTCCAAAATTGTTTAAACTGAATATACTTCAAAACCAAAGGATAAACTTCCCAAACTTGAGAAATTTGTAATAAACTGTCCCTAGGATCACTCTGATGCTATAACCACTGCAAAGGAACACTATGTCCAAACCTCTGAAGAATTTAAGCTTGGTAAGAATAAAAACAAATAAATTGTGTCTCATGGATACTTCCAAGTAGACTCTAGAGATTTATTTCATGTCAAGGACAAAGAACTGAAAGGTAAGAGGAAATAGTAGAGGTGGAGAAATTGAAGAAAATGAGAGAAATATATTTAAAAAATTTCTGGAATAGGGAAAAATCTACTGTTTGTTTGCGTATTAGAGGCATGGAAGAAGCAACAGAGTACTGATCTTATTTCAGAAAAAGACAGGTGGGCAGCTTTGTTAGAAGAAATCTAAATAGCCAAAGATCAAACTAGGCAAACAGCCGAATTTGCAAAAAATGAGCTGCTACTCCAAGAATGCTGTTTAGATTACTCAAATGGCAGCTATAGTTTTGGCAGGTCAGCATAAATCTGTCAAGTTATCAGGAAGCCACCTGCATTCAGGAGTTAGAGAACCAAATTGGTATCTCGGAGAAATACTAACAATAGGCATAGAAAATGTAATTGGATCTCTGGCCGGCACTCATCCACACAGAGCAGGGGTCTCCAAACTCGGTCACTTTAAGACTTGTGGACTTCAACTCCCAGAATTCCCCAGCCAGCAAAGCTTGCTGGGGAATTCTGGGAGTTGAAGTCCAAAAGTCTTAAAATGGCCGAGTTTGGAGACCCCTGACATAGAGCCTATAGAGCAGTGATGGCGAACCTTTTTTTCCTCGGGTGCTGAAATAGTGTGTGCGTGCGCTATCGCACGCACATGCATGCCCACACCCATAATTCAAAGCCCCCCACTCACCCCACCCCCCTGCGCATGCGTGCGCGACATCTCCCACTCCCCATTTCTCGACTTCCAGTGGGCCCAGTAGGCCCGTTTTTCACCCTCCCCAGGCTCCAGAGGCTTTCTTGGAGTTTGGGGAGGGCAAAAACACTCCCCCCGCCACCCCGGAGGCCCTCCGGAGGCCGAAATCGCCCTCCCAGAGTCTCCACGTGAGCCAAAAATCAGCTGGCAGGCACGCACATGCGCACTGGAGCTGAGCTAGGGCAACAGCTCACGTGCCGGCAGATATGGCTCCGCGTGCCACCTGTGGCACCCGTGCCATAGGTTCGCCATCACTGCTATAGAGGCTACCCCATTGATTTCCTTTAACTCAGAATGGCAGGAACTCAAGGCCCAGAAGCTTATCCTCATACTCTAACAGTAGAGAGAAAAGTCAATACCAGACTCTGAGAAGAAGACAGTAAGACAGAGTCCTTCTCAATAAAATTCATTGCACCCCTAATAGGTCTGCTGAGTAAGGCCAGAGTCCATGTTCATCCTTCAGCTAATGGCAGTGATTTATCCCAGTTAGCGGCTTCTGACTCTGCCCCATATAGAGTCAGGGATTACCATAATGAACTTATAGACTCTCCCTTCAAAAGAATAGGTGAGAACTGCAGTGAAACATCGTGTTAGCAAAAAGAAAAATAATAGTTCTTTTCAGGAGCACAAAATATGCTGGACTCAAGTCCTGAACCTTATTTAATATGGAGGGGCGGGGAACACTTTCCACAGTGACAGTGTTTGGCAATGAGATGTTGGCAATCCTTAATCCTTTTTGGCGACACTTTGAATGATAAATCTGTGGAACCCAAAGCTTCCTTGCTTTGACCTACAATGAGCTTACTTTAAATGGGGCTGAGATTCTAAACAGTGTAGGCAAACTAGAGATTCTGAATAGTGACTAGAGCACGAATGTCAAACTCTTATTTCATTGAGGGCCGCATCGGGGTTGTGTTTGACCTCAGGGGGCTGGGGTGGGCGTGGCCAGGGTGGGCATGGCTAGCTTGATGTCACTTGTGTTGGGGGCCCCTGTGGTGGCCCGAGGGCTCTGCCTGTGAAAACGGACTCCTGAGCTCCGCTTTCATCAGGGATGGCCTTCTGCAACCCTTGGCCAGCGAAAACGGAGCACGCGGCCCTCCTGAGCTCCGTTTTTGCTGGCAGAGGCACCGCGGGCCAGTCCTTTGCTGTTTCCAGGGCGGTCCCACGGGCCACATCTAAGCATCCAGCAGACTGGATCCAGCCCCCAGGCCTTGAGTTTGACACCCCTGGACTAGAGATTAGAGAAATAGTGTAGGCAAAGATCTTGAATTAAATCTTTCCATACATTTTTGCTTAGATGGTGACTGCCAGTTTCAATTTGGGAGGAGCAGCCATGGGAATGGCAACAAGTTTCCTAAAGTTGTTGCTAAACATCTTGTTAGTGACAGCGCCGGAAAGAAGGTTGTGTAGATTAAAGTTAGCTGTTAAAAAACAATAGCCAAATTCTACTAACCAGGTTTGTTTGGAACTTGTTCTCTCCAGAACTGCCTTGGATCCAATGGTTATGCTGTACTGTACCTTGTTAAAACATACAAGAAGCGCAGTATTGATATCAATTCCATAAATCTCAGCAAGCAATTGTCCTATGGAACATCTGGCAAAATTAAACTATTTTGTTGGAATTCAGTTTCAGTTAATCTATCACTGAATTATTCCATATATCTCCATCTTCTCTTCATTTTTTTAATAAGAGTTTGCGGTAAGATGTAATTGTTTTATTATGTCAATTTAGACAACAAAACATGCCTTTCCCTTTCTTTTAAATATCTTTTATTCAGTGTCCATTGGATTTGATCTCTTTTCCTTTAAATCTGGGGTGGGGAACTATGGCCCTTTTATGACCTGTGGACCTCAATTCCAAGAGTTCTAATTAATGTATCACTCATATTCTAACCAAAGTAGAAGTAGCTGGTGGTCTTTCTTGGTGGAAGATACACCTTGGCTGGAGCTCTACCATATATAGATTTTTTTCTCTATTGCATTTCAATCCGCAGCTCTGAGCAGCAGTGCTATTTCTAATCTGCCTGAGGATTGTAAGAGGTGCAGTCCAAATACACCAGCATGATGTTAGATTAGAGAAGGTTTCTCTAGGGCTACCTGAGATCATAGATGTCAATGGGACTTACTTCTAAGATGACATAAATATAAATATGTATACATGATACTCGAACCACTGGAATTATGAAACACCAGGTTAGACTTTATTATTAACACACTGATAGAAACTGGTAATATAGCTCAATTTAACTGAAACCATGTATTCTGTAAAATGAGCAAGAGCTTTGTTACCTTCCTGCTATAGACACCTACTGGTACTCAGAACATTATCAAACTTAATTTTTGGAAGGCATGTTTTGGCATATTCTGAAGGTACACTCTGTTTTTACTTTTGATACTAGGAAACATTTCTCTCCTAATTTTTCCTATTGAAATGATGCTGGTAAATATTATTTAAGGCAATAAATGCTGGTTTCTTTCCATATTTAACAATTATTTTGTTCATTTTATGGTTGGTTGATAAAATCTATTCTTTGGTATGCTGATTTGCAAATTAAATTGAAGAGATCACCTTTTTAATTGCTTAAATAGATGTACTGGAGACCTTTTAAAAGCATTCCTTCTGAGAAGATTTAAATAATTTTTTGTGTGGCTTGCAACTTTCTTACACACAAATGAGGAACAACTTGTTCATATTATTCCACATACATCTGACCATGGTGTCTATTTCAAACTAAGCCCATTCACATGCCACTTCTAGAAGAATTCTATTGCTTTCTAACTGGGGTGGGGTAGGGATAGGAGAACAACTGAAATATTTTCAACAGTTTAGGAGCTACATATAAATTTGCAGGTTCTAAGATGTCCATACGATGTCACATCTTTCAGGTGGAGGAACAGAGTCATGATCAAAGCCCCACATCTTTTTATGCACGTAAAAAAGAAGTGAGGTTTTCATGATAAAACTCTGCCTGCCATCTTGCCAGTTTGTATTCCCATCCCCCAACAAACATTACCATGCAGGTTGAACAATTGTGACAGCAACTAATATTAAAGCTTAAATTAATATTGTCTTTAATATTATGGAAATAAGGCTATGACACTGAAGATGAGTTTTTCGTTAGCAAATAAATGATTAGCATGAATTAGCTTCATTAATATCTTGAAGTATGTATGACCAGAAATTGCCACCATTATAACAATATATTCATTACACCATCTATTTATATTACAATATTAATAATGAAAAGTGGGCCCAGTAAAAAGTGGGTTTCATTAAGTTATAGAAAAATATTCATAGGTACATCTTCAAAGGACAGCAATATGTATTAACAATATTGAATACTATATGAGGCTTATATATGTTTTTCAGATGCTGAAATTTATAGCTACATTTCTATAGGCAGCAGCCCATTTAGTCTATAATTTATTTTAATTAATTAACATATTTTTCAGTATTTTCCAGTTAAAATGCATGTAGTGCCTCATTGTTACTAAACTTTCTTACTAATTAAAAGGACCATGAAAAGTTAATATTCAAATAATGTAGTTTAGATTTTAAAGTATATAAATTATTTGACCAACAGCAAAACATGTTGCATTGACATATGGACAAACAAGTTATGCAGTCTTTGGAAATATTTCAGAAAAAATGCTTGAAACCTTGTGAGAATGCGAATATACTACCAACTTTTTAAAGCAATCATGCACTTCATATAATTATATTCTTATTGTAGTAAGATGTAATTTTTGATCCTGGTTCTAAATTTTTCTCCAAGAATCTTTAGTCTATTATTTATATATGGCGGGAGCAGAGGGGTAGGCCGCTCTCGGAGAACGAGAACTCGCTGTTTACAAGCGATTCCTTGTTCTGGCCCCTCTGGTTTGGTTCCACCTAGCTCAACCCGAGTGCCTGGTAACCAGGGATGTCAGGGCCCTGGGCTCAAGCTGCTGCTGGTAAACGCCAGGTCGATTACTAACAAGGCCCCCCTTATCCGGGATTTAATCCTAGAAGAGGGGGCTGACCTGGCATGCATTACCGAGACCTCGCTGGGCCAGGAGGGGGGTGCCCCTTTCGGAGATATGCCCGGATGGGTTCTCGGTTCAGCATCAGCCGCGACTCCAGGGAAGGGGTGGAGGAGTGGCTATTATAGCTCGCCAGAATCTGTGTCCTCGAAGGAGCCCTGCCCCGGAGATTGTTGGGTGTGAGACTCTCCTTCTGAAGTTGGACCTAAGGGTTCAGGTGGGCCTTTTGCTAACGTACCTGCCTCCTAGCTGCATGGCAAAGGCCCTGCCTGTTCTGCTCGAGGCGGTTGCAGGGCTGGCGATTGAGTTCCCCAGGTTGATGGTGCTGGGGGATTTTAATCTGCCATCGCCCGGCGAAGCCTCAGGGGCAGTCCAGGAGTTCATGGCTTCCATGACAACCATGGACCTGACCCAAGTAGTTCAGGGTCCGACTCATGAGGGTGGGTCACACGCTTGACCTTGTGTTTCTCTCGGGACAGTGGAGAGATGATCTGAGGCTGAGGGGTTTAGTCACAGTACCCTTGTCGTGGTCAGATCATTTCCTTCTGAGGTTGGATTTCATGGCACCACTCCTCCACCGCAAGGAGGCGGGACCGATTAAGTGGTTCCGCCCCAGGCGCCTAATGGAACCCGACGGATTCCAGAGGGAACTTGGGGAAATACCTGAATCCCTGGTACACAGTTCATCCGAGTCTCTGGTTGCGGCCTGGAATCAGGCAGCAGCAGGGGCTCTGGATCGGATTGTGCCTTTGCGGCCTCTCCGTGGAAGTGGATCCAGGAGGGCTCCTTGGTTTACCGAGGAACTCCGGGAGATGAAGCACCACAAGAGACGCCTAGAGCGACGATGGAGATCTAGTAAAGCTGAGTCTGACCGGACACTTTTAAGAACTTTCATTAAGTCTTACTTAGTGGCGATAAGGGCGGCAAAATGTTCGCATTTTTCCGCTCTTATTGCGTCCGCTGACTCCCGCCCAGCCGCCCTGTTTAGGGTGACCCGCACCCTTCTTGCTAAGGAGGAAGGCGGAGATCCCTTGCAGGGTAGAGCTGAGGAATTTTCTCGGTTTCTGGCGGATAAAGTCATTCAGATTCGGACAGACCTGGACTCCGATTGGGCAGTATAGGCCGAGACGACTGGGGCAGGTCTTAGTCCGGTTATATGGGATAGGTTTGAACCGGTGACTCCTGAGGATGTAGACAAGGCCATAGGAGCGATGAGCTCAGCCACTTGTTTATTGGACCTGTGCCCTTCCTGGCTGGTTTCGGCCACCAGGGAGGTTTCACGCGGCTGGCTCCAGGCGTTGGTCAACGCTTCTCTGAGAGAGGGGTCCGTCCCGCGGCCCTTAAAAGCTGCGGTGGTGAGACCCCTCCTCAAGAAGCCTTCCCTGGACCCGGCGGATTTAAAGAACTTCCGTCCAGTCTCCAACCTTCCCTTCGCGGGGAAGGTTGTTGAGAAAGTGGTGGCGCTCCAGCTCCTACGACTGTTGGATGACACTGATTTTCTGGATCCCTTTCAATCAGGCTTCAGGCGCGGCTACAGTACGGAAACGGCTTTGGTCACCCTGATGGATGATCTCTGGCGAGCCCGGGATGGGGGTTATTCCTCCATCCTGGTGCTACTTGACCTCTCAGCGGCCTTCGATACCATTGACCATGGTATCCTTCTGCGTCATCTCGGAGAGGTGGGGGTGGGCGGCACTGTTTTGCAGTGGTTCTCCTCCTTCCTCTCTGACAGGACGCAGTCGGTGTTGACAGGGGGGCAGAGGTCGAGCCCTAGGCCCCTATTATGTGGGGTGCCGCAGGGCTCGGTCCTCTCGCCCATCCTGTTTAACATCTACATGAAGCCACTGGGTGAGATCATCCGACGACACGGGGTGAGGTATCAGCAATATGCTGATGATACCCAGTTGTACATCTCCACCCCGTCTCAATTCGGGGAAGCCGTAGACGTAATGGGCCGCTGCCTGGACGATGTTAGGGTCTGGATGGGGAAGAACCGGCTAAAACTTAACCCTGACAAGACTGAGTGGCTGTGGATATTGCCTCCTAAAGACTTGACCAACTGTCCCTCCTTGGTTCTTGGGGGGGAAAAATTAGCTCCCTCAGAACAGGTTCGCAATTTGGGTGTCCTTCTAGATCCACAGCTAAAATTAGAGCAACATCTTTCAGCTGTGGCTAGGGGGACCTTTGCACAAGTACGTCTTGTGCACCAATTGCAACCCTACTTGGAGAAGGAGGCACTTCTCACAGTCACTCATGCCCTTATCACCTCACGGCTGGATTACTGCAATGCGCTCTACATGGGGCTACCCTTGAAGAGTGTCCGGCGACTGCAATTGGTGCAAAATGCAGCTGCGCGAGCTGTGGTGGGTGCACCCAGATGCACCCACGTAACACCAATTCTCCGCCAGCTGCATTGGCTGCCCATTAGTCTCCGGATCCAATTCAAGGTGTTGGTCGTTACCTTTAAAGCCCTACATGGCTCAGGGCCAGGTTACCTTCGGGACCGCATCCTGCCGCATACCTCCCTACGACCGGTTAGGTCCCACAGAGTGGGTCTCCTCCAGGTCCCATCGACCAAGCAATGCCGGTTGGCGGGGCTGAGGGGGAGAGCCTTCTCTGTGGGAGCCCCCTCCCTTTGGAACCAACTCCCTCCAGAGATCAGGATTATCCCCACCCTGCTGGCCTTCCGTAAAGCAATAAAAACTTGGCTCTTCCGGCAGGCAGGGTATGAATGAAAGTTTTTTTAATGGATAGTATTTTAATATGGCTCCTTTTAAAAATTGTTTTTTTTATGTGTTTCTATATCTGCTGTGAGCCGCCCAGAGTCCCCCGGGAGTTGGGCGGCATAGAAATTTTAATAAATAAATAAATAAATAAAATTTCCAGCAATAGAAAAATATGCATCCATTAATTCATTATGAATAAAGTCACATTTCTAGGGTCTCACGTGCAATTTCCTTTATTAAAAAAGCACTGTATTCATAAATCATTTTAAAAAAAACTTAATGTAGATTCTTTTATGGTCACGTAAAAGTGCTTGCATTTTGATGTTGGTCAACTACTTCCAACTCTGATAACTTTAAGACTTGTGGACTTCAACTCCCAGAATTCCTCAACCAGCCATACTGGCTGGGAAATTCTGGGAGTTGAAGTCCACAAGTCTTAAAGTTGCTAAGGTTGGACATCCCTGATCGAGAGTGACCTTTCAACATAAATTAAAAGTTACTAGTACTATTGTATACAAAGTTTACCGTCATAGTGCTTGAAATCTCACCCTTGGTGATTTTGTGGTGCTTGGATGTAATCTAATAAAGAACATAATGTGAGTTTTAAGTTACCTGGTTTAATATAGTGCTTCAGACCATCATCACACCTGTGGTACTTTTGATGGTTTTCTTCAGGCCCAGTGGTACTTTTGATGGTTTTCTTCAGGCCCTTACCTAAAGTCTCTCATTCATCCATATTATTTATTTCCCTTCCATTTTATCCTTATGCTAATCTGTAAAGTAGATTAGACTGCCCAGCATTATCCAACAAATGATCAGCTCTCTACATCCACACTCTGCAAGTCCCTATGCAAAATATCGACATCATTCTAGATGTCTGGGTCTTACATCATTTTATCTCAGACTAGAGGACAGTTCTAGTGTTCTGGAATACGCTATAGTATACAGGTATTCCTTGATTTAACGGGAGGACCGACTGTCACTTTGGTGGTTTAGCAAACCACTTTGAACCACTTTGGTGGTTCAATGTTCAGATGGCATTGAAAAAAGTGACAATTGGTCCTCCTGTAACCATTGCAGCATCCCCACAAACCCATGATCAACTTTGGTGCTTGGCATATATTTATGACAGTTTCAGCATCCTGGGGTATGTGATTGCCATTTGCAGTCTTCCCAACTGGCTCCGCCCCATGCTTAGTGACCATGTGGTTCACTTAACCGCCATGGGAAAAAGGTCTTAAAATTTGACACAATTCACTTAACTGCCTCATTTAGCAATGAAAGTTCTGCTCTCGATTGTGATCATAAGTCAAGAACTACTTATACTGTAGTTCAAATATTGGCATTCTAGGAATAATTTTTTTAAAAAAACCCTCTCAACTCTGAGGTTCCCGCCCACTAATATCTAATACTAAGGTTGAATGGATAGATAATCAATTACTAAACCAAACAGCTTCATAAAAGCTGCCCTTGTTCATAGGAATGTGTGACTAACTCTAGGATATTTGTTTAGGCTTTGTTTGTGATATTGGTAGTGGTCAGCGGTGTGCTGCTAAATGTTTAAGAACCGGCTCTGCTAGCTCCATTGCTACAGCTTGCAAACTTCTAGAAAATTTAACAATCTACACTGGCAAGTCGGTGCAAGGCAGTTCTAGCACACCAGAGGTGGTGGTAGTGAGTATTACTTGTTTTATCTGCTTGACTTTTTGTTTAAACCATATATAATAGTTCTAGATTCTTTTATGCTCTTGGCTATTCTGAAGAACAGACCGAGATGAAGGAGGAATAAATAAGGCAACACAGTCCCTAGAAATAACTGTTACAGAAAGCCAAATGGTAGCATTCCTTAAGAATCTTTCTCCATTCTTATTATAAAGTACTGCGTTAGGTGATCCATTGGGGGAAATGCTTTCCAAATACAGCCCAATGTTTTAAACTGGAAAGAACAAACAAAAATCAGTAGCAGAGTTGGTGAGTATTTAAAACATAAATCCAAAGAACGTCTTCTGGTTTCACACAATAGATTTAAATTAAAGATCTCAGTAAACCAACTGAATTAAACTGGGAGCAAAACTGGAATTAAACTGAAGAAAAATGACCAGGTTTTAAGATGAGGACACATTCACTGGCCAGTGTGCTATTTTTTTATATATATACAGTATATATAAAAGACCAATAATTTCTTTGTTGAGGCACAGATCAAAAGAACCTGCATATGTTTTCATTTTGTTCTAAGCCAAACTGGAAAATTGCATCCAGATGTTTAATAGGCATTCTGTTGGGGGTTTCTTTCTTCCTTTTCTTCCTCTCTAACTCCCTCCCTTTCTCCTTTTCTCTTTGCATTGATTAGGTATGTTGCTGTTGTTTACTTACAAGTGTATGTGGATTGTTAGCTAATACAAAAAATATTTGTGAGGAGTTGCTAATTAGGCATGTGAAAGCCCTCCATGCTTGTGAGCAATTTATACCCTGGACTGGACTAAAAGAAGAAGTTGTAACGCCTGAGAAGTTGCTTTCCTTCCTGTTACTGGGGAAATGTTTTCCAGTCTTCCTTTGCCTACAGGGATTAATACTTGATCCTAATAGGTTGAAGTGAAAATAAATTAGACCACACATAGAGAGAGAGAGAAAGAGCCTTTTTAGCAATAATATAAAAAGATAACATGCTCCTTGCATGGCAAAGAAAATGTGGCAAATATGGTAAACTTTGAACCATAATATTATCACACTCTCATAATTTTTGGAGCATACTTCAGAGACAGATGGAGAAGCCGTTTAAGATAAATTAGTGCACTTGAATTCGTTACAGCAGTGCTTATAATTAAACCAGCTCTTTTAAAACTTCAGTACCTTTGCAGGGTACTTAAAAGACAGAAAAGCATTTATTATTGGAAGTGATTTTACAGATCGAAGGAAAGGAGAACTGAGATTTACAGAGAATCTGGAAATGAAGTTGGTGTAACTATTTTCAGAGTGCCTCATACCACACAAACATTTGCTGCAATAAAGCAAATTTTAAGGCCTGAAAATAAAAATAAACTGAGAAAGTTGACAGACATAATAATTTTGTAAAAGAGATTATTTTATAACCTGTAGCACTAAACTGATAACCTTTTATTGTGTCATGCCTAGGCTGCTTGACATGACAAATCACTTGTAATAATAAAGGGCACCTGTCAATAGAGGTTTCTTTTTTTTTCTTTTCAGTGGCTTCCTATTCATGTCAAACATGCAACATTTACTTTCTTATGCCACCGACTTTTGTCCTATTTCTTCCCCTTTTTAATACTGATTTTATGACTAATATCCAACCTGGATAAACATTGGAAAGTATGCACATTATTATGCAATATGTTTAACATTATTTGCTATTATTTAAAGGTAAGCAAAAATGAATAGGATAGTAATTTTTTCTATTGTTTTTCTTAGAAACAAAAGATTATTTTCTATTTGTTTTTAATCTTGCTTTTTGGAAAATTTGTGTCTTTGTGTGTCTCTGTGTGCACACAAATACATATACAGACTGGACAGGAACCAGTCTATTAAAACAATAGTTCAGGGTTCCACACTTTAAGTAAAAGTCAAATAATCTGGAACACATTCAGAGAACGCTGTGGATGATTGTTGAGTTTGAAATTAATTTCCATGCAAAAAAATTGAAGGATTTGGGAATGTTCAGCCTTGAGTAGAAAAACTGAGAAGCATATAAATAGCATCTTTCAAATTTTTAAATTTTAATTTTAAGAAGAGACTGGACAGCCACTTATCTGAAATAGTATAGGTTCTCCTGCTTGAGCAGTGGCCTGGACTAGAAGACCTCCAAGGTCCTTTCCAACTCTACTCTACTCTACTCTACTCTACTCTACTCTACTCTACTCTACTCTACTCTACTCTACTCTACTCTACTCTAAATACATAAAAAACCTCAAATAGAATAAGATTAACACCTGTTGTTTCACTGGAGTGTAGAACACAAAATAATACATAAATGTGATAATGATCCTCCTCCTAACAGTAAGAATGGTTGGCCAATGAAACCAGTTACCCTGAATATGTAGGCTGACTAGGGGTGGTTTAATTTGGCTTACCACACAAGGAAATTGGACTTGATACTCTAAATTATCTTTTTCAACTCTAGAAATTTATGATTCATTTAGTCATCAGAAGGCTCATGAAGAACAGACAGTGACCATAAACTTGGTATCAGGGTGGACCTGCATGAGCATTTGCCAGATCTCACGAGCTGATGCTCTTCTGCTGACATCAGTTCTTTCTTTGTTTGCCTCTTCTTTTAAAAATATACAGGATACCGATACGTGAGAGGCCAACCTCCTTATATTCTTTTGAACTGAGGGTATCACTTAGCTTTTGAATAGTATGTCATGGGCCCCAGCTAAAAAGTGATCAGGACTAGATCAAGCATCTGATTTGAGTAAATTTGAATCAAATCTGGTTACTTTCCAAGTAATGATGCCCTTCCCCAGTCTCTCTTACACACACACATTGGAGAAGCTCTTGGGCCTGTACTCTAGACATCAAAGCCTGAGGTTAGCATAAGTCCTGAATCATGCATTCACTTGCCGCCTAAATATATAAATTCAAATGAAACTTTTTTTAAAAAAAGAGAGGAATAAAACATGTCTGCTGTGGCCTAGAGGTAGAGCTCTTGCCTCACAATCAGGAGGTTGTGAGTTCTATCCTAGGTAGAGGCAGATTCTGTTAATATGTTATTTGAAGAGCCGAGGTGGCACACTGGTTAGAGTGGGGTACTGCAGGCCACTTTAACTGACTCTGATCCGCAGGTCAGCGGTTCAAATCTCACAGGCTCAAGGTTGACTCAGCCTTCCATCCTTCCGAGGTAGGTAAAATGAGGACCCAGATTGTTGGGGGCAATATAAATATACATTGCTTACTGGTATAAACCGCTTAGAGAGTGCTTGCACTGTGAGGCGGTATATTAATGTCACTAATAAATAAATAAATATGCTGCTTAACATTTTCCCTGCAAATTTTCTTGAGAAAAAAATCCAGCTTCTGCAGTGCTACAGTCATGCTTCAATTTAAATTTAACCAGTTTCATTTAATCCAGGCGAACAGGGGGCCCCAACCCCACTACCGGGCCATGGCCTATTCGCAACTGGGATGTTTGAGCAGTGGGCAGCAAGCGTGCTCACACATGTGCAGCACAACTTGCACAAGTTGAGCTGCATGTGCATGTGTGCATGCACTGGTCCACCGCTCGCGCAAGTTGAGCTACATGTGTGCATGCCGGCCTGCCACTCACGTGGCCCGGTTCCTTGCTGGCTGCCAAGCTGCAAAGGTTGGCGACTGCTACACTAGAATAAAACATCTTGTATGATCCAGGGTAGAATTGAGTGTCATCAATATACTGATATCATTACACCCAAAATAAACAGACAGCCCACCACAATGATTTCATCAAAAAGTTTAACACTGGGGAGAGAATCAAGTGCTGTGGGAGCTATCACAGGACTGACCTGTCTTCCCCTACAACCATTAAAGGAATTACAAAACCATTGCAGAAACAGTTATTCCAGTCTTCAACCTTCATAGGTCCAAAAGGATACCATGGTCAGAGTCTATCAAATATTATCTATCAAACATATCAAAGTCTCCTGAGAGATATAAAAGGACCAGGAAGGGTTCAATATCTCCATCCAGTTCACAACAAGGGACCTAAAACATGCCAGCTTTTTCTGATCTTATGGGAAGCCTTTGTTTATTGGTGATAACCTGCATCTTTAACCAGGAAGTTCGTGGATATCCAGTGCAATTTGGGTAGCAGAGGTTCTGAGCTCAGCCCAAAGCTGCTGCAGCTTCCAAATATCCTTAGGGACAATTCCATTCCAGTGCATTGCAATAATCCATGTATAAGGTGACCCTCAGAAAGACTTGATACAAGAAAGGGATCATTTCATACACTAGATGAATATGAGTAAAAACCATCCTGGCCCACCTGCCACCTCTTTTCTAACAGGAGCTTTGAGGCCTGTATTACCCCTAAACTGTTTGCCAGTTCTGCCTAGGAAAGTGTCATCTCATGTAGAATCAATCATGGAAAATCACCAAGACCAGAAAAACCATGAACCTATGGTCACTCAGTCTTGTCAGCATTAAATTTGTTCCTTCCCATCCAGATCTGAACAGCCTCCAGGCAATGGAACGTGACCTCAACATTATCACTTGTCAACTAGGGATCCAGAAATACAACTGAGTATCATTATTGTATCTGACCCAATGTCAAAGAATGACCTCATCCAGTAGTTTCAGTAGATGTTAAACAGGAGAAGCAAGCCCATCAAGTTCTGAGGCATCCTGCAAACCAGAAGCTTTGGCTTCAACTCCTTGTCACCTGTCAACATTGATTGAAACAGGCTATGGAGAAAGGAGAAAAAAATCATGCTTCCCACGGCCCAGAAAAATACCATGATCAATTATAGCAATTCTGCTGAGATCAAAAAAAGAACTAGGGATAGCCACACCACACCCTTCTGACTCAACCAGAGTCATCGACAAATATGATCAATGCTGTCTCCATACTGTATCTCAGCTTGAAACCTGTCTGAAGTGGGTCAATCCATTTTCTCCAGGTCTTTCTAGACAACCTTCTTTAAAATCTTACCCAAAAAGAGAAGGCGAAATATTGGATATGTCCATAACCATTATATTTAATGATGCCTTCTTGAACAGGTAGAATTAGCCCCTCTCCATGGATGAATTCACTATCTTGTTCATACAATCACATGCCAATTTTCAGGTGGCCCCAACCGACCAGGAGGAATTTCAGTTCTAATAAACAGGTGGCTGGACTAATGGTAAAGAGAATTCTGCCCAATTCCTCAGGAATTACAGGATCAAACCATGTGAGGGAGGAAATCCTTTGCCACTCATTACCCTAAATTGATACATCCTGTTCATCCTGTTTGAAAGTTAAATGTGGCAAAAGATTCCCTCCCTCATCCCTAACCTTCTCCTTATAGTCCATCAGCCAAATAAGGTCATCTGTGTGCACAGTTGTCCAAGTCTGAACAGAACTTAATTTCTTCTCACATTCTCTTCTCACATTCCTGAGTCTTTTTTCATGGTGTAGAACCTTGAGATATTACAGCCCAGGGTTATTGCTTCTGCTTTTAATAATGAAGAAGGCAATTACCATCTGCATTTCACATATCTTGATGTCTACCTTGGGTAGATTAATGTAATGCTTTTATACACAAACAAAATTTACAACAATGCTTTCAACTATCTACATGCACGTTTACTTTATGGAGAAGAAGTTGTCACACTTTAATATGCTGCTGATGAGTGCTCAACATATAATTACCATGGGTGTGGGCCAAGAATCTGAATAATACAGATCAAAAGAAGATTGAAATTTTCATTTACTGACTCTCATTGCAGATGTCAGCACAGATCTTTTATGAAGCAAATTTATAAAATGAATCACAAACATGTTTCAGATGAACCAATTCAGCCACCACCAGGTAGGTCTAGAGATCAAAGGGCTTAAGGTTATGGGAAAGATCATTAAAAAAAACATTATTTATGTATTTAAAAACCATCATAATCCTAGAACATAGAAATTGTCTTCCCAGTGAAAGGCATCCATCTGACCTGGTGTAGCCTGTTGACTTACACTAACAGTGGTTCCTAGATTGACATCATTCACCTGCTCCTTTCTTAAGCGGAAATGTCATAGAAAGACCATAGAAAAAGTATATGTTGTATTATTAAACTGTGTTAGATGCTCACTTTTGTCTCAATGATATTAGACATACCGTATATACTCAAGTATAAGCCGAGTTTTTCAGCCCACTTTTTGGGCTGAAAAAAGCCGCCTCGGCTTATACTTGAGTCAGTGAAAAATTTGCCCGAAATGGAGGAGAAAAAGGGGCGGGGCCATGCTGCTGGGTGACGCTCGTGAATGGCCCGGCGCCCCTGTGAGTTTCCCCTCCCTCTGTGTCAGTTTGCCGCGCAGCGCGCACTGCACCATCCCCCCTCCTCACGTTCTAGTGTAATGCAGGGCTGTCTTACGATTCCCCTTCCTCCCCCTCCTGCCGCTCTGCAACGATGTCCCACCTCCTCCTTGTTATGGCAAGCAGCCACATAGCGATGTCCCACCTCCTCTGGTACAGTGATCCAATGATAGGAATCACTGTGCCGTGTGTCATAGGAGGCGGGACATCGCTCCTGCGGCTGCACGGGACATCATCATCACAGCGGGACATCAGCATCATGAGGTGAGTGATGATACCATATTGTTTTTATTGACCCTCTTTTCTACTTACAGAGCTAGTTTACTGTTTTTCTTTGAAATAAATATTCAAAAACATTATTGGTATCTATTTTTATTTTTGAAATTTACCGTTAGCTGCTGCATTTCCCACCCTAGGCTTATACTCGAGTCAATAACTTTTCCAGTTTTTTGTGGTAAAATTAGGTGCCTCGGCTTATATTCGGGTCGGCCTATACTCGAGTATATACGGGGTACATGAAAATATGCAAACCTTCTATGTCTAGTTTACATTTTAAGCTGCATGGGAACAATATGAAATATAAGTATGAGAAGTTCTGGTGTTGGTTTTATTGATAAATCCCAAAACTAATACATGATCAAAAGCTAATGGAAAGGGTGTTTTTTTTCCACTACTAATCTTAAATGTTCTTTTTGATAAAAAAAACCACTTCTGAAAATTAGGCTCAGGCTGTAATTCAAAGTATACTCACAAGGGTGTAAGATCCGTTAGGCCAATAGAATCTATTTTTGTGTAGGACTTTACTAAGGGTTTCCACAAAGCAGGGAACTTTAAAACAAAACAAAACCATCCAGCTTCCGATAAGCAACTTCAATGGGAGAAGCCAAATTTGCTTAGTGACCACATGGTTCACTTAAGAACTGCAATAATTCACTTAACAATCAAGGCAAAATACTTGTAAAATTGATTGTGACTCACTTAACAACCGCCTTACTTAGTAAAGGAAATTCTGCAGTATTCTGAATTCAGATTTTAGCATTCTAAAATACTAAAAGTAGTATTCTGAAATACTAAATTCTTAGTAAAGGAAAGGAAATCCCAATTGTGATCATAAGTTGAGGACTACCTATATTCGTATTTTAGATCATCAGCCTTCTGTGGCGGTGCAGTGGGGACCCATGGTTAGAATGCAGTATTGCAGGGCTAACTCTGTCCTTAGCCAGCAGTTCGATTCTCACCAGCCCGAGGTTGACTCAGCCTTCCATCTTTCCGAGGTGAGATGGCGCAGAAGAGCCGAGGTGGCGCAGTGGTTAGAGTTGACTGCTAGCTGCAGTTCAGCTGTTCAAATCTCACCGGCTCAAGGTTGACTCAGCCTTCCATCCTTCCGAGGTCGGTAAAAATGAGGACCCAGATTGTTGGGGGCAATATGCTGAACTCTGTAAACCGCTTAGAGAGGGCTGTAAAGCACTATGAAGCGGTATATAAGTCTAAGTGCTATTGCTATTGCTATTTCCAAGGTCAATAAAATGAATGCCCAGATTGTTGGGGGCAATATGCTGACATTTGTAAACCAATCAGAGTGTGCTGTAAACCACTATGGAGCAGTAGATAAGTCTTAAGTGCTATTGGTATTAGAACTGCCATAATAGGGTGTTCCACAGACATACGGTAAATACACATAAATGACAAAATATTCAGGCTATCTGCAGGATTCCTGCATATACTGTATGTGTGCATGTGTTCCTGTTCCATGAAATAATGCTTGGCTAGAAATAACGTTTTGGAGCCAGGGTCAGTATGATGATTTTAAGCTAGGCTATATCCAGAATGAGTCAATTGAATTTAAAATGTACTGGTAAATGACACAATTGTAGTGCTGCATGAGGTAGGCCAACAGCCCTGGCCTGCCAAGTAATTTTGCTAACTGAAACTGAGTTAAAATATTACTCCATCAGATTTGGATCAACTAATCTGCCCTATTCAAGCATTAATTCTGCCTTCATCTGTCCCCTCTAATCAGGCTGCTGTCTAAAACAAGCTAATCTGCACAAGCATTTTATCCCATAATTATGATCTCTGACATACTCCGAAACTACATATGGCATATATTGCATTTGCCTTCAATATTTTGTATTTCCCAGGCTCCTTTTATGATGGCTCTGGTGAAACCACCACTGGTCTTCTGCATTACTAATTCAAATATACAGCATTACAGTTGTTACTTATTCAAATGGTTTTAAAGACCATCTATCAGGATGGGTGGGAAGATACAGATTACCTGAAAGTGAATTTACGATTGCTAGAACATCTTTTGAATGCCACAGAAATTGTGATCTGATGAAAGAGAAACTAAGCAGCAAAAAAGAAAAAATATGTTACCTTGCAGAACTAGGGGCAAACATGGGTTCATTTCAAAAATAGCATTGGCGTTCTACTAGGGTTAATGGATGAATTTCTGGCAGAAAACTAATGATTTATCCTTAAAACTAATGATTTATCCTTAAAAAATTATTCACTGTGCCTATATAGAAAAGACCAAAACATTCAGTTTTGATCGCCACGATGTAAAAAGGATGTTGAGACTCTAGAAAGAGTGCAGAGAAGAGCAACAAAGATGATTAGGGGACTGGAGGCTAAAACATATGAAGTACGGTTGCAGGAACTGGGTATGTCTAGTTTAATGAAAAGAAGGACCAGGGGAGACATGATAGCATTGTTCCAATATCTCAGGGGTTGCCACAAAGAAGAGGGAGTCAAACTATTCTCCAAAGCACCTGAGGGTAGAACAAGAGGGTGGAAACTAAACAAGGAGAGAAGCAGCTTAGAACTAAGGAGAAATTTCCTGACAGTTAGAACAATTCATCAGTGGAACAGCTTGCCTCCAGAAGTTGTGAATGCTCCAACACTGGAAGTTTTTAAGAAGATGTTGGATAACCATCTGTCTGAAGTAGTGTAGGGTTTCCTGCCTAAGCAGGGGGTTGGACTAGAAGACCTCCAAGGTCCCTTCCAACTCTGTTGTTGTTGTTGTTGTTGTTGTTGTTGTTGTTGTTATTATTATTATTATTATTATTATTATTATTATTATTATTATTATTATTATTATTATTATTATTATTATTATTATTATTATTATTATGAGCCAGCTGACTTTAAATAAACCAAATACGGCAGCAATTGGGATCTACAAGTGCAATATTATACAGATAATCCCCTTTCAGTGACTACAAGTGTGACCGTCAACTCAGTTGTTAAGTCACTAAGTGAAACCCCAGTTGTGCTTATGATCTTGCTTCAGCTTTCCTTTGCTTTATAAACCCTGCAAAGATAAATGCAAAGATTGGTCACAAAGGTATTTTTTCATCACCACTGTAACTGTAAATGAACACTAAACGAGGCAGACACTAAGTGAATCCTACCAATATAGGTATGCAATGTTTAAGAAAAATCACATGACTTTCCTGAGATGCTACATTTCCTCCATTGACAGTGATAGTTACTGGAGTGTGCACTCAGATCCTTAATAAAGTGTTGCATTTATTATACGATCTTACTGAGTAGTAGTTGGATTTGAAAGATATACCAACTGCACAGTACTTTTAAGTTTAAAAAGTTGCAGGTAGTTTCCGAATAGGCTAGGAATACGAGTGCTGTATAAGTTTATCTGTGCAATCTTATATCTATCTATTCTTAAAGAAGTCATATTGAATTCAGTGAAGTTCACTTCTAGGTCAGGTTTTCAGAATTAATTATCACCGAAGTAGCTTCTGCATTTTAAAAATAAAACTATAAAGACACATTTTTTTTGTTTGTGCTTCGAAAAATAAACACGAGCTCGTTTTTATTTGCATTTTAAACAGTCTATGAATTTAGGCAGTGGCCTACTTTGAAAAAAATGAGTGGGTTAGAATTCATACCTGAAAAACATAATGAGGAAGCTAAGCAGTTCTTTTCTTGTAATTGGCCCCTGTTAATTAGGAAATGGTTTTTTTTCTAATGAAGGAAAAGGAAGAAATTGAAGCAAGCGTTATTTTTCAGGTGAAGTACCTTTATTTCAATCCAACAGAATAAATGAAAACCTATTTTGTGTTGAGGTTAATCTGGAACACTCCAGTACAGTAGAATAAAACCATTTCAAGTGTTCCAACCATAGGAAACAATTGGATTTTATTATGAAGTACCTACTCCCATATTTTGTACCTTAGGTTGATTAAATTAGCAGGGAGGGGCAGTCCATACTGGCTGCTATTTATGTTGTCAGATGGAAAGGGGAATGGTTTCTTTTTTAAAAAAAACTTTAAAGAAAACTTCGCTAGAAGCAATGGAAGCAATTTTTGGCTAGGGGACCTAAGCAGGATTTTAGCTGGATATATTAATTGTAGAAGAATGTGAGAAGATTACTATGTGCACTCATTGTTTAACACCAGCCATATCTCAGCAAGGAAACATGGATGGGTCTACACAGCAAAGCAGGAGAGAGGAAGACATCTCTTTGGCTTCTTCACAGCATAATTTTCCTTCTGCCTGTCAACTGCTTTTCAAGCTCTCCATGGATCTAGTGCTGTTTTATCTTGGTTACAAATTTTATTAGTTCATTGAGATATAAAATGCAAAGAAAAATAATGGGAAAATAGGGGACAAAAAAAGGAAGAAGAAAAAGTGTACGGTAATAGAAAGAAGGAAAAGAAAAGCATTTGACTTGCAGCTCTTTTTAGCGCAGTAGAATGAAGTAATAACACACAATCTTAAGTTTTTATTTTTACATAGTAATACAGTATCTGCCGTTTCTATAACCACAAACCTATCTAATCTGCAAAACCCAAAATCAAAGTTTCATTTTTTTCCCACCCCAGGCACAAAGTCCAGAAGCGGTTTCCAGATCTAGTGCTCTTTTAGAATAACATTAAACCTGTGTTGCAAAGCAGCGGAATTATCAGCTGACAATCAGTCTCCCTTTCACTGCAGCTATGCGACATACCTATGTCAAACCAAAGGAAGTTTTGTCAAATAGCTAAATCTGCTGATCTAGCCATCCGCCAAAACTAATCTTTTACCTCAGTCTCAATGCCAACTGATCTTATAGAGAGGATTATTGGCTGATATTTGGAAGTGGAGAAGGGAGGGAGGAAATAATGCTTGGAGAATCCATCAGTCCCTGTAATTTATGCAAAGGTAATGTGATGACTTTCCCTTTTACCCATGAGGATCCAGCTGCAGTAGTTGAAATTTCTAAAATCCAGCATGCCGCCCTCTCCATGGCTAATCTTTTGCTAGAAACCTGAAGGAGACAGCTGGCTGAAATACTGGCTAAAACAAATATTTGAAGGCAAGTTCCTAGCTCACTTCACCCTGAATGGAAAAAAACAAAGAATACTGTAGACTCTCAATCCATGACTTATGCTGGGTTTAGTAAATTGGCAGGTAAAATAAGCAGTTAGTTGATTGCTTTACAGATGTTAAGGCCAAACCATCATTTCATCATTATCACGCCCTTATCAGTGCTCCTTATGTTATTACCAAATATGCTTACAATAGTTTGTCAGACACACACCAAAGGACATTTACTTAGTTGTGATTTGGTGGCCTATTCCTGAAGGTGATGGAGAAGAGATTTTACAGCATTCATTATCAAGAACACTTCTGCCTGTATTTAGACACAAAGGTTGAGTTATTCACAGATGTTTTTTGAGGTGTCCCTGGATCACACCTCATGTCTTGTGTCAATCTTCCCATTTATGAGAAGATGCTCAGGCTGGTGTCAGTCAGAAGTTGTGCTTCTAAGCAAACAGTCTAGAGACAATTTTATGAAACTTACAAAATGTTATGCCTCAGCAAACATTTGTTGTGTCTGACTAGATAGGTCCATCATCATCACCATCATCATCATCATCGTCGTCATCATCTCCTCCTCCTCCTCCTCCCATCATTTTTCCATCATACATTGTCACAATGTTGATATCAAAAGCTGTAACTTCAATGGATTTGATCTTTTGTTATGCAGTTGTAGTTGGCACCAAGATATTTTTAGAATCCACCTCTAAAAGTATAACAACAACAACAATTTAATTATTTAATTAAACATGGTTTAATAATAAACCACGCTCTACCTCCACGAAGTGACATCAACAGGTTGTACCTGCCAAGAAAAATAGGGGGCAGAAGGCTATTACAAATCCATCAAACTGTAGAAGAAGAAAAATGGAGTTTGAATGATTATGTGAACCAAAGTACAGAAAAATTGCTGCAGGCTGTGAAAATGGAGAACATTATAAAAACAATAGAAACAAAGGCAGAATATAAGGAAAAACAGCTGGATGACAGATTAAATAGATGGAAAAGCAAAGCTTTGCATGGACAGCACTTGAAAAACATTGAAGGAAAATGTGATGACAACCTTACATGGGCATGGCTTAAGATGGGAACCATCAAGAAAGAAACGGAAGGTTTAATACTCGCTACTCAAGAACAAGCACTACAAACTAATGTCATGAAAGCAAAGATACAAAAATCCACTGACAATCCAAACTGTAGACTTTGCAACAACAAATTTGAAACTGTTTCACATTTAATATGTGAATGCAGCAAAATTGCATAAAATGATTACAAAGCTAGACACGACCGAGTTGCTAAATTAATCCACTGGTCATTATGTAAAAAATACGACTTACCTGTATCCAAAAAGTCATGGGAACATAAAGTGGAAAAAGTTATTGAAAATGAGAAGGTGAAGATCTTGTGGGACTTTCAAATACAGACGGATCATCATTTGAAACACAACACGCCAGATATCACAGTTGTCGAAAACCGAAACGTACAATTTATTGATATCGCGGTACCAGGAGATGCCAGAGTCTAAGAAAAAGAACTAGAAAAAAATCACAAAATATCGCGACCTGGCCATCGAAACTACACGATTATGGATGAAACATGTAACAGTGATACACATTGTCATCACGGCACTTGGTACCATGTCCAATAATTTTATAAAATACATCAAGAAATTGCAGCTACCTGCATTAACACCAGCGGAACTGCAAAAAACTGCACTACTCGGAACATTGTACATCTTAAGAAGGTACTTGGTTGATACCTAGGACGCTGGCAGCAACCCGCATTAGCACCAGTCAGTGGTATTTGTGATGCATTTTTGAATGTTCAGTTGGCTGAGTTTCATGTTTATTTATGTTTAAATAATAATAATAATAATAATAATAATAATAATAATAATAATAATAATAATAATAATAATAATAATAATAATAATAATAATAATAATAATAATAATAATAATACAATTTTCAAGCATCTTGCCCACAGGGATAGGATAGGGCTCACCAATGGGAGCAACAGATTTGTAAATTGAATAATCTGGTAGTTCAAGGACTGGAGAATTGTAATGTAACTTGATCATCAGGAAGTTTCCTAAATGAGTTTATGATTTTACTATAAGTTAATATATGCTATAGAAAGGGGTAGGCAAAGTTGGCTCTTCTATGACTCGTTGACTTAAACTCCCAGAATTTCTGAGCCAATCATGCTAGCTTAGGAATTCTGGGAGTTGAAGTCCACGAGTCATAGAAGAGCCAACTTTGCCTACCCCTGCTATAGAATAATGTTTTTGAAATGTCTTTTTAAATATATATTTTAAGTAGCTAAGAATCTGAAAACCAAGTTTATATTTGATTATACTTGATTATAATATACTTTCCAATATTCTCCTTCTGAGGTTGTGGTATTTTTAAAAAATCAACAAATATGTGATGATGAAAAATATAGTAGAAAATACATCCTTCTTTCTAATTAATTCTGTGGAATTGTCACAGACAACATGAGGCCATATATCAACTCCAACCCACTTCAAGAGTATCTCGCTTGTTCCTTTGATTTCTGATTATAATTTTATGGCGTTTCATTAATTTGCATATAATTTGGAGAAAATCCTTGAATAAAGAAGAACCTTAAAGCTTGTTTAACCTAGTCAGATAAAATATTTGTCAATATGTTTTTGCTTTATGGTCAACGTTTTTTCTCATGATCCTTTTGGCACCCAACAGCCTGCACTGCAGGCACTGAGATGATTGATCAATGCCAGTAACAGACTAAAATCATCTAGCTAACCTTAACTGAATTTAAAAAAAGAGACAACCAGGAAATCCAAGGGCTGTAAACTGGATTGAGGTTAGAAATAAGCATTCCAGAAGGCAATGACCACCCACTATTGTACTGTTGTCAGTGAAACTATTTAATAGGTAGACTGGTGGAAGTAGATGTGAGCAGATAATGAGAATGATGGTTAGGAAAGTTAAATGGTAGAGCTGTTTGTTGTGAATTTTTTAAGAAAGTTAGAGAGCAAGAGGGAAGATTTGGGGAAGAAGGACGGTTCAGAAATGTGAAAAATAAATTAATGTAATATAATACATACACAATTATATATATATATATATATATATATATATATATATATATATATATATATATATATATATATATATATATATATATATATATATATATATATATTATTTGTATTGTGACTGTAAATATATCATAATGTTTTTTTTATTATTTTTATGTATTTAACTGTTGTCAGGTTTTATTTGTTTTTATTGGGGTAGGACTGGACCCAAATTGAGAATGCATTATTAATAGTGTTTGCTTGTTTCAGACCTTTGAAATGCTTTGTTTTTCCCAAATTCATTTTTGCCATTGTTTTATACAATCTGATCCATTTATTATCACTTACTGCATTTATTTTGATTACAAATATACTACCCTTTAATCAGTAAGGATAAGGATAAAGATGAGGATAAAGATGAGGATGAGGATGAGGATGAGGATGAGGATAAGGATAAGGATAAGGATAAGGGTAGAAAAGCTCTGGAAAAAGTGGAATAGAACTGGTGGGCCATTCAGAAATGGCAGAGCAGAAAAAATTGGCAGGTGGACTGCTACACAGTTCAAGAGCAGAGAAGAGATGAATTAACCTTACTAGCTTTATCTTATTGTCCTAGAACCGTGATGGTGAACCTATGGCACGTGTGCCAGAGGTGGCATGCAGAGCCCTCTCTGTGGCAGGCACACTGTCGCCAGCTGCTCTCCTGGTTTCTGGCCAGCTGGTCTTTGCGGGCACCGGAGTGCTGGAAAAAAGCCCCCAAAATGGCTAAAAACATCTGAAAAATGGCCAAAAGTGGCCTGAAAATGGCCTGAAAACAGCCAAAAAAACCAGCCAAAAATGGCCAAAAAACAAGCATGCATGCGCCGGCCAGCTGGTCTTTGGGTTTCTGGTGCTCCAGTGCGTGCGAAGACCAGCTGGCTGGCATGCAACCACGTTCCAGTTTGAGCACTCTATGCCGAAAAGGTTCTCCATCACTGTCCTAGAATTTCATTAGAACCCGAATTAATGACATGGATTCTGAGAAGTGTTGATGGTTGTTATCAGTGTGATTTGATTTTTCACATAGTCTTATAATAATATACACAGAGGTTTGTGGCAAATATTTTGTTGCCAGACCTGTAATGATACCCCAATGCCCACACGGTCATCATACTAGAAGAGAGAGTGCAAGAGGGAGAGGGATCATGCTGTGTTTTTCAAACAGCAGAACTTGCCTTAATCTCTTGGCTACTATTGGTTGTTTCACTTTATTTCACAGAGGAACGTGGCCTGGGTTTAACAGGTGGGGAAAAATCCATAAGGAAGTATCTATTAGGACATATGTATTCGTATAGAACTAGACAACCTGTGTCCTGTTGGGTCATTGTTTCAGAGATATTTCCTTATCTAAACAAAGAAACAGAATGACCAAGAGTGGGCAAAAAGCAATGGGAGCAGGAGCAACATCCGATTTCCTGTGGCTTTCCCATTTAGTTTCCTTGTGGGAATCTGATAGGGAAAGTCAGAAAAATTCCGTTCCCTTCCCTTCCCTCCCCTTCCCTCCGCTCTCCTCCCCTCCCCTTCTCTCTATGTGGCTGCTGCTAGGTTGCAGAGGAAGTCTTGCTGGGATTGCAAGTCTCGCTGGGAAACTATCACAGAATGATGAAAATTAAAATTACATGACTTCAGCAGCAGCAAAGAAGTAGCCAGTAGCACTGAAGCAGCCACAACTTTCCCAGATTTCATTCCCTCAGGTCATGGGTCCCAGATTTGAAATGCATTCTGTAAGCCCATTTGAGGTACACTAGTTCAAAAATTGTTGCTCTAAGTCTATGATACACTGTTTCATCATTAAGGGCCATGACAACTAGAGTTTTAGAAGCATCTATGTTGATACTTCACTTTTAGGTGGGGAAAAAACAATACAAAATTTATCATGTATGTGTGTGATAAAAGAACAAATGTCTCTTTTTCTGAACAAATGCTGTATAATCTCCATCTTGCCAAAGTTTTAATGTACCTAAATATGTCTGGGATTTTGCCATTCTAAAAATTCACTAGATATTGAAATTAGCATTTTAATTAATTAACAATGAGCTCCTGGAGAAAGTAGGGAAGACACTTTCTGCCAGTCAACAAGAAATAATGATGTCTCATAATGAAGGCCAACAGGTGACAATATTTTACAGTATGTTGCCATGAACAACTGAAAACAGAATACTGTGGCAGTCTGGTATCTTGCTACAATGTCCAGCTTCCATTACCTGGATCTGGCAATAAATCCTAGTCTTCTCACCTCATGCAACTTAAACTTGGCCGCTAGGCTTAGACTCACTTGAACTCTCTCTAATACATGACATAATATGGTTTAATTGGAATGAAACTAGATCAAGCAGTTAATTGCCTTCTGTTAGCCTGAGGGGGGGAGTTCTCCACTTATATCCATACAAGTTCCAACCCTTGCTGCTGCTTCTCCTCTTTTCTATGTTTTAATGGATTCTTGCCTGCATTCATAGTCTTTGAAACTGAGCTGTTGGTTGTTGACTTAGTTGAAAACTTTACCCTGGGAACTGCATCCAGTTTTGGTCACCATGATATAAAAAAGAAGTTGAGACTCTAGAAAGAGTGCAGAGAAGAGCAACAAAGATGATTAAGGTTGCAGAAATTGGGTATATCTAATTTAATGAAAAGAAGGACTAGATGTAATGTGATAACAGCATGTTGAAGGTGCTCTAATACTGGAGGTTTTTAAGAAGAAATTGGACAACCATTTGTCTGAAATAGTATAGGGTTTCAAATAGGGGTGTCAAACTCAAGGCCTGGGGGCCAGATTCGGCCCGCGGGGTGCTTAGATCTGGCCCACCGGGGTGCCCTGGAAACAGCAAAGGACTGGCCCGTGGTGCTCTGCCAGCAAAAACGGAGGTTGCAAGGACTGCGGGCGGCCCTCCCGAGCTCCGTTTTCGCTGGCAGAGGGTTGCAGGAGGCTGTCGCAGGTGAAAATGGAACTCGGGAGCCCGTTTTTGCTGGCAGAGTGTTCGGGCCTCCACAGGCACCCCGGCATGAGTGATGTTGAGCTGGCCATGCCCACCCTGGCCACGCCCACCCCGGCCCTCCGAGGTCAAACAGAACCCTGATGCGGCCCTCAATGAAATTGAGTTTGACACCACTGGTCTAGAAGACCTCCAAGGTCCCTTCCAACTCTGTTATTCTGTTACCAAGCTTTCCTCTCTCTCCCACCCAGAGCATTGTTCAGACACCCAATATCACTGTCCCAACTTAAAAGTGATCAGACATTCTCAGTTAACCCAGAGCTGATCATCATTAATAATACTTACTTTGAAATACAAATACCTGTTCAAAGCTTATTATAAACATTGTTCTTCACTATTATTATAATTATAACTAAGATAAATGTTTTTTATTTTATACTGTATATTTTCTATTACTTGTTTGGTGTGCTACACAGCATCAATAACCATGTATAATGATAGATAATCTGATCATTCATTCATTCATTCATTCATTCATTCATTCATTCATTCATTCATTCATTCATTCATATCAGCCCAAATAGTTCCTAAACAGCATCTTTGAAATGTATGGCCTTCTACTTCTAGAATTCTGAGCAATGACCATGCTGGCTGGGGAATTCTTGAAACCCACAAATTGCTGAGGTTTGGGAAATATTAGACTAAATCAACCCATTGCAGTCTTCTTCAGCTGTTTCCAACTGCTTTGATATTTTTTTGGGTTTAACATCCAAGTTTTCCAATCTCATGTCACCACAGATAGTATACTTATTGAACCATTTCCTGAATAAATAACCCTCTTTTTGGCATAGAAATCAGCTGGATGATTTGGGCCAGTCAATCAGACTCTCAGTCCTAGACAGGGAAGTTAAAAAACATCTATTTAACAATCCTCACTGGATCAATGTGGTAGATTACCCCAACCTTAATGAAGGGGCTTTTATCCTGCAGCAGAGCCGAGATGGTGCAGTGGTTAAATGCAGCACTGCAGGCTACTGCTAGTTCAGCAGTTCAGCTGTTCAAATCTCACCGGCTCAAGGTTGACTCAGCCTTCCATCCTTCCGAGGTGGGTAAAATGAGGACCCAGGTTGTTGGGGGCAATATGCTGAACTCTGTAAACCGCTTAGAGAGGGCTGTAAAGCACTATGAAGCGGTATATAAATCTAAGTGCTAGCTAGTAATTGATTCAAGTTGATTTTATATAGACAGACATAGATATCAGATATAGGTAAGCTCCCCAATTTAGATGCTCTTCTTTTTGGGAAAGTTCAAATAATAATCCAATGTTAATAATGTCAATATCCCCCTTTCTCTTACTAGTAAATTAGTGTCAAGGATGTATAGTGCTCCTGACATTGGAAAACCTTCATAGTGCTGATTCAGAGATGAAGAAGGTTTTGCAAGATGAGGCCTGCCTGTTAACTTTCTTCCACAGGCCTCTTGCATAGCATGAGTCCATGTATGGACCTCAAATCTGCTGAAACAGCATCTAGTTCCACTCTTAATTTTAAACCTAATCATGCATTCTAAGTATCTAAGTATCTTAGGTGATGGAATAGGGAAGCAAGTGTATTAACTCCATACGTCCATCACTGCCATACAAATTGAAGGTGACTTTTGGTCATGGAAATATTTATACACTAATTGTACTATTCTAAACCATGCTGGCCACCTAATGAGAAAGAAGGACTCACTGGAGAAGAGCCTAATGCTGGGAACGATTGAGGGCAAAAGAAGAAGGTCCCCTTCTTCTTCTTCAAAAGAAGAAGGCAGAGAATGAGGTGGCTGGATGGAGTCACTGAAGCAGTCGGCGTGAGGTTAAATGGACTCCGGGGGATGGTAGAGGACAGGAAGGCCTGGAAGAACGTTGTCCATGGGGTAGCAATGGGTCGGACACAACTTTGCGATTAACAACAACAACAAAACCATGCTGAGAGCTTTTTCAAGGAGCCCAGACTTCTTCCCAGCAAATAACCACCCTCCCTATCCTAAGAAAGATATGAATACTAATGGAGAAGATAGAACTCTTCTGTAATTTGCCCTATTTGTGGTTTTAATCATAATATGCACATCTGGGATAAAAAGAAACTTTTCAGATGAAAATGCCATTAAAATAATTTAGAGTAATGCAGTAGTTATAAACAAAAAATAAATCTGTTTTAAGTTTTTATTTTTTAATAAAACTATTTGATATTTTTAAATCTTACAATAGCTTGACTCTTTCTTGACATTTTGACCTTTCAAAATTATGCATTAATGTGGGGATAATTAGAATGATTCATACTATTCACAGATGCCACAGCCTTCATGACTGTCCAAATTAGTCTCTCTCTCTCTCCTTCCTTCCTTCCTTCCTTCCTTCCTTCCTTCCTTCCTTCCTTCCTTCCTTCCTCCTTCCCTCTCTCCCTCCCTCCCTCCTCTCTCCTTCCTACCTTTCTACTTTCCTTCCCTTTTTTCTTGATACTCATGGAGTGCGTTGCTGACAGGTGTGCTGTAGTGCTTTATAATTCTCGTATTTTCTCTTTATACATTATGAACATTATTGTTTTATAGATCTTACACTAATCACTTGGTTCTATTTTCACATGCTTTCATAAATTAGCTGTAAAACCAACACTATAATGTTTTTATCATTTCGATTTTGGACCTCACCCAAATATTATTCTGTTTTTACAAAGTGTATGAAATACATGCTCATTTGGCAACAAGGTAGTAATTTATCCTGTGCCTTATGAACAAGAGCTCATTGATAGCTTTCAGCAACTCCTTTAAAGAGCACATTTGTTGTATAAAATATGTTTGATACAAGAAAACACCTGAAGTCAGGGAACTTATAAACAGTACTCCTTTCGACAAACTGTACTTTCAAAATAGAGTATTTGACCTCTGTGGGATTATCTTCATAGCTGGAAATAGCTTTCTTGAAAAAGCTTCATAGCTTTCTTGAAGTCTGGTAGACTATAAACCAGTGTTGACTAAACAAAATCATGTTGGATCAACAAGGGTACACCCATTTAGGATTACGGTAAATTCTCCTTGGGAATCCCAAAGTTCAAAATACCAAGAATTGTATTATGTTGAATTTTAAGTGAATCCAGAAGAGATTGTTTCATGAAGAAGAAAAAAAGCCCTTAGGAATTTTTTACCAATGTTGCTATATTTTAAATCAGGAACCAGAGGACCTAGCTTATGGGCAACACAGGCATAATTTGTTTATTTTTGTTCCCTTATCAGAGCAAAACTACAATAAAATTACAGGAGCCATGGTGGCACAGTGGTTAGAATGCAGTATCGCAGGCTAATTCTGCTCACTGCCAGGAGTTGGATCCTGACCGCTCAAGGTTGACTCAGCCTTCCATCCTTTCAAAGTTGGTAAAATGAGGACCCAGGTTGTTGGGGGCAATATGCTGACTTTGTAAAACATTTAAAAAGTGCTTTTTAAAGCACTATCAAGTGGCATATAAGTCTAAGTGCTATTGCTATTAATCATTCAATCAGTTGAAATGGCTCAAGTATTCTTTCATAGCCTAAATCTGTGACACCTAAATCTATATTGTTGCTTGAAATCATGAAACTCTACTAAACTGTTGCTGTGGTTGGCAAATCACAAGTTTCAATTTTTATTCCAGTGTGTAGTTTCTAAAGCTAAAGCAACGTTTATGATATGAAACATTAGGAAGAAACATTTTATGTTATTGAAGAGTAGACTCCAACCTATGGAAAGCAGCTTGTGTAACTTCAGTAGAAGAAGAGTTATTGGATAAAAGAGAAGATTTCTAGCTCAGGGTTGAACTGTGGGGTCTTTGGTGCTCTCTGAGCTTGGTGGGGGTTTTGCAGCCATTTCATTACGAAACTCAATAACAGCAGCAGTGATGATGTTACCTAGTTTGGTAATGAAATGTCTGCAAGAAAAACAACAAGCTCAGAGAGCATCAAGGACCCCACAGAAGATGTATTGATTGGAAATACATATGTAGCTCCTACATGCTACCACACCTCCATTACATTTCCGCCTGCCTAGAGAACAGAGATGGGAAGGAAGATTGTGAGATTAGCAATCACATAAACAAAGAGTAAGTAGACCAAGAGATAAAGAGAAATACTGGCAAATTTGTAACCATGTACACCTCATTGAACCTTGTAAGTAGGATTATGTGATTCTGAGAAAGAGTACAACTGAAGTACATTTTCAACAGAAACCAAATTCCTCTGCTTCTGAACCGATGTTTGAGATATGAAACACAAATAAAGGCAAGGTTTATGATATGACATCACACATTTCTGCCAGTAAATCTATTTTAGCTATATGAAATCAAAAGTCTCTGGAAGCTAAACCAACATTTATGGTATGAAATCAGAATGCTACCACTAAACCCCTGTGAGCTAACATGTGTTTGTGGTTTGAAATCATAAGTTCCCAAGAGCTAAACAAACCAGTGGCTTGAAATCACAAGTCTATGCTACCAAGTCAGTATTTTAAAAACTCTACACCTTTGAAATGTCCACCCAAATGTCAAATCATGACTTTTGGCTTCTTGTGGACAGCAGCATCTTAGATACTTGCTGGGCCCACCTCTCCATCATGCTTCAATCTGGAAACTTAGCACTTAGCACTTAGACTTATATACCGCTTCACAGTTCTTTACAGCGCTCTCTAAGCAGTTTACAGAGTCAGCATATTGCCCCCAACAATCTGGGTCCTCATTTTACCCACCTCGGAAGGATGGAAGGCTGAGTCAACCTTGAGCCGGTGAGATTTGAACAGCTGAACTGCTGAACTAGCAGTCAGCTGAAGTAGCCTGCAGTGCTGCACTTTAACCACTGTGCCACCTCGGCTCTTAACAGCAAATGTGACACTCTATTCTTGAGATTACTGTGAGAAACTCTGACCTTCTGGCTACTTGGTATCACTTGCCGTGCTGTCATTGGACTCTTGTACTCCAGTCCAGATGTTTGGGGTATTTTTCCTGTCCCTTTCACTTTGCAGGATGTAATATAACTAGAATGAATGACAATCCAAATATGCAATTACCCCATGCCCCCTACTGATTCGACTAGACTTGTCTTTTTCTTTACTTCTACCAGTTGAAAATCAATTTAAAATTGGAGGCAAATGAGCAGAAGGAAAGGAGACCTAGATGTGTGCCTCCAAACTTTTCTTTACAGTTGTGTAGACTGGCAATGTTAGCCTTCTAGAAATAAGTGAAATGCTAACATCAGCACTGAATTGCTCCTGGTAGCAGTTTCTTATGGGCTGATGGGTTTTGAATGGGTTGATGGATGGTTCTTTCAACTTAAAAGAGCATCTTAAAAATGTTCATTGTTTATTCATGGCTTCCTGTCCTTTACAGTCTCTACTGTGAAACATTTATCAATAAGTTCCTGAAAATGGAAAAAAAAATAAGGCTGGTTTTTACATATTACAATTAGTAAGCGAAAGGCTTTTCTAAAAAAATTATTACAGTTATGCAGCATCAAGGTTGACAGATGCAGCTTTTTGTACTGATTTACAGTGTTGTATTTTAATCTGTGGTGATAGCTTGATACATTTCCTAAAATAAGTAAGAGGAAGGAAACAATGATGTAGATAAAGGGAGAAAAGTCAGAATGACTGTAAAAAATCTGTGTTGATATGTTTTTGGAAGCAACATGCTTATTATGCTTATTTTAAAAAAACCACATACATAATAGAATAGAATGGAATGGAATGGAATGGAATAGAACAGAACAGAACAGAACAGAACAGAACAGAACAGAACAGAACAGAACAGAACAGAACAGAACAGAATAGAATAGAATAGAATAGAATAGAATAGAATTATTTATTGGTCAAGTGTGATTGGACACACAAGGAATTTGTCTTTGTTGCATATGCTCTCAGTGTACATAAAAAGAAAAAAAATACATTCATCAAGAATCATAAGATACAACACTTAGTGATAGTCATAGGTTACTAAATAAGCAATCAAATCATACTGGGAAATAAATCAACAATATAAATCGTAGAGATACAAGCAACAGGATTATAGTTATAAGTGGGAGGAGATAGGTAATAGGAAGGATGAGAATAATAATAATAATGCAGTCTTAGTAAATAGTTTGACAGTGTTGTGGGAATTAATTGTTTAGCAGAGTGATGACATTTGGGGGGGAATACACATAGAGATGCAGGCGAGCCCCGGCCATGGCAGCAGTAAGGGCTGCGATGAAGGGAGGTGTTTGGGGGGGATGCACAAAGCGGAGGACAAGCTGGCTGGCGGTGCGGGAAAAATCCTTCCTGGCCCTTGCCAGCCGGGCCTGGTCTTCTCTCCGGGGCGGCGTCCGGCGGGTGCCCCACGCCTCCGCTCCTTCCCCCCGTGTGGCAGACCTGGGAAAGGACACGGCCAGACCTGCCAAAGCCGCTGCTCCCTCTACGCCTCCGGAAGCCCATTTCTGGCTGTTGCCGTCAAGCGGGGCTGAGTGTGCGAGGCGCTGAACTGGGCCCTCGGGCATGTCGGAGCATGGTGGGGGGTTTTTCCTTCCCGGTCCGGAGCTGGCGAGATCGTAGCGTGCAGGTGCAGCTGTTTCCCTCAAGATCCGCTTGAGGGAAGCGAGGCGCTTTGCGCAAATTCAAAAAGCGGGACTTTTTGGAAATGCCGCGGGCCGCGGGACAATTTGTTTAAAATTGGGTCTGTCCTGCCAAAAGCAGGACGTCTGATCACCTTAAACTATATCAACTCTAATTTGTTGCTTTTCAGATCTACTATACGTATAGACTACTGTAACCGATTAGGAATTACAATTTGTACAGGCTTCATAAAATATTTGGGTTTAAATCTGTCTTGAAATTGATCACGATTTTAAAAATTAAATACCATATTTTTCTGACTATAAGACGCTCCGGACTATAAGACACACCTAGTTTTTGGGGAGGAAAACAAGAAAAAAAACACCCTGTTTCCCAACAATTTGCCTCCTTGCAGCAAACAGCAAACAGCCTGGTCAGCTTCAGCACAGCCTGATTTAGCACAAGCAGCTGATTGGCGGTTGGATTGGCCTCCCGGAATACTGCCTATCAGCTGTTCCAGGCTGCGGGGAAAGCAACCACCCATCACCACCGCCTATCCTTGCCGCCTGGAACAGGCCAAAAATGGGGCATGTGGAGGCCAAAAATGGGGTGCATGGAGGCTGAAAATGGGGTGCTCAGAGGCAGCGATAGGCAGAGGCGGCAATGGGGGCAATGGGCGATGGCAATCCCTGCAGCCTGGAACAGCTGATAGGCCGATCCAGTAGGCCGATCCAACCGCCTATCAGCTGCTCGTGCTAAGTCAGGCTTTGCTGAAGCTGACCAGGCTGTTTGCTGTTTGCTGCAAGGAGGCAAATTGCTGGGAGGCAGAGGCTGAAGGGTGGGGGCTGGCGGGTGGATGGGGCTTCGGCAACATTTGCTCTATAAGATGCACAGACATTTCCACCCAGTTTTGGTGGGGGGAAGTGCGTCTTATACACCGAAAAATGCTATATATCCAAATACATAGATGGTACTTTTAGTAGATAGAACTCCGTGGTTAAGCTTCCATTACACTTTTGTGACATGATTAATATTATCAAAATGAATATTACATTGAGATTAATATACATTTTAAGAAAGATGTTCATAATAGATATTTTACACAGCTAGATTAGTTAATGATAACATCTTTATGGTGGGTTATAACCCTGGCCAAGTTGAAATTACTCTGTAATGATGGTAGCGTCATCCTGCCAGATTTTAAAACTATATTATTGGGTTTTAAAACTATGTTAATCATCTATATTGTTTAGGAATGAAACTTTTCCTCTGTAGGCCTATTTAGACAACAAACGTGTAACAGCTCCGAAATCTTGGCAAATCTTAGCATCCAGGTATATTAAATAAGGATCTTTGTTCCAGCTTTGAACAGTCATAATATTTTGATCCCAATTCTCTTGAGAAAATCACATTGTGGCATAACTCAAATTTCAAAATAGTGGAGAAGATGCTTCATTGGAATCTTGAACAAATAAAGGATCAACATCTTAAATCAGTTTATTTCTAATAGTTGTTTTAAAGTCTTGGAGAGCTTGTATCTTAAATATGATTTACTTACAATATTGGCCTGTCAAAACATACAATTCAAACCTGTATTAATTAAACTGTATGTCCTAGATGTTCTAGCAGCCTCTGAGACACCAGCAATTTTAGGGCCTTTAAGAGTTGTGGCACTTGAATGGAAATCAATCATTTAATTTAAAAGGAAACTATTGCTAATATATCTAAATTGTACAATGAAGAATTGGAATATCCAATTTTGAAGAATTATTGGATGCAGTTATTAAAAAACATAAAATATACTTCTTATAATTTATAAAATGAATTAATCAGAAAATATTATTTCATGTTTATTAGTTCCCACAACAAATAAATAGACATTAGAGTCTTTTAAGGCAATTTGAAGGTTCTTTAATTCATATCTAATTTTGTTCAGTTATACACATGTTTGACTTCAGATCACTACATATATAAACACATCTTGTCAAGAAATATTATAGTTAAGGATCTTAATAATGTGATGTTGAACTATATTCCAAAAACATGAAATTTGTCATTACATGAAGAACATTAGCTTTTTCATGCTTCGGGTTCTGCAGATGGTTACTTAACATAATTGAAAGAAACATACCCGTCTAATTTTAAGGAATGGATTAGGATATGAATATCGGTCATGAATATTTTTAAAAGATCTCCATGTTAAAAATGAAAAAAATTAAATAATATGTTTCTTCATGGTCTAGATTTAATGATGATGCTAAGGATTGAATTAATTTTAAATTGCTTTTTATCATTATTATATGGATCTCCCTCCTTTTTTGTTAGTTTTTTTTGTATGTTTAGTTTAGTTTAATAATCGTAATATATCTTATGTTTCCTATATTATTATATAATCATTATTGAGCGATGTACTTGTTTTGTACATTCAAATAAAAATTCTGAAATGCTGTACTTACTGTATGTCTGTACTTTTCATACTTTCATTATTATACTTAAGACATTTATTTAAGTACAGTAATGTAAGTATTATGTTTGCCTCCTTCTCTTCTCTAGCCCAGCGGTTCTCAACATGGGGTCGCGACCCCTTTGGGGGTTGAATGACCCTTTCACAGGGGTCAGGAGACTTCACCCGGATGCCACCATTTGGGTTCTTTTACCCTCTGCGCATGCACAGAACGCTTTGCGCATGTGCAGGCAAAAGAACTCAAATGGCGGGGGTCGCGGCGGCAGGTGGGTCAGCGGGTCGGGTCACGGCGGGGTTGCGGGGGCAGGGCATGGGTCGCGGCATTAGGAAGGTTGAGAACCACTGCTCTAGCCGATCCTTCAATGTTAAATATCAATCACTGGTTAATATTGTTTCCTAAAACCTGAGTGATCTCCTTTCCCATTAGTGACATTGCTACAATTGCCACCAAGTCTCCAGGTCCTTCCAGGTCCCATTGCTATGACCCAATTCTTCCTCCAGGTTCTCCTCTCCCAGCCATAGATGCTTGCATATTGGAACTTCTTTTACAGTCTAACCTGCTGCCAGTGTTGCCCTCAACCACTGCTAAGTGTGAACAATGACAAGTTAACAAGTCTTTCTCGGTCTGAGGATGTATGTTAAATGCTTTTTTGGTTTTGAAGGGGAAAAAAAGAATGGTCTATAGAAGAATGTCGCCATAGTAGTATCTTGAGGAAAAACAGGATTTTCCTCCAGTTTTCTGAAGGTAATTGAGATAAATGTGCATCAGAGTGCTAGAGGCCTAGTGTCAGAGCACATTGTTTCTAAATTATGAGTGCTATATTTGCATTATAACAACTTTCAGTTTAATATGACATGTTTCTAAGACAGTCCCCAGTTCCTTTCCTTGTTCAGTTTGCGGTCACCTCATTAAATTCCCCGTATTATTTGAAAGCCAGGCCGCAGATGCTCTCATTAAGGTGTGCTTTGTGATCATCGCAATGGAGTGTAATTGTTGCTTTATTTATGAAAAGGTTAACATATCCTGGAGGTGCTGTTAAAGAATTATTCACACACACAATCATGCCAGCAGAGTGATAACCATTATTAGCCATTCGTCATTCCCCATTCTGTTTTAGAAGTTCCGTTCGACTGCTTGGGGAATTGCCATGCATGGAGACTAGTGGCTTTCTGGGCATTTAAATATGAAAATATATGCACTCTGTATTTACTGACTGGCATTCATGATGCATATCTACTGATTGGCAATTATAGCATATTGTATTTAGGACTGGCTCTCAGATTACATTGTCCATATGAATAATATAAAAATCAGATGTTGTCCTAAACAGTGCCCTGGCTTGCATATGTATCATATTAACTGAAGTAAATTGAATCAATCACAGTTGGCTGTATTGTTTGCAAAATGAGCTATAAACCACGATTTACAAATTTCAATAGCCAAAACCATACAATAAGCTAAACCAATGTCAGATAAATCATATTATGTCCTCACAGTTGAGGCAAGAACTCAACTATTGTGCACAAATATACTTCCGTTCTTTTCCAAGACCAAAAAATATATATTGTATATTCATTTTTATATATAAGCCATGAAAGCTTATATGGAAACAGAAACTATTCTTTCCTTTCATGAGATTTCCAAACCTTTCTCCTCAATCTAAATTTGCTTTTGAGGTACCATTTTTTTTCTAACAGTGAGACAGTTTGATATAAGTTTCTCAGAAGCTTAACTGGTGTCAAATAAGCAAAACACTTGATATCTCCTTAGTAGAAATCCAATTAAATGATTCAGCTCTTGTATATAGTAAAATAATTCATCATAGAAAATACTTTATGCATTCTTCTGATAGTTCTGCTTGGAGCTAGAAACCATAGCATGATATTATTTTTTTCTCGCCAATCTGAATAAGATTGTATCCAAAGATATAGAAGCTTCAGAGGACAATTTTAGACAGACATGAGGATATCATGGATAACCAAAGTATGTCACCTGGTTTTCAGTTCTTATGATTAGTTTTCTTCAGGGTCTCTGAAGACCAGTTCCATCATTCATCTAGATTTTCCCCACACTGAAAAATAATCAGTCTTTTTATAATAATTACTTTTCAAATTACAACTTGATAAATAATATTTTATGGCAGGCTTCCCGATAGACTTAATAAAATGATAGACTTGCAATATTTATTTCATACAACATGGAAATTATATACCATAGTTGTAGAAGTCTGCAATATTTGGGTCCAAAACAGACAACTTTCTACCTGTCAGCTGCTTTTTAAAGGAGCTGTGCCTTTTTCTGGGTTTTTAATCCTCTGAATAATAGTATAATCATATTCACCAGTGCTATTTGATTTGTGTTTCCTTGTTTCCTTGTGTCATGTTGTATACTTACGCAATGAAGACATATATGGAGGTAGATGAAAAATAAAGTATGCAAAACCTACATAGAGCAGGCCATAAGCAGGGGTGGCCAAACTATGGTTCTTTGAGGACCTGTGGACTTCAACTCCCAGAATTGCATGCATGCATGGCTAGCTCAGGAATTCTGGGAGCTGAAGTCCACAGGTCCTCAAAGAACCATAGTTTGGCCACCCCTGCCATAGAGGAAGAAATTTTTGTTCAGGCATTTCTCAGCTTAAGTATTATACAAAGATGATGTTTAAGAAGGTTCAAGAGATGGTTCTTAAAACAAGAGATTATTCTCAAATGAATTGGGTATGACAATGATACTCCAATGAAAAATACCAAGAGGTATGATAAAAGTATTAAGCTAGGACTGGTCAAGCTTTGTTGGATGTTAAAAAAATGGATGGGAATACTAATAGAGTCATAATATACACTGAGATGGTGAGCATGTTATGCTTCATATCTTAATTCTTCTAGAATGTAAACATCACTTGCCAGCTAGACTTTGAATTCGGTGTGTATCGATGCATATTAAATTAAAGGATTTAAAGCTTTTAGTTTAGGTACTGCGAATATTTCTTTGTAATCTGAATCTCTGAATATGTAAAAAAAAAACCAAGAAAGTTACTAATAGCACAATGGTGTCCAAAGGAACCAGATTAATTATATCTATTTCAGCGTTCTCCAACTTGGGCACTTTCCAGATTTTGAGACTCCGCTCTGCATCCTTAGTACTGGTCATGCTGGCTAGGGAATTCTGGAGGTTACAAGTCCATACATGTGGAGGACATCAAGAATGGATAAGACCCTATTTACATAAGCATATGTAAAATATGCTTTACATATTTATACTGGCAGCTGGGACTTTTTTCTCTATGTTCACCATGCTTGGGATATTTGGTAGTCAATTCTGCATTCTTTACCAGTGATTATTTAAACAGCAGCAGCATAGGAGCAACTTCTAGTAATCTTCATGGTGACTTGGACAAATATGTTAGAATAATATAATGCATGTTGGTCTTGTCCCAGTCCCATCCCAGATGACTAGACTAAGTAACCCTGGCTACCTTAAAAAAGGTAATTGGGGTCGGATCTGGTAGAATTTGCATGGTGAGCGTCAGGAAATCTTGGCACTATAGGCTAAGATGGAAAGTTGGAAAAACATCCTGGAATAAGGAAATGGCAAACTTTTCCAATACTGTTGACAGGAAAACGATGAATCCATGAAGTCAGCAAGAATTGAGCTTGACTGAAATGAAACTTTATCTTTTGCCAATGAGGAAGGAATGTAACATCAGGGCTTAATTCTGTAACCCCCAACGCTTCAATGAATCACATTTTGATTATAAAAAGTGTGATGGTAGATTGGGGGGAGTTGGGTTTTTTTTTGTCATTTTGCTTCTCTTTTGATGCATGTGTTGATTGAGATGTCAACAACCTGCCAAATACTGACAACTTGGCCAAGGCAACTTTGCTTAGCTAATTGGCCAGTATGTTTCCCAATATGTGTACTAGTGACTTAATTAGATAATTTAATAAATGTTTGTATGTATTGTATGGGACAGTGGCTATCCACTGAAGTTTTATTTACTGGCAACATATGGCAGTCTGGTAGATTATTGCCAAAATGACATTAACATTACGAGACTGTATTATTTTTAATTTCCTTCACAATTTTCAGCCCGTAATACTCTGCTATTCTTCTTACCTTCATTTCCAAATTGCTAAGATGCAGATTGGAATAAAAAGCTTATTTCCCCCCCCCCCAAGTCCACCCAGTTTGCTTTATGTCAGAGGGCAAAATATCCAGATGGGCTACCCATGTAGCAGTACAGAATGCTGATGAAAAGACCTATAGAGCTCAATGGAAGAATTTTGCATGGGACTCTTCAGTCCCAGCTAAAACTGTCTCATTTTTAATAGCAAGGAAAGAAAACTGTGGCTTTGGAGAGCCATCGTAGCTAGAAACAACAATGCCGGACCAGAGAGTTGTTACAGTCTGAATGATAAGAATGTGTTTCCATAGGGTGTCAGGTTTTTGTGAATATGCACTTGTGTGTTTGAAAGAAGAAAAGCCACTGTCAGGGTTCCCCCGTTTTTGTTTTTCTCTTGAATTCTTTTCAGAGAAGTTTTCATGTCGAGTGGCAGCTCCCTTCTACACCAAAGAAAATCATTGTGATATGGTTGTGATATGCATGTGGATAAGAGCCCTTTTGTGCAGCTATACACTGCTATACAATGAACAAAATATAGAAGGAATGCACTGTATTACTGGAGAGACTAGAAGTTAATATATTGCATGCTTGACTGGAGGCATTCCTTCTGAAGAACAACCTTAAAAGGCAACACTGTAATTTAGCTGGGAAGAAAAAAAGGATGAGGTAGGTCCTTAAAATAGTGATATGATTGGTATGCAGTCGATTAGAGCAGACCATCCTCTTTCAATCAAACCTGATAGAATCTAGGAAGTCACGGCGAGGTAGAATTCTATTAGGATACCATTCTGGTGCACTATTGATAATAGAAATACTGGAATAAATGGAAGAATTGAGCCTCAAAGCATTTCTTTTTTGAGATAAGAGCAGCATTGTTATTCTAACAAGGACGCTGTTCTTAAAATATAACATTTCGAAGCCAATACTTTTAAAATTTTGTTCATTTGGAATTAACAGATGCAAGGGTTGTAACCTGTCTCACTCTCTAAATCCTATTCAGGTTGCCACACCTTCCTTTACAATACTGCCCTTCACTTTACACATTCCAGTTCTTTTATATTTTTTCCTTGCATAACTGCCAGGGTCATTCTAAGGCTACTTGTGCTGTCCCACTCACAGACACACACGCACACGTGTGTGTGTCTGTGTATGTGCGCGGGCACACACACACAGACATCATGGGTGTAAGGAGTGTTTATTAAGGCTTCCAAGCATGAATTGGTATTCCCCAGCAATTCCCTGTGTTGGCACCAGCTCAAACCCAAGACTACTCAAATGAAGCCAACACTAGTCAACACTTTGCCTCAAGGCAAAGGCGAGTCCAGTGCACTAGACCAAAGCAACTTCCCAAGGCATAAGCAAGTTCCAAGACAAAGGCAAATCCACAGGTAAAGGCAAGGCAACACAAGGCAAAGGAACAGTTGAAGAGACACGATCCAAAGTTCAAGGCAAGAACACACAGTCAAGAAACAAACATATTGTTCCCAGCATCATCTCCATCTGTCTGCTGTGCTAAATAGTCAGCTTCTGGTGCAGCCCATCAAGAGGAGTGAGGCTGCCTCCCTGTGAGTAATTTGGCTGACCTTCGCTGCTCCTGCCTTTTCTCTGCCCTACAGTATGTGTTCTTGGATCAGGTGCAGAAGGTAGTTCCTCTTCCTCATCATTGACTGGCTGCAGCTGTGAGCTTTCCCCACCTGAAGCCTCAGGGCTGTCCTGCTGCAGCTGTGCTTCAGCTGGCTCAAGTTCACCCTCCATTGAACAGTGTTATCTGATGAGATGTAGGGTGCATGACTTATTCTCTTGTTGCACTTGCCCTCTGGAATATCATTCCTCCTGATATTGTTTGGTCACTAGAATTACAATAAACTCTGAAAATTTGACTGTTCCTGCAGGCCTTGGGTTGGCCTGAGTGCATTGTATCAGTTTAGAATGGCTATTTCTTTTTCTGGATGTTTGGGGTTTTTACTTTTATTTTAGTAATAATGTTATTGTTCACTGTCAGAATTACAATTATTTTATTTTATTTTATTTTATTTTATTTTATTTTATTATTTTATTTTATTTTATTTTATTTTATTTTATTTTATTTTATTTTATTTTATTTTATTTTATTATTTTATTTTATTTTATTATTTTATTTTATTTTATTTTATTTTATTTTATTATTTTATTTTATTATTTTATTTTATTATTTTATTTTATTTTATTATTTTATTTTATTTTATTTTATTTTATTTTATTTTATTTTATTTTATTTTATTTTATTTTATTTTATTTTATTTTATTTTATTTTATTTTATTTTATTTTATTTTATTTATTTTATTTATTTTATTTTATTTTATTTTATTTTATTTTATTTTATTTTATTTTATTATTTTATTATTTTATTTTATTTTATTTTATTTTATTTTATTTTTAATTTCATTTAATTTCATTATTTTATTTTATTTATTTTATTTATTTTATTTATTTTATTTATTTTATTTATTTTATTTATTTTATTGCAGTAGGGTAAGGGTATTCGTTCATTAAGAGGTTTTTTTTACTGTACACAACAAAGCTCATGATTTTATGAAAATATTTTCTTTCTCAGGAACTCCATTTGGTTCCGTTTCTAGTCATCACTTAACTGAGTTTGCTATTTGAAGAATGATGGTATATTCCAATGCAAACTTGGAGGAAACTACACTTCTGTCTAGTCCTAATATAAGCAATCTTTAGTCTGTCTTTTGAGATAATGTGAACGTTATTCAAAAAACGTTTCAGGTTTCTTACTGAGATCCAAGTTAGTTACAGTATGTGAACAGCATGAACTAACTTTTTATGCTAATCCCTGTACAATGTTTTTCTTCAAGAAAAGGGAAGGAAAAGAGAAAGGAAAAGGAAAAGAGAAAGGAGAAGGAAAAGGAAAAGAAAGATCCAGTTCCTTATCAAGGTGGTTCTGGATTTCAAAGCTATTCCTGATGTTTTTATAGGCCTATTTTGAAGTTTATAATGTAGAAATTGCCTGTCCTATTTTCCCGCTTAATTTAAGCTGGTACTTGCACATGACCAGTTAATGAATTGTTTCACTGTCAGTTCTTGGCCTCATCTTTAATGTTACAATAGAGCTCTGCCACCTCCTTGTTTTGATAATATAGTTAATTTTATATCTTCATCTGGAGATGTCCACTTATATAGGCATTGTCTTGGTTGTTTGAAGAACGTGTCAATAATAAAGGAACCATTGGATTGGCAGCAACTAATAAGTAATTCTTCCGCTTCATTTCTCTTTCCTAGGCCAAACACTCCAGCAATGTTTTCCTTTTTACTATTTCCAAATTTGCCTTTCTAATCTCCAAGCTCAAGCAGCACATCTTGCTTTCATGTTTTGTTAGTTTTAGATTGAACTTGACGATGAAATTCATCAGCCTCCTCCAGGGGTGGGTTCTAACTTGCCTCACTGCCGGTTTGCTTCCTCCTGCGCCGCATGGCCGTGCCTCGTGGGTGCGCGCATGCGCAGTGCCAAAAAATAAAAAAGCCACAAAAAAAGCCAAAAACAAGATGGAGACCAATGCGCAGTGCCAGAAACTCGGTTTCTGTGCATGCGCAGAAGGAAACAAAATCCAGAAAATCCCCTCCCCCAAAAAATCTAAATTTTTTTTTAAAAGATGGTGGTGTCCACTGACTGGCACCGACAGAACCGGTTCCGTGACATCATCATGACATCACCAGGGGCTTGCTACCAGTTCGGGCGAACCTGTCCAAACTGGGAGGAACCCACCTCTGGCCTCCTCTTCTTAACCATCCTATTAAAGACTAGTTCACAAAGTTGAATTTATATTATTCAGTTTTATATTATTCAGTCATTGACTGCACTGTACCTAAGTACTTGTCTTTGCTGCATTCATTCTGAATGCTTCATTCCTTCATCTTTCATGTCATGAACAATAAACAGTATCGTATAACCCCCTGATTAAAAGTGTCCAATTCTAATCCATTTCAATTTGTTGATGTCTAAGATGTCAATTTATAGAAGATTCCATTTATCTTCCACTGTGCTGAGTTTCTTCATGTTCATGCTTCTTATGTTCCAGGTTGTCACTGCAATTATATCTTTGCAGCTTCACATTTAATTTTCCTGAAACATCAGCAACTCGATCTCCTAAAGGCTTTAATTTAGCCACATAATAAACGGTACTCTGAAATATCCTTAACTCTTCCTCATTAGCAAATTGAGTAGCATCAGACTAGTAACCTTATATTGTCTATCAGTGTAGCTTTCTTAGTAAAATATACGAGTGGCTTACCATTGCTTCTTCTGTACAGTATGAAATGTTGCCTTTGCCACAGATTCAACCTTGGCATCTTCCTGTATCATTGCTGCCATTATAATAAATGTTCCTGCTCAACTTAACTGAGCAATGTAAAAGAATTTAGAGCTGACCTTGAGGAAATAAAGAGCAAGCCATTAAGGAGGGACTTGGAGAAGAGACTAGACGAGGGGTGGGCAAACTATGGTTCTTTGAGGACCTGTGGACTTCAACTCCCAGAATTCCTGAGCCAGCCTTCCATGCTCAATTCTGGGAGTTGAAGTCCACAGGTCCTCAAAGAACCATAGTTTGCCCACCCCTGGACTAGACAATCCAGAAACAGAAAGAAACTCAAAATAGACACACCTGGATTTTGTTTAGTATAAGTTGAAACAAACTTGGAGAAGCACTCAAGATTCAGTAAATACATCCTACAGCAATAAAGCAGCATTTTCTATGGAATACATGTAGTATCTTATTATATATTTGTACCTGTTAGAAGAAAATCAAAACCCATTCTTTTTCTATTTCTTTTTTCTTTCTTTCTTTTCACTTTTTAACTTCCTCCCCTTTGATTCTCTCTGGGGTGTATGTGTCCTGGGCTATAGCAGGTCTTCAAGCTATAAGCTGCCAATAGCTAGAGCCAATGTAATTCTAAGACTTATTCAATTGATTTTTTTGTATTGCTAGATGTATTCCTGTTTTAAAGGTTGAGATTGCACACTGTGATATGCACATAGCAGGGTAACACAATGAATATCAAGCGGTAACTTTAACTAGATGGAAAGTACTGTAAGAGGCACTCAAAAATGGTATGGTATTAGTAATCACCCTACATCTTTGGTTTTCCTTTTTGCACAAAATATTGCTTAATTGAAATAAGCATGGCAGTCTCAGAATATTGTACTTACCTGAGGGCAGTGATTTTTTTTCCATTTTAAAAGAGAATTAATTGAAGGGGGCAAATGCATGGATATTTATGTGCAAGTGTGTGTATCCATATGCCAACACATCTTTATGATTTTTTTAATACTATTTACAATGTTATACTATATTTTGCTGTTAAAAGGATATCTTTAAATAATTGCAATTAAGCTATTTTTATTGATGCAGTATTAATTGGAAAAAAATATGCATTTTTCAGTTTACAATTACAAAACTGAAATTATCCTTGGCAAATATCAGTAACTGTGGGATTTCAAGTAGAACATTTTCACAGTGGAATAATGAAAGGCAAATTAGAATTTAAAACTTGTAATGGCTGGGAACAATTATCTATCTATAAAATCCTACATTATGCAACTCAGGTTAAGCAAGGGTAGCCTCATTTCCTATCAACAACCATTTGTGGTGGTGGGAAGCTGGTTTTTCACACTAGTGACACAGAACGATGTGGCCCAGCCAAAATAATGCTCAGGGCCTTCAAATCATTAAAGCTCCAAGTGTCTGAAAGAGAGGCTGAGGAAAAAAAACTAGTGAGCAGTTAATTGGGATGAAAAGAAGAAAAGAACCAGGGTTGATAAAACATGGGAGGGTGTGAATAAATAATTTAAGATAAAACTGAAAAACAATTAACAGAGGACAATGAGATCCAATTATTAGATGACCTTCATGTCTTAAAACCTCTCTCTGGCAATACAGTCTTGTGCTTGGAAGCAATTAGGCTTCTGTCATTGACTGGCAGAACAACTGCATGTTGCTAGCTAGGCCGGCAGAAGAGTACCCTGCCTCTCTTCTTGTCAAGTTAAGTACTGCCTACAATAAATGGATCCTAGACTGAATGACAACTCTCAGAAAATTATTGAAAATGGGGGAAAAGCTTTATCTAGAAAACCATAATATGTGATACAGAACAATAACAGCAACATAGAGCTAAATAAATTAATCGTCTAACACAGGGTGTCCAACCTTGTCAACTTTTTTAAAATTTTTATTGGATTTTTATTTTTAAATATACATCAATCTCAATACATGAACAGTGTGACCCCTGGGTATAGTTCATTTTGATACAAGCAGCAATAATAATAATAATAACAATAACAAAACAATAACAATAACAATAACAATAACAATAACAACAACAACAACAACAACAACAACAACAACAATAATAATAATAATAATAATAATAATAATAATAATAATAATAATAATAACAATAATTACATCAGTCAACTTTATATAATCCTAGTATTGATTAGAATAGATTAGAATAGAACTGGGAAATGGAAGCATAGTGAAAGCATTAGCAAAGGATGACAGTTACAAATACCTAGGCATATTGGAAGCAGATAACATCTTGAATAGAAAAGTCAAAGAGTCAACACAAAAGGAATACATCAGGAGGGTCCGCAAAATATTAAAATCAAAGCTGAATGCTGGAAACATAATTAAAGCCATTAATACATGGGCAGTTCCAGTGATACGCTACTCAGCTGGATTCATCAACAGGACTTTGGCTGAACTGGAAAACTTGGACCGGAAAACGCGCAAACTTTTGAATATATACCATGCTTTGAATCCACGAACTGACATCGACAGGTTGGACCTGCCAAGAAAAATAGGGGGCAGAGGGCTATTACAAATCCATCAAACTGTGGAAGAAGAAAAACGAAGTTTGATTGATTATGTGAACTAAAGTACAGAAAAATTGCTGCAGGCTGTGAAAACGGAGAATATTATAAAAACAACAGAAGCAAAGGCAGAATATAAGGAAAAACAGCTGGATGACAGAGTAAATAGATGGAAAAGCAAAACTTTGCATGGACAGCACTTGAAAAACATTGAAGGAAAATGTGATGACAACCTTACATAGGCATGGCTTAAGATGGCAACCATCAAGAAAGAAACGGAAGGTTTAATACTCGCTGCTCAAGAACAACATGATGGGCTCTATATGGGGCCACCCATGAAGAGTATTTGGAGACTGCAGTTAGTCCAGAATGCAGCTGCGTGAGCTGTTGTGGATTCCTCAAGATACACCCACACCCACACTAAGTATAACAACTCTCCCCCAAAATGCTAAAGTTGATTCCCCATTGCAATTAAACCATGAAAAATGTAACAAGAATCCATAATCATTCATATTTTGTTCCTGACTGAATCAACCAATCCTTGCTTCCTACTGAATAAGTGCATCATCCTCCCCCCCCCACCCTGGTAACACCATGTAATTATTGAGGGTTACAGTTTTGCTTCATTTGTTTAGGAGACTCCTTTCTAAAGAACTGCCTTCTATATCAGTTCATCTCTTGTTCTCAACCTCCTCTGATGCTCCTTTGTAGAACTTACTCAGGCTTTTAGAAAATCACATTTGGGGGAATACAGATGAATACATTAGTTCTTCTATCTTGCTTCTTCGACAATGCATAAAAGGCAAGCAATCTTGGTAGATAACTTCCTCCAGCTATAGAGGTTCTCCGTACAATTGGGCATTTGATTTTCCATTGTGTTGAGTTCTATGAAGACTTTCCATAAATAAAAGAGGCCTTCCACTCTAGATGATAATGGGCTCTTTGCAAGGCAAGAAATAGGACTAGTGAGCTTGTTTCCTCTTTCCATGTAAGCTGTCAACAGATTTTCCTAATGCCTGAATATAGCTTCTCTGGCCTTTGATTGAAAGCAGCTTCATAGCTGAAAAAGCCTGTGTTCTCTGCTATACAGAATTGTAGCACTGGGCTATAACAATTTTTTGCTTGTCAAATTCTATCATAGATGAACAAAGGTGTTTTCTAAACATGTGTTAATGGAATTGAATGAAAATAACAGAACTCTTTGGGAAAATGTATCATTAGCTTATCTTCTTGACACATCACATCACACATCCACCTGGCACAAAGATTGTTGAGTTTTCCTTTCCAAACATTTGTTGACAAATAGCAATGAATGCAGAGGTGATTGTTTACCCTACTCCTGCACAACTTTTTGTCCCATGCCCTGCTGAGAATAGCTTACCTTTTCCCTGTCTTTAAGATATATTACTATTCCAAGGCCAGTATTGGCCTTGACATACAGCTGTGATCCTGTTGGTTTTCTCATATAGTGTGTTTTCAATGTTGGAAAACAGAGAATTATAGGTTCTCTTCTTCTCACGTTTCTTCCAGTAATTAATTAATTATGCCTACTGAGGGTGATAAAAATATATGCAGTTATTTTCCGCTCAAAAATCACCAATGCAAATGTTGTATGATAGTGCATGCTTGTTATTTCACATCAAGACATTTTAGAAGAATCAACACTAGGCTGGAACAGAAATCTCCATTGAAAGTAGAGAATAAATGGATAAGCATGTTAAGTGTGGGATGGGATGGAAGAAGCTTGAAAACATGTATGAGAATAAAGTATATGTTAGGTTACATACTTTAAAATAAGAAGTAGTAGTTATAAATATATAGTACAGCTTTTTTTCTTTTTTTCTTTTTTTTTCTCTTTATATATATATATATATATATATATATATATATATATATATATGTATGTATGTATGTATGTATGTATGTATGTATGTATGTATGTATGTAGGATTTTTTGCTGATAAATGAAAATAAAGGGAGACTATTATAGATCTATTTCGAGCTTATTTTGCTCTCGTCAGATAGCCATACCCCTTACTGGTATTTGAACCCGGGCCGGCTGCCTTGAAGGGCAGCAACTTAACCATTAGGCCATAGGCTCTGTTCCCAATCAGCTCTTTTCACCAGGAAAGGGTTATATATGTTTTTCTGTCGTGTTATCCTGGTGTACCCAAATATATATTCTTTTTTGTATGTCTTTTTTATATGTCTTTTTTGTATTATGTGTTTTTGTATATTTTAAAACATTTAATAAATTTTTTTTAAAAAAGTATATGTTAGGTTACTTACTAATTAGCCCATAGCAAAAGAAACTCCAAAAGTGTTTACTGCTTGATTGAACTTTGAAGAAACAGGTTAGAAAATAGGAGAAACTGTAGAGAAAGAAGATTGATACTTTTGAACTTTGGTGTTGGAGAATACTGTTGACAGCCAACCCATGGATTATCAATGCAGAGTTCTCACTTCAGGCACATGACCAGGCTCAAATTATCCTATTTTGGATATATTATGTGAACTCTCTGAAGAAGACTCTAATGCTGGGAAAGGTGGAAGGAAAAAGGAGAAGAAGATGAACAGCAGGAAGATAGATGGACTCAATTACAGTGGCAATGAGTGTACCATTGTGACCAGGTGAGGAACATATCACCATAGATAAAGTGTGTGTGTGTGTGTGTGTGTGTGTGTGTGTGTGTGTGTGTGTGTGTGTGTGTAGTCATCAAGGTCAATAAAAACTTGATGGCACATATCCAATCAAAGTTTAATATAATACTTTTTATCCATAGTGCTAAAGATCATGATAACTTCTATCTAAAAACAAAAAACTCTAATCTCTAATATTGGCTCTTTAGCAGAAAAATCTTTAGCTTTCACAGAAAATGAAAAAAGTATTGCATCTTGAAATTTTTTAATGTAAGTGACACTATGATAATGATCTATCACTATTGTTGTGATACACTGAGAGTTTATGCACTGGAGACAAATTCCTTGTGTATCTAATCACACTTGGCCAATAAAGAATTCTAATTCTAATTAATTCTAAATCTAATTGCAAACTCTAATCAGAAATCTATAGAAGTACAGGAAGTCCTTGACTTTCAACAGTTCGTTTAGCAACCTTTAGAAGTTACAATGGCACTGAAAAAACTGACATATGACTAAACAGTCATATGTCAGTTTTTTCAGTGCCATTGTAACTTCTAAAGGTTGCTTATTACACTTATGATCATTGCAGCATCCCCCATGGTCATGTGATCAAAATTCAGATGCTTGGAAACTGGCACATATTTACGATGGTTGCAGTGTCCCGGGATCATGTGATCACTTTTTGCGACCTTCTGACAAGCAAAGTCAATGGGGAAGCCAGGTTAATTTAATCACTGTGCTACTAACTTAACAATGGTAATGATTCACTTAACAGCAGTTGCAAAAAAGGTCATAAAATAAGGCAAAACTCACTTAACAATTGTCCTGTTTAGAAACAGAAATTTTAGACTTAATTGTGATCATGAATCATAATTCTTCATTTTCTAGCACCTCTGATATTCTGTCCCATTCCGCTCTAACTTACCTTGGCAGGAAAGAAATAGATCCAAGGAAACACTTAAGTGAATTTCCTCAATGTCTTTGGGAGAACTGGCAAAATACTGTTGAGCAGTTCAATTGAATGTAGTTCTGAACACTGACAACAAACTAAGAGCTATAAAAATCACTTAGAGCTTTATTGAAATCAGTCTTCCTAAAATGCAAGCAAAACATGAATACATGAATAAATAAACAAACTGGAGAGCAATATTTAATAAAGTAACCATGATTAATCTGGACAGAAATACAGCTGAAGAATTTTAAACATTCAAACTCCATTCACAGCTTTCCCACCCAGGGCATAAGTCAACACTGCTCCTAAAGTTACACGGCTGAAACTTTTTATTTTAATAATCATTTCTGGCCATTTCTTTCAAAACAATTCAGTATTTGAACAGGAGGAAGAGGACAAAAAGAATAGGGAGACATAACATAACTTAACATGTATTAGAACCAATGTATAGAATATAACACATTCAACAAAATACAGGTCAATCTCACCAAAGTACATTAGTGAAAAAAATAAACTGGGACATATTTACTCAATATAATCCAAGATCTCTTGATTTTCCCTGCTTTAGTTTGATGATGCTGATGTTGATGCTGATGATTAATCACACAGTCAGCCAGATGTTCAGACTGCATTTGGCATTTTTGTCTACCTATTAAAGTCCTTACCAAGGACCTGGGATAGGCAGATGTAGATGTCTGATGATGTTACAGATATCGTCACAGGATGGAAGCTGTTGCAGGTAAAGCCGCCTTCTGCAATTGACTGATGGCAAATTTGTCAATGCTAATGGTGTTCAAGTGGTGCTCCAGTTGTTTTGGGATTGCACCCAAGGTGCCTATTACTATTGGTATTACCTTTGTTTGCTTTTGCCGTTCTATTTCTATTTGTAGGTCTTTGCATTTTGTTATCTTCTGCAGTTCTTTCTCTTCTATTTTGCTGTCTCCAGGCACTGCCACGTCCACTATCCAGACTTTTTTGTCCTTCTTATCAACAGTTGTTAAATCTGGGGTGTTATGTGGCAGGTACCTGTCTGTTTGAATTCTAAAGTCCCAGAGCAATTTAATTTCTTCATTTTCGATGACTTTCTCTGTTTTATGGTCCCACCAGTTCTTGCTTGCAGGCAAACGATATTTCTTGTAGATTTTCCAATGCACCATTGTTGCTACTTTGTCATACGGTCATATTTGATCACTGGCAAATCCATTTCACTCTGGTTTTTTTGGAGCCACTGAATATGTATTTGCATTTGTTGCTGCTGTACCAGCTTTCCTATTATGTGGCAATATCCATGCCTAAACTTTTGACCCAAAGCTAGTTGGTGGGAATCCAGATGAAGAGAACAGACTGAGTGGTTGTGGGCATCTTGTCCACACAAAACTAGAGAATTTCCATCTTTAGTCCTGAATGGGGTTGCATTTCCATAACTGGCATATTTTGGGGGGAAGGCCTTTACCCATGTTCCTTTTGTGTACCAGTAGTTACCATTTCTAGACCAGTCACCCATGGTTTAGTCACCTTCCTTGTTGACTATTACACGCTGTATAGTGGATGTCCCTTGAAGACCACTCAGAAGCTGCACCTGTTCCAGCATTCAATTATGGGTATTTGTGTCCATGTTGCAGCTCTGCTTTATGAGCTGTACTAGTTACCAGTAGTTTTCCAGATGCAACTCAAAATGCTGGTTAACCAGAGGTGGGATTCACATAATTTACCTACCGGTTTGCCCAACAGCACCAAAAATGTGAGCGCACCAAAAATGTGAGTGCAAGCACGTGTGCACAACCTTCCGCACATGCACATGCACTTGGCTCAGGCGCGCAGCTTGAAAACGTGGCAGCACCCAAAGACCGCCCTCAGTGTCAGTGCTGGTGAGCAGAGCTGTTGTTTAGCTCAGCTGAGGCGCGCCAATCTGCTCTGCCCTGCGAATCAGCTGAGCTAAAAAAAGGGAATATAGGACAGGGAATGGTGGGGACAGGAGGGCGAGGCCAACCAGAAGTGGTATTTGCCTGTTCTCCGAACTGCTCAAAATGGCCGCTACCAGTTCACCCGAACCGGTGAGAACCGGTTGAATAGCACCTCTGGTTATCACCTATAAAGTTCTTCATGGCATAGGGTTTGGCCATCTGAGAAATTGTCTGTCTGCATCCTGTTTGATCAGACAGAGTTGGCACTTCCTGTTTCCTTTCATTAAACTGTGTCATCTAATGAGATCCAGCAAGTAACTTTTTCTATCACAGTGCCTACCATATAGAATACCCACCCCCTGGCAATCTCTATAGTCCCTACCCTGCCCTTGTTCAAACATGCTCTTAAAATCTGCTCCCCCTATCCCAGACCTTAGACTAAGATGGGTGTCAGGCAGTGGTGGGTTCCAACCGGTGCTGTCCGGTGCTTAGCTCCTGTAGGGAGCAGCCGATTGTGCAATTTGCGCATGACCGCTCCGGTGCCGTCTTCGCTGGTCCGTCACGCGCATCGCCATCTTTTTAAATGAATTTTTGGGCTTTTTTGCTTCTCCGCATGCGCGGAAGCAAAATCTCACTGAAATCTCGTGAGGGGATGCGCGCACGCCTGAGATTTTGGCGAGGTTTTGCTTCCGCACATGCGCAGAAGCAAAATCTCGCTGAAATCACGTGCGCACATCCCCTTGCAAGATTTTGGCGAGATTTTGCTTCCGTGCATGAGCAGAAACAAAATCGCGTGACGGGGCGCATGCACGTAGCATGCACGCGCACACACGAAACATGGAGATGTGCGTGCAGCGCACTGGTATCGGTAAGTGAGCAACCTGCCCCTGGTGTCAGGCCCCCTGGAGGAGTTTTATTTAAAAGAATGTGCTGCTTTGTTCCTCTTGTAGTCATGTTACAGGGTTTTCTGGTTTTTTGGTTTTTTTTGCTAGCTGTAATCTGATTTTATTGGCATATGACACCTAGAGTCAGACAAATTTGATAAATGAGTAAACTTATGATAAAGGTGAAGATGTTGTATGGAATGTGCTTTTCTGTCATGGTGAATCATGTAAGGAATCGTGTGATCTGACAACTCCATGTTACCTGCCCTGTGCATATAACTCCTGTTGAGCTAGTTTCAGACCTGAAGTGTTTCAGTCTGGTGAATTAGGATTCATCAGAGAGGGAATGTTGAAAATCCATATTCAGACAATTGTTTAAAACAGCATCTATGATCATGATGCCAGCTGAACATTTAAAGATCCAGTAATAATGATTCAAAATATGAAATCACTATTTGGATCATTCCTCAGATTATTGCTTGATCCTGACTAAACTGAAGCTATTTGCAGCAAGGCAGCACAGCATGGCAACGAAAGGTTTGTATGGAGGAGTGCTTAATGCATGAAAGGCAGCTCGTTTTATAAAGCAATATTCTTGATTTATAATCCATCAAGTTATTATTAGGCATGAAATGAAACATAAAGCTGCAGCTAATCAAAAATCTGAACCAACTCTCTGCCATTGATTACAGTAACAGCGAACAGCTTTCCAAAGAGGATAAGACTTAACAGAGTAATTCCCTTCTCTTCCAGCCATTCTGTTAACCGATTTTGCACACTCCAGCCTCTCATCAGGGCTTGCCCATATATCTAAGATGAGTAGGTCGGGGAGTTTGCGTGAGCATTTCATCCCAGTAGAATTGGGATGTAGTGAATAGGTCACTCTATAATGGAGTACCGATTAGAATGTAGGAAGTGTCCCATATAAATGTCATATACTTAGAAATCAGGATTCAAGGTGAAGTGTTTGCCTGAATAAATTGAAATATGATCATTCCCCATTCCATTCCCCAAATCTTTGTATTTCAAAATTGAAAGGAGATAGAGCTTCACCAGTATTTTGACATTTTTAGCCTATCAAGAAGGGAATGTTGCTTTATCTGTGGGTTTGCTGTTAGCAAGGAATGAACCGCCACTGCAACTCAGCCTTCCTGATCATGGATGAGTATGAAGATAGCTAATCAATGCTCATCTGCCAGCTGGCAAGGTGATCTTCTTCCCATCTACTTGGTTTTGCATTGAGAGAGAGAGAAAAAAAACTCCAATGGCTAATGCATCTCATTCTAGGAAAATGCTACTACTTTTGCAGCAATATTTTTGCTTACAAATAGGAATTCCCCATTGCATCTATCTATAACGTTGCAAAAGAAGGAAGCCAGGACTGGCATGATGAGTAGAATGGTGGGAGCTGTCAGATTGAGCCATGAGTAGATTTGCATCCTTGTCTGAATCTGCCCATAAGGAAGCAGAAAAATGAACATACAAATAACTAACAAAGATTAAGAAGCAAATAAGCAATAGGGAACCTGCAGCCAGGAAACATCCTTCCCTTAATTCAGCACCACAGAACCTAAGTTAGATCCTACCTCCTGCCCACTCCCCTGTTTTAGAGGCTTTTGGATTAGACAAAATGAACGCATAGGGATCACTGTTTACTAAAGATAAATGGGGAACTGGGAAGCAGAGAGAAAAAGGGGCAGCAGAGAAAAATTAGAAATGAAGCACCAAGGAATGTATTGGTGGAGGATCCCTTAAAGGGCCCTTGCAAGAGCCTCCCTTAAGCCCTGAAGTACAAGGTTTAATCAGCAAAGAAGGAGGGATTGTGGACCCATCTGAATGAGATGGGAACCTGATTTGAAGTCAGCAAAAGGGTCCAAGGTTGATCTGGAAGTATTTAGACCCCAATCAAGAATTAATGGACTCCAACCAGGGGTGAGTTCCTACCGGTGCGGTCCAGTGCGTAGCTCCGGTAGGGACCCACCGATGACCCAATTTGCGCGCAACTGTTCCGGTACCGTCTCCACGGGGCAGTCGTGCGCGTTGCCAACTTTTTTTCCAAATTTTTGGCCGATTTTGCTTCTGCGCATGCGTGGAAGCAAAATCGCGCTGAAATCTCTCTCGCGCACACATCCCCTCGTGAGATTTCAGTGCGATTTGGCTTCCGCGGATGCGCAGAAGCAAAATCGCAAAAGGGGGCACACGCACGTAGCATGCACGTAGCATGCATGCGCACGCACAAAGCATGAAGAAACACGGAGCAGCGCACCGGTCTGGGTAAGTGAGCAACTCACCCCTGACTCCAACAGAGGTCTAGCTCAGTAGTGGGTTCTAAAACCCTTTACTACCGGTTTGCGCATGCAGAAGCATCCCGGGCGGGTGGATGGAGTCTCCCACCGCCGGTACTACTGGTTCTTAGAACCGGGCTGAACCGGGAGCAACCCACCGCTAGTCTAGCTATGCTCTCCCTTCATGATTATAGAACAGTGGGCCTATCAAAACTAAAAGCAAGTCTGATTTGCAAGACTGCAAGATGATATTGTTCATTTTTCCTATTTCTCTGGCTCATCTCGTCCTACTTTTCTCTCTGCCTCTGGACTATTCCAATTCTGAATACTGAATCATGTGAAACTATGCTTCCAGTGGGCTCTAAAATACTGGTTGAGTCTAAAATACTCCTTATTCAGTGTCGTAATTCAGTTTCCTAGATACCCTTATTTCATTGAATGGTTCACCATTAACATTAGATTACCTCATTAACATTGACTTATTTAATAAAGAGTTGCTAATTGAAATAAAGATCAGAACTGATGAGCATAGCTGAACTGCAAATTAAAAAAAACAATTGGGAGTTTGTAATACTTGTTTCAATGACAGCACAACTAGAAGGATTGGTCATCACCTTAATCTTTCTTTTCAAGGAAAAATAATGGCCTGACCCAAAGAAAATGATCTGTGATCATTCATGATAGCAGAATCAAATCACATCAAATGATACCTACAATTATCGCATGGAAATATATAACATTTTTTAAAAAAAAATTAAAATTCAGTTTTGGCTTAAAAATAGATTCCTAGGGGAAAGCAAAGAAAATATTATATTTCATTCTGCTTCAAGTGTAGTCAGAACTGCCTTTATGAAAACGTTTAACCACATTAATGATTTGTTATAAATAATTTGTTCAGTTTATTTGCTTAAGATCTCAAGACATTCCAGTGAATAGGAAAAAGCATTTGGAAACTATAAAAATATCACATAACAGTAAAAGAAACATTGTGGTACCATAATATAGATATTGTTATGGCATGACAGTCAACCCTGGGATACATGATTAGCTTTGCCCCAGTAGTGGGTTCCACTTACCTTTGCTATCAGTTTGAGAATGGGAGCACATGGGTGTGTGCACGCTTTGTGTACGCGCAACACTTCTGCGCATCCACAGAGCATTTTTGATGACGTCCGGGTGGGTAGACGGAGCCTCCTGCCGCCGCCGCTACCGGTTCACTGAACCGGTGCGAATTGGTAGCAACCCACCACTGCTTTGCCCCAAACCTAACCCTAATCCTATTGCATTCAAACCAAAACTAAGTAAATAATTAAGAGAAGCCTAAGCTTCGCTGAATTTGGGAAACCTATGTTGTGCATTGCGAGATAAATGAGGGTCTAATTATGTTTTTAATTTGGGGGTAATTTTAAAAATCAGTATCTTGAATGCTGGAAATGGATTTGAATTCCTAAAATGCAGTCACTGGCTGAATTGCCCTCCCCCTTTCCTAAAGTGACTCTAGTTCCTACACTCTTTGGAGTCTGCTTGGTTTAGGACTGGGAGAAGCAGGCATAGATTCTGAAAGAATCCTGGTCCTGTTTACTATCAAAATAATCTTCACAAGTTTTGTGTAGATGACTAGGCAGAGACAGAGGGAGAGGTCAAGTGTATCAGGAGTCTCAATTCCCACATGAGATCTAAATCCAGCACACCTTGAATTCCATGAACCTTATCTCTCACGAATTTGCTTTGATAGTTAGTAGTTCAGATTCTTGTAGAGAGTATTAGCGTACGATAAACTTATATTCATTTGAACTGCCTGGACTCCTGTTTTCTTGCGCTTGACACTTTATTTTTCTTTCTTTATTAAATTTATATGCCAACCATTTCACTGGCAAGCGACTCTAGTTTTCCTGGCAGCATGATCTACTTGTATTCCCTTACCTATATGCTGTCCTATCTAAATCTGCTCCCTGGTTTTGAAAAAGGGAACTGGGTTGTTCTCTAATTGCTTCTGTCTCATGCGTCCTTGTGCCTTGCAGTTTGTTGCTGCAGACTTAATTAGTAAACGGTGCAGTTTCATTTGTTCTCTGAATTAAGCAGACAAATTACTCCACAACCTGATATGATAGGGTCTCTTTTAATTTTTAATTTCCTCCTTACATCCCTATGAAACAATTCATCCAAGACTTGGCCAACCAAAGTTCTGTTTTCAGTGGCAATGTAGCATAAGTAAACTTATAGATACTGAGGGCAGTATATATTATGAAAAGGAAGGGGGTCTTTGGCATAGCCCAAAGCAATATTACCCTAAAACAGAGATCTCCAACTGTTTTGGCTCGGTGGACCAGTAGAGGCAGAGGTGGTGGTGGAGTGGGGTGGAATGGGAGAGAGGATGGTTACGCGTGTGCACCGCTTCCACAAATGCAGCTTTGCATGTATGTGCACACCCACCCACCACTTCTGTGGCCCAGTTCCAAACAGGCTGCAATCCGGCACTAGGTTGCAGCCTGGAGGTTGGGGACCCCTGCCCTACAGGATAAGTAACCAGCTGCTAAACATCTGCAACTGAGATTGATGTAGAAAGTAAGAAAGATGTCTTTGACAGAGATAGGCCAGATCTGTTCCCAACAAACAAGATGTAAAACATGGCTTATTCTTTTTGTCTGAAAAAGAAGAAAGCATATTCATACAGTTCAAGCAGACATCTCCCTATTTCATGAGAGTATAAGACGTGTGTGTTGTGGGGGTGGGGGTGAGGGAGAAGTAAAATGCAGTTAGATCTGAAAAATTCTGTAACTATAGCCAATATTAATGAAAGTAGTTTGGGCTTTTTCTGGAGTTGATTTCTTGGTTTGGTCTTAATGAGACTGACGCCTCAGGTGAGGCAACCTGCTCAGATTGCTTTCCTCAATCAGGTAGACTTTGAAAGCTACACTGCCTAAAGTTATCTAAAATGTCATGCAAAGGGATGATTATGCATCCCTAATGGATGTTTATTTCAAAGTCAAAACAGAACTTAGTAAAATCTAACCATAGCTTCAAAGTTTCTTATAATGAAAAATTTCCTTTGCGTATATAATTGCAGAAGACCAGGCCCCCTCTTTTTAAAAAAGATTTTTCAAGAGTTTATTCATGAAGATGAATGTGGATTTTTACCTTTAAAACCTTTAAAGGCAATGTGTGAATTGTATTGGATGTAATAGAATATTTATAACAACATAACAGAAAAAATTACTTTTTTTCGTTATGTTTTTCCGTTAAAAATTACATTAATCTTTTTTTGTGGAGAGAAAGCTTTTGATAATTTAAGTTGGCCTTTTTTGTTTAAGGTGCTGGACTTTGGCAGGAATTGCACTGCACCATGAAAAGGAGTATAGATCAGTGGTTCTCAAATTTCCTAATGCCGTGACCCGCGCCCCACCCTGCTGCTGCGCCCGCCGCTGCAACCCCCGCCCTGCCGCTGCTATTTACGCAAAGTGTTCTGCGCATGTGCAGAGGATAAAAGAACCCAAATGGCGGCATCCGGGCGAAGTCTCCCGACCCCTGTGAAAGGGTCGTTCGACCCCCAGGTTGAGAACCGCTGGCATAGATGAAGACTTCTCTAATTCAGAAAAGAGTTAAATATTTGTGTGTTATCTTGACTAATATAAATTGTATGTTGTTTGATAATAGGCATGGAACAAAGTCAGGGGTGGGTTCTAACTTACCTCACCGCCGGTTCGCTTCCTCCCACGCCACGTTGCCACACGGCGTGGGCGCACGCATGTGAAAATAAAAAAAGCCAAAAACAAGATGGTGGCGCATGCGCAGTGCCAGAAACTCGGCTTCTGCGCATGCAGAGAAGAAAAAATCAGCAAAAAATTCAAACATTTTTTTTAAAAAAATTCACCAAAAAAAGATGGTGGCGTCCATGGACCAGCACCAACAGAACCAGCTCCGTGACATCACCAGCAGTTTTCTACTGGTTCTATAGAACCGGTGCGAACCGGGAAGAACCCACCTCTGAACGAAGTTAATAAAAATATGCTGAGATGAGAAAAATTTCAATTGTCTTTATTAGGAAGAAGTTCTGTAATCAAGATGAAAGTTTACTTAGAATGCTATTTCTATTTCAAACAATATCTAAATTGCTTAATGCACCATTTAAGCAATGGCAAAAAGATATCTCCAAATTTGTTCTGTCAAGTCAAGAAAAGGAGAATTAAATATAAATTGCTGCAGGATGAAAAAAAGAGAGGAGGGTTAGGATGTCCAGATTTGAAATTGCATTTTGCAGCTTGTTGTTTAGTATGGATGAAAAGACTGGATGACTTTGAGAAATAGGAGGTTATTAGAACTAGAAGAACATGATTTAAGATTTGGGTAGTGTGGATAAAGTTAAGGTTGATGCAGATTTTAAAAATCATTTTATTAGATGTACCATATTGAGGATTTGGAAAAAGCTGTCTCCTAAAATCCCTTTATGTTGTCACTCCAAAAAGGGTTTTTTTTTCCAGAAGAGAAATGAGAGTTAAACAAAAGTGACTAAATTATCATAATGCACTGGGGGGGGGGTTTCTCTCAAGAAGAACTTCAGTTAAAAACAAGAGAAGTGTTGGAATTCGAAGGACACACACACACAAACACACACACACACACAAACACACACACACACACACACACAATTGGCTTTCCTATGCTCAGCTAATGGACAAATTTCAATTTAAATCTGATAAGAATAATACTTTGAAATGGTACGACTGAATTTGATGTGGAATTGTGTGCTAATGATGATCATATTATTGGGATGTATGAACTTTTACTGAAAATGGAACTGAGGATGAACAAGTAAGAGTAAATGGGCAAAAATTGGATATAATATACAGTTAGATCAATGGGAGAATATGTGGAACAAAGAGTTGAATTTTACACTGAATTATAACCTTAAGGAGAACATTTATAAAATGATGTATTGCTGATATTTAACACTGGATAAACTCAAATATGTATACAAGATTTTATAAAAACATTTGCTGGAAATGTAATCAAACTGAGGGTACATTTTTAAAAAATCTTTGGTGGTTATGTAAAAAAACTAGAACATATAGGGATCAAATATGTATTTTGATTCAGATGATTTTAAAAGAAAATTTACAATTTAAGTCAGATTTTTCATTTGGGGTTAAGAGAAAAACATACTGAAATCTTTTATGGAACTTTATATATGATAACAGCAGTTATCAATTTACATAAAGGTGAAAGGATTTACAAATACAGTACCTACAGTATAATGGAAGAATGGAAGGTGAAGTTGACTGAATTTGCAGAGATGGCAAAATTAATAGCTTTGATTAAGAAAAAGATTTTGACCAATTTTATTTCACTATCATTAAACAAGTCAATATGTTCTTTCCCCAACACAAAGAAATGTGCCTATGTATTAGTGCTGTTGTTGGTCTATGATTTCACTGCACGCAATATGACATATTTTCATGGGATGGTTATAGGAATGAGCATTTGCCACAGCACTAAGGTAGTACTACTGGATTGCACAATATTATGTGTGATGGAAGAATAATCTGATCTGGCACCAAGTAAATTTGTTATTTACTTTTTTGTTTCACAAACTAAGCAGTCACATTGCAATGTACCATGAATTGCAGAAGTAATTTAGTGTATTTCATTTCTTATCTGAACAACAACCACAAGAGTCTGGCAACCATCTGCTGAGGCATTTCACTTCACCATCTATTACCTCAGAAGTGTCTTTTTGGGAAGTGCCAAAGGGAGTTTTTGAGCTTCTGATTAGTAGTTTCAAGGAATAGATCCAGGAGATCACCTCAGCAAATAAATTGTGCAGACCAAAAAAAAAAAAAACCCACAAGTTTGTGAAACCACACATGCTTTCTGTCACCTAAGCAGGAGGGTAAAATAAGATCAGTACTGATTTGTAGGCCTGTTATGATTTAGCCTGCCTATGGTGTTTGTGAAAATAAGATGACAAAATGTAGATTACATGGACCTTTTTCTTTGCATCCTTACATTTCATTCGGTAGGTGAATTTTCTCCCCCTCTTGTCTTCTCACTCTCTTGCCTCCTCCTCTTTCAATTTGTTGAGATGCTGAAATCTGCTTTGTGTGATTTATGAAGGAACTTGAAGCGATTAGTTTCACAGTGCATGAAAATTCCTAGGTTCAGAGGGATGCCCAATCTGTTACACTGACTATGAGCTGTTGACTAGATGAGAACTTGAGCAGCACAGAGCCATAAGGAGATTGTGTTGGGTTATTAAACACTTGTGGTAAAGCTGCTTATTCTTAATTCCCCAGTGTCCTGCCAAAGTGGTTGGATAAGATCAGATCAGATTAGATCAAAAAGCCTGGGAACTGGTCTTTTGAACAGATTCATTTAATCAATAAAGAGAGGGGGAGAGGGAAGGAGAGAGAGAGAGAGAGAGAGAGAGAGAGAGAGAGAGAGAGAGAGAGAGAGAGAGAGAGAGAGAGAGAGAGAGAGAGAGAGCACGTAGTGGTACCAAGATCACAAGAGATTAGGAAAAGAAAAATAAGAAAGAGCATTTTTTTTCTCTTCTGTTCTAAAAAAAATAGAATTCTTAATACCAAGGAATGGAGTTATTTTTCCCCTTTCCATTCCTTTCCCCCCTTCAATTTCTATAATGTATCAGCATAATAGTGGTATCTTTAAAGCTTCATTATTGAGCAGACAATTTAATGCCAAACATTTCCTAATAACAGTAATACTTAATAAGTCAAGAGGTTGTGAACGTATCATAAAAGCAATTGATGCTCAGGGTTCTCCAACCTTGGCAACTTTAAGACTTGTGGACTTCAACTCCCAGAGTTCCTCAGCCAGTTGGCTGAGGAATTCTGGGAGTTGAAGTCCACAAGTCTTAAAATTGCCAAGGTTGGAGACCCCTGCAAACGACCTACTGTGGAAAATGTACCAAGAAGCAGTTTTTGCTTTAACTATTCCATGATTATTGTCATGATGATGATGATGATCATGAAGGTAGTTTTGGGCTAGGTTAATATGCAAAAATTATGATTTTTTTTTACATTGTAGGAGGGCAAAGATGAGGAAGACAAATAGCTAACTTGTTTTCTCTATGCTTATTCAGAACCTGATGCCATAGAGCTTTAGAAATAGAAATGTATGTAGATTGGATTACTTTTCAAGATATAGAAATTAATCAAAACTACAAACACAAGTTATTAATAAATCATATTTCTGTTTCCTGTTGGCTTATGAATCATCGTACAAAATGTAATTAAACAAAAATGGTAACTTGTGGCACCTCAACATGCTAATTCATATATCAGAGCAATTTTACAAGTAGTTTTAAAACCAGTAAAATGCAACAGTCATATTAATAAAACTAGAAAATATTGAGGAATTCCAGATGTAACTACTCTTCCTGGCAATGGCGGGCAAATTCTCTTTGATGATGCACGGTGAAATTGGACTCCAAATGAATTAGCAGTGCAGGTGCCTTGAGAAAAATGATTGGTCTTAATAGTATTATCAAAATTAAGCCCGCTTTAACAGAATACAATTTACATTCAGAATTAAATACGGATATGTATTTATAAATCCATTCTATAAAACTTAATTTTCCATCCAGATATGCTGATTATTTCAGGCCTTCCATACCTTTACCAATAGTTAATTACTTTGGAACGCTTTAACTCTATTTTCCAAATCAGCATGCATGCGTAAAATGACTGCAATCTAATTTGACGTATTATTAGTGATGATTATTGTCATAGATAAATTAGATTGAACAGAAAATAACCTTCATCCTTAGCATGTTTTAGCTCTCAGAATTAATGTGATTTGGTGAATACACATAAATAAAAGTCTGATGAGTCCCTGCTGACTAGGAAGCCTGCTGGTGTTGAAGTGTATCAATTTCATGCAGATGATGAATTCCTTAAGCATTCAGTGATAATCATGCTTGATTTGACAAGCCTTTCTCATGCTATTTTAGGGCCTTAATTTTCTGTGAAGTTCTGTCAAGTGCTCATCAAGCACTCACTTATCTCCCTATCTTAACCTGGCAGCCAATCACAAGGTTGCCTAACACTGCCGCTACCAAGTGCTGAGCTATTAATATGCTGGTCATGTGACTGTCCAAGGAGAGAAGCCAATCAATGACTGATTAACATTCAGGTCATGTGACTCCCAAGGAGAGTAAATGAGTTACACAGTAAGACATCAAACAAATTTTCATCTTGAAAGAGTGATTGCTTTTTCTGCTGCTGTGATGTTTGTCAAATTCACTCTAGCCTTGTCCAATTAAGCTCCATGAGATGAATTAATAATGAAGAGATGTAAGCACTCTGCCAGCATGATATCTACAAGTAGAACCAGGGAATGGAGGCTGGTGGAAAAGGGAAACCGAATGGAAAATGCCCAACCGAGCTGTTGAGAAAATAATGTTCCCCAGAAGTTGAGGCTGTTTTGTCATATTTTGTTTGCACCGGCATAGCAATAGCACTTAGACTTATATATCGCTTCACAGTCCTTCACAGCCCTCTCTAAGCGGTTTACAGAGTTCAGCATATTGCCCCCAACAATCTGGGTCCTCATTTTACCCACCTTGGAAGGATGGAAGGCTGAGTCAACCTTCTCATTTAAGTCAAGCATCCCATTTAAAGGAAATATTTGGAGAACCTTCAGACAGATGTTTATTTATTTATAACATTTATTGGCCGCCCATCTAACCATAGGATACCTCTGGGCGGCTTACAGTTATATATATAGTTAAAACATAAGACATTAAAACCAAGGACACGTGGGGAGGGTGGGGGCAGAGTGGGAGGGGAGGTGGGAACTGTTATTACTCAATCAACCACCTCCATTGTGCTGTTCTCCCATTGGGGCCCCAAGCTGATGGGCAAAGCACGTCTTTAGACCCTTACAAAAAGATAGAGGGTTGGGTCCAACCTCACATCGGGGGGGGGGGGTGTTCCAGAGGGCAGGAGCAACAGCAGAGAAGGCTCTCTTCCTGGACCCTGCCAGATGGCATTATTGTGCTGACAGGACCCACAGCTTGTCTCTTCTGCCAGTATGAGTGGGATGAGCCAATCCCAGTGGGGTGAGACGGTCTCTCAAGTAACCTGAACCAAGCCTGTGGTGACTTTTGCAGTCACCAAATGGTAGGAATTCAATGAGACCAGGAAAAGGAAAAATAAGGGCCCTAGCATCAAAACGCTCAGCTCTCTATTTTTCCATCTCATTGGATGACATTTCTATATCTGTCATAAAATAAATCTTTATCCTCCTCTGATTCTTTGTTGCTCACCCAAACTTGTTTTGTCACTGTGCAGCTCATGAAAGTAGGTTATGTGAGCATGTTCAATACACTACAGATAGCCCTCAATTTATGACCACAATTGGTTCTATAATTTGGTTTCCATCATGTCAGTGTGATCATAAAGTGAGTCATCACTGACTGGACTGGATTTTATGGCCATTTTTACCAAGGTCATTAAGCAAATCACCTGGTCATTAAGGAAATCATGTGGTTGTTAAGTAATTGTATGATTGTTAAGCAAATCCAGCTTAACTGATTTAATCCACTGACTTTCTTTGTTGGCTCTAAAGGTCGCAAATCATGATCCTGTGACCACAGGATCATACAAATTTATATGATCCCAAATGTGAGCTAGTTGCAAGTGGCCAAATTGTGATCCTGTGGAGTGATGGTCCTAAGTGCAAGGACAGATCGTAAATCCCTGTTGCCAAGGCCATCATAACTTTAAAGTGTCATTAAAGACTACTTGTAGAGATTCTTTAATTCAACAGAAAGAAACCTGTTCTTCACAGAGGTATGTTCTGAAAGAGTTCTCACCATTTGATAATGTCATCAAGTGAGTGATGATTAATCACTATCAATGAATATGAACCAGTGGTGGAATTCAATTTTTTTACTGTGGGCGTGGCTTGGTGGGCATGGTGTGGCTTGGTGGGCGTGGCTTGGTGGGCATAGCAGGGGAAGGATACTGCAAAATCCCCATTCCCTCCCCACTCCAGGGGAAGGATATTGCAAAATCTCCATTCCCTCCCCACCCCTGGGGGAAGGATACTGCAAAATCTCCATTCCCTCCCCACTCTGGCCAGCCAGAGGTGGCCAGCCAGAGGTGGTGTTTGCCAGTTCTCCGAACTACTCAAAACCGGTAGTTCTTGAGAACCTGTAAGAACTACCGGTTCTCAAGAACCTGTAAGAACCTGCTGAATTTCACCCCTGATATGAACCATTTACAAAACCATATTTTTCATTGGGTGATATGATTGTACTTTGTCATTGGATCATTTCAAATTTCTGTCACACTCTGGTTCTGTGTCCATATTTGTGGCAATGGTAATGTTGTTCCTGAAATAGATCCCCCTGTTATTATATAAAAACTATTATGAGAGAAGAGAACAAATCTATATTATAGACTAAGCATCGCCTTGCACAAATACAAAACAAACTTACATTAAATCTCCTACAAAGCTGTCCACAAAACAGGTGCTCTTGGGGGCAATTTGAAATAATATCTCTTGGTTCTTCAGCTGAAATCTGATAACTAAAAGGAAGCCTCAATCAACTTTAGAGGATATTAGACAACCTATGATTCACTGGGTCATTGTTTCAGAGATATTTCCTGACCAGATTCCTCAATGCCTTCAACCATGGCGGAGCTTCTAGTGTACTAGAAAAGTTGTTTAAAAATGCAGAGAGATATTAAGAGTTGTATCTATCTTGAAAGTAGTCCATGTTGAACTGCATAGCCTAGTCAAACCATAAAAGTTGACCACAGGAATTTTTAATGACATTTTATGTTACGTCATAAAATGCGTTTTTTCATTTTTATGTCATAAAATGTTTTATAAAGTTCCACATTTCAATTCCATGGGAGTTATGGGTCCCAGATTTTGGACATATTCTGTAAGTTAGCCCATTTGAAGTACCTTGGTTGAAAACATTTTGTCCTGTGATACACCGTTTCACCCATGGAAAGGTTACAGACATGAGAGCTTCAGTAGTACATACATGATGGTCACAATAAAACAATGTGTTACATCTGCAAAGCCTAAGACATTTAAAGATTTATAAATCAACCATAGCATTAAATATCTATATCAAGAGCTACTTTAGCCAGACATTGACTACATATTTTTCTTAAAAACTTGGACGCAAGCTTTCTTGAAATGGGACGCTAAAATCTATAATGCAGTTACTCAGTCAATTACTCTATAGGCAATTGTATGAAGAATATTGCACACAGATACTTTCATTTAATTAGGAAAGCTATAATAATAAACTTAATTTGTAACTATGTGCTATGTTCAGAAAACACGTTTTTAAAAAAGGGAAGTCGCTTAAAACAGTCTATGAATCAACTGCAGAGTCACATAAGAAAAATGCCAAAGTGAGTCAGGAGTAACAATTTATTAATTGTACTTGTTGCATTTATTCTAATTAGCCCACTTCTTTTGGCTTGTCATTAAATGCCATCCATAGACAGAACCAGAAATGTACAATTAAATACAATTAAAAGCTCATTTAGCATGGGTACGCTTAAAATGGATTTCCAACCTCTGAAAACATCCCTGCAATTTTTCTTCAGCTAGAAAATAAATTGTATTTCACTACTGATCCTATGTAAAATTCTGATGACATGCTTAGCACAGAGACCCTATGACTAATAAAGCTTTCATCCGCTCACTGAAAAGAGTTAGTCAACTAATGGATTTCTAGTGATATGAAAAAAAATTGTTGGATCTTACTTATTAAGTTCTAGCATGAAATTAGATAAATTCCCAAGGCATCCCCAAGCAATATATTCTGGTCGGTTTAACAAGGGTGTTAGAGCATGCCAATTAGCTAGCAATCTGAAATAAACAGTAGTTACACACAGAGAGAGCTTATAACTGCAAAGTTAATAACATTCTTAATGGAACTTCTTGGTATGGTAGTTCAAGACGCTGTGAGGAAGCAAGATGTGGAACATACTATATTTAAAAAGATCGTAAGTCAGTTCCCAAAAGTAAAAGATTAAAACATTTTCAAATAGAGAAGCAGAAGTTATTTTTTCTGGATCTTGATAGGCAAGGAGAGGGAGACAGCAGAGAATTAAGTCTTCTGCCATGGCGGGAGAAAAGAGAGGCATCAAGGATATGTTTAGATATCGAGCGAGCCATATAGAAATTCTCTGCAATTGTCTATCAACTCAGTTTTAAACAGAGGCCCTGCTGTGACCTATAATGTGGAGCACTTGGAACAAGCAGGCCAATGATACTTAAGACTATGTTTTTTGCGGTATCACTCTGCAGAAGCAGAAACTGGTCTAAAATTAGTAGTCTATTCAGCTAAAGGTAATCAAGATTAACACGACCCAGTGATTTCAATAGTTTCCAATAATAAGGAAACTTAGACCAACTTGGATTGTCCATTTAGCTCAGTGTTCACTGGAGCTGGCAACAGGTCCTTCAGAGAAGATCTTCATATCATTGGTTCCTTGTTCTTAAACAAAAGATAACCAGAAATAATTAGTGAAAGTATAAAGAGATCCATTGAACTGTGCTCCATCCAAATCAGAGGTCGGTTTCAGCAGGTTCTGACCAGTTCTGGAGAACCGGTAGCAGAAATTTTGAGTAGTTCAGAGAACCAGTAGCGGAAAATTTGAGTAGTTCGGAGAACCAGTAAATATCACCTCTGACTGGCCCCGCCCCCATCTATTCTCTGCCTCCCGAATCCCAGCTGATTGGGAAGAAATGGGGATTTTGCAGTAACCTTCCCCTGGAGTGGGGAGGGAATGGAGATTTTGCAGTATCCTTCCCCTGGAGTGGGGTGGGAATGAAGATTCTATAGTATCCTTGCCCTGCCACGCCCACCAAGCCATGCCCACCAAGTCACGCCCACAGAACCGGCAATAAAAACATTTGAATCCCACCACTGATCCAAATGCACATTTTCAGTGGCAAGGATGTAAATGTAGGGTTTTTTTAAAGCCATATATTAGGTGGGGGGGTGGACTTGTTTATACTTGCCAAAGTTTGTATGCTAGAGCAGGATGCAGTGCAGAGCTTCCCTTACAAACGTTTGCAGGTGTTATTAACATTTCTCCACACTATAATCTAGCTGTTCTCAAATTCCACGATTTTCCTCCTCTCTGGATGCATTTTATGTTTGCCAAATACTTAGAAAATCTGTTTTTTTCACAGTTGAGTAATTTGTAGAACTGGAACTATATTCCAGTTATAGAATTTGGGTTCTCTACTTGAGAAGAATTTAAATTGTTTGGGGCAACAGTTTAAATCCCCGAGAAATGGGCTTTGCATTGCAAAAATGTTATAGACCGTAAAACAAGAGATCACAAATGAGGTTCATTTAGAGTTAAGCATACCAATGTTAATATTGTGTGTTACATTTCCGTAACTCATTTTGACTTCTTATAACATCCTTCAGAATTTAGCATTTTCTCCAAGCGAAACACCACTTATTAAGCTGTGGTTTTACTTACTAGTAGTGCCACTGTGCCAAGGAGAACACAAGTGCTTAAAATGCTTAGCTGATTAAACATTAAGAAAACCAAACAGAAATGCCCAATATTATTACAAGCATCACCAGATAATGCGACTTTTAAATCCAAAGTCTGAAAACTGGTCTGTCTTGTGTTTGAAGCAGTTAGGAAAATGAAGTGAGTTCTATCTTTTTAGTATAGGTAGTCCTCAACTTACAACAGTTCATTTAGTGACTGTTCAAAGTTACAACAGCACTAAAAAAAGTGACTTATGGGCATTTTTCACTCTGTTGCAGCAACCCCATGGTCACATGATCAAAATCCAAATGCTTGGCAACTGACTCATATTTATGACTGTTCACAGCAGTGAAATGCTCCCGGTTCGCTCTTGCCTGTCGGTCATCGGAGAGCCAATCGCAAAGGCAGCGCGACGCTCCGCCCACCTGCCGGGACACCGCCATTTCAGTTCTTTTACCCTCTGCGTATGCACAAAGCGTTTTGTGCATGCGCAGAGGGTAAAATAACTCAAATGGCGGTATCCCGGCAGGTGGGCGGAGCATCGCGCTGCCTTCGCGATCGGCTCTCCGACGACCGATAGGCAAGAGCAAACTGGGAACATTTCACCCCTGCTAGTGTTGCAGTATCCCAGGGTCATGTGATCCCCTTTTGTGAACTTCTGTCAAGCAAAGTCAATGGAGAAGCCAGATTCACTTAACATTGTTACTAACTTAACAACTGCCGTGATTCACTTAACAACTGGCAAAAAATAGTTCGTAAAATTGGGCAAAATTTGCTTAAGAAATTTGTCACTTAGCAATAGAAATTTTGGGTTCAATTGTGTCATACGTTCAAGACTACCTGTACAAGTTTGCATAATTAAGATTTCTTTTTCATTCCTATGCTATCTATTGTTTACAATACTTTCTTTTTTTTCTTTTGTATCCACAGCCGTTTTCATGAATTGTGAAGTCCTTTGTACTTAATCCTTTGAGCTACGTTTTTGAGAAGAAGAATGCTCTGCAGCTAGTTGGAGAGGAAATGGGTCCCTGCCAAGCTGGAAAGCAATCATAAAGCTACTGGAGAAATAAGACCTACTGTGGTAGTGGCTGTGTAGCTAATCCATTCGTCTTTTATAAGGACTCCACTCTGCACTCTGAGGCCTAAATTGACCCAACAACCAATCAATGTCTTTATTTGCTGCATGTCTGTCCCTGAGAGGTTTTATTGCCGGATCCAACCAGTAATCAAAGCTTCCATCAGTATTAGGGCGCTGATGTCTGAAATGACCAAACTTTCAATGAGGTTGGCTCGATTCCAATCATACCATTTTGAAGATACAAAGGGTCTGTGTTGTGCTGTGGAATTCATTTTCTTGTTTACTTCCTACCGAAACAAGAGCATAATCAGCACTCAGTGCATCGGATCAGACCGCTGAGTTGTTGACAGAAGCTCGGAGAGGCTTGCCAGCTTTCCACATGAAACACAGGCTTTCTTCTAATACACCCCCTACTGTCTGTCTCACTGCCAATTGTAGCACATCAGAGCTGGCCATTGAGATAATGACCGTGAAGTCTCATGATACACTTTGATGAAGTGTAACATTTTTTGAGGGATCCTTGTCTGTGCCAAAGTGATAGAGACAGCTGACTCAAAATCACCTCATCAAATTCGAGGCTGTTGAAGAGCAGGCACCTACACGTGCTTCCACGGAGAAGGGGAACAGCTTGCCATCAAAGATTTCCCCGGTTGTGACTATTGTATCACCAAATCTTTTAACATTTTTTAAAGGAAAAAATATTTCACAGATTCAAAGGTATGCCTCATACTTGGTGATACAGATTTATACAATAGGAACATTGTTCCTCATGTAAAAAAAATTCTTGGTGGGCTATCTGCTATTTACTGCACTATTGCAAATGCTAATTTATATTTTGTTTTTCTTTCATTTAGGCAAGACATAGATATGCTTACAGTTCATTGGATCTTGATGTTAGACTGTTTCAAATGCCATTTAGTAGGTAGAGCAGTGTTTCTCAACCTTGGCAGTTTGAAGATGTGTGGACTTCAACTCCCAGAATTCCCCAGCCAGCGTTGCTGGCTGGGGAATTCTGGGAGTTGAAGTCCACACATCTTCAAACTGCCAAGGTTGAGAAACACTGAGGTAGAGAGTACAAAATAGAGATGGGCATATCTATTTTTATTTCATGTTTCTTTTTTTTTACTGTTATTTTTTATTTATGCTGTTTCTATATTAGTTTGAATTGTTTTTATACGGAATACAATATATTTCTTTTATATCGAATACAATATATTTCTAATGTACCCTTTTCAATATTATCTAATATTTTATTTTTTTTATCTAAAAATAGAATAGAATAGAATTTTATTGGGCAAGTGTGATTGGACACACAAGGAATTTGTCTTGGTGCATATGCTCTCAGTGTACATAAAAGAAAAGATACGTTCATCAAGAATCATAAGGTACAACACTTAATGATTGTCATAGGGTACAAATAAGCAATCAAATCATATTAGGAACCAGTCAATATAAATTGTAAGGATACAAGCAGCAAAGTTACAGTCATACAAAGTTACCTTTTGCAACTTTCTGACAAGCAAAGTCAATGGGGAAGCCAGATTCACTTAACAATAGTTTGATTAATTTAACAATTACAGCGATTCACTTAATAACTGTGGCAAGAAAAGTCATAAAATGGGGCAAACTCATTTAACAAATGTTTCACTTAGCAATAGAAATTTTGGGCTCAATTGTGGTTGTAAGTTGAGGACTATCTGTATTAATAATTTCATGTATTAAACTTGATTGCCATTGGGTGTACAATGGACATTTTAATAACACGTGTGAGAAAGATTCTACCTATAAATCTGAACAGAAATAAAATTGGCTTGGGTATGAGTGTCTTAGCTAACAGTTGCTGTCCTAAGAACAATTTAAGCTAAAATAAATAGTCTTCTACATGGATATAAGATGTGAAATAATTTTCTAAGGACATACCAGAGAAGAGGAACAATAGTGATAAATGAAAGGATGGGTAACTTTGGATGTGTCATTTTTGATATCTAGATCCCAAATCCTCTGCTTTTGTTCAGTCAGAGTTATATTAAGTTATCAAGTCCCAAGGCAAGTAGAGGTCTAACAGAGTAAGACTACAATATTCCAAATTGTCATTGATTTCTCTTCTAAGGTTGGAAGAAAACATATCCAGCAAGTGAGACGAACTAAGGAAGCATCCAGACAGCCAGAAACTAAGATGACAGAGTCTTAATCAGGCCCTAAGGGAAATGCTTCATTGTAATCACGTTAAAGCACTGGAAATTGAGGAATTCCTAGTAAGATTTTTTGACTGGATTGTTTCTAAATTAGGAGACTCCCTGTAAATACAAAGCCAAGCTTCATTAGCATCAAATCCATAACTTTGGCTTTATATAGTGTAATAGCTGGTGAGACATAACTTTTTATCAAATTGACCTTGCAAATTTAACAATTACAAAGGATGCTGTGGAGGCCTTTACTAAAAGCTCTCTTGTTTGAGAAGATCAGCAGGTGGAAGCTTGAAGGTTATGAACTAGACATTTAAAGGATTTTACCTGCTTAATGCATTTGCTGCTAATTATCCATCTAATTGGGGCCTTAAAGCATTTCCTAGAGAATACCAGTACTTTTTGGTTTTTGTTTTGGAGTACCGTAGTTTAGTTCAAGATGCTCTCTAGAACAGTAAAGTGGTAGAGATTTAAGGCACCTTTGGAGTCATATTTGCATTATACACATCATGGTTGAACCAATTAGCCCAAAGGAAAATAAAGATGAGGCAACTTTAACTTTTACAAGTGCTTATGCTATTGTTGAAGGCAAATGCTATAATGGGGAGGCAATACTTAACATTCTTATAATGAATACATTGACAATTTTGTATGGTCATGATTTTAAACTACATAGTGGTATACTATGTAGCCCGATCGAGAGATTAGGAATAGCAAGCAGAATTGTTCTATCTTTTCAAAACCTCATAAGCCAGTGTTTCACATTAAATTATTGAGAGTCATTCAGTAGTAGCATAAACCATGGCTGCAATTATTAATTTATTTATTCATTTAAACAAAAAGCAGTAGCAATATTTGCTGGCAACTCTACTATGAATTTTTCAGGATGGAAGAGCTGCGGTAGCGCAGTGGTTAGAGTGCAGTACTGCAGGCTACTTCTGCTGACTGCCGGTTGCCTGCAATTTGGCAGTTCGAATCTCACCAGGTTCAAGGTTGACTCAGCCTTCCATCCTTCCGAGGTTGGTAAAATGTGTACCCAGATTGCTGCGGGCAATGCTGTAAACCACTTAGAGAGGGCTGTAAAAGCACTGTGAAGCAGTATATAAGTCTAAGTGCTATTGCTATTGCTATGGATTACAAGATCAAATTCAGTAACTATTACAATAGCAGTAACAGTCAAAAGATTGTTAAAAATATCTTCTCTGTATATCAAACTTGCCAGAAGAATGCATTTCACAGGAGCCATCATTAAGGACAGTGTCCTTCACTGTCACTGTTATACTTCTCTGGGCAAATATGCTTGGAGAAGAATTTCTGAAAATCTGAACATCTGGAATAGTCTTTGCAATAGTTTTATTTCAAGACTCCATAAAATCTTGAACTGGATCTATAAACAGACCTGGAGCCACCAATCTTCGTACAACACTTCAAAGCAGTGTTCTCTTGTATCTGAATCTCCAATTAGCAGGTTCATAGCAAATTCTGCACTAACCAAAGTTATTTTTGGCAAAAATCATTCTCAATAAATAATCTGCAAGGGGGAAAAAACAAACTTAATTGACTACTCTTAAGGCCAGTGTTGATGTATTTCTTAGAGTCATTATCATACATCAAATTCCAGAACTCTTAACTACTGTAAAATACTAATAAAAAGAAACATCTGCACTTGCTAATTCCCCAAAGAACTTTTAAAATAACCTAAGTGCCAAACTTGTCAACCTTTTTGTAATAAAGAAGAGCCTTTGTCTGATGTATGCATGTGACAACTACACAGACAACAAAGGTGAAAGTCCTTTCTAACAAATTGTCGTCTTTTATATTTGGGGCATCTTTAGTAAATAAGGTGCTAAGGGCAACTGGAGCTAGTTTGGTCTAGTGGTTAGGGAACCAGGCTAGAAAGCAGGAAACCACGAGTTCAAATTCCGCTTTAACCATGAAAGCCAAATTTCACTTTAACTATGAAGGCCAGTAACTTTGGGACAGTTACTCTGTCTCTCTCAGCCCAACCAACCTCACAGAGTTGTTGTTGTTGTTGTTGTTGTTGTTGTTGTTGTTGTTGTTGTTGCTGCTGTAAAAATAGGAGGAAGAGGAAGAAGATGTGTTGGATATGCTCACCATTTTGAATTGTTTGTAAAAATAATAAAGGCAGGAAATAGATAAATAAATGAAACTATCTACAAGTTAAGTGGAGAAATTATGCATTTTCCCTCACCAATTCTTATCCAGGAAGCGAATTTGCTTTTGAAAAGCTTTCAAAGGGGGAATTCTTATCCTTAAGAGTAGTCCTGCACTGCAGTGTAGCCACTTGGAGCTGGGACTGTTCCCAGAATACAATAAATTCAGTGGTGGGTTCCTACCAGTGCGGTCCACTCTATAGCACATGCCCAGAAGCCGAGTTTCCGGCACTGCTCATGCGCTGCCTTCCTACCCCACAGTGAGTCCAAGCAGGGGAGGATGGCTGAGGGAGCGCGTGAGAGCTGAAAGAACGGGCGGCAGGAGCTATCCCCATTCCCCTCCCTTCAGCAGTCCGAGAGGCCACGCCCACACGGTTACATGGCTGGCAAGCCACACCCATAAAATAAGCCACACCCACAGAGTGGTAGTAAAAAAATTAGGAACCCACCCCTGATTAAATTGTTAGAGTAGGCCCCAAACCCAGGGCCATGGACTGATACTGATCTGTGGCCCATTGGGAACTGCCCTATGAAAGCAGCGAGGGAGCGTACGAAGCTTCATTTGTGTATGTGCGGGATTGGGTTGCACACACAAAACCATCCCTCCATCATCACCACTGCTGCTGGTCCATGGACCCAAAAAGGTTGAGGACCACTGTGCTAGAGAATGTCCATTTTGAAGGGCTTAATAGAGCACCAATTTCTGAATCAAAACTGAGAAACTCTGGCAAAGATGCATTTGCAAATAAGCTCCCATTGGGTGGAGGAGGAGAATGTCATCCATTCCTCCACACAGGAAACAATGAATGACCTATATTGGTAATAGGCCAAATACAAAGTCTATATCGTCCCTTAGTTTCGAGGTGCCCAAGGTGTGCATGTGAATATCCTGGCTCTCCACTCATTGGGTGTCAAAGTCTTCAACATTCCTGGCTTCCCATGCGTCAATCAAATTTTAGGGGAAGCTACTGTCCCTAATAAAGGAGAAGCTTGTTCTTGAAAACTGAGCCTGAATATACAACACCCATAAGGAATGTAACAGTTGTACTCGTATCTGGAGCGGCGCACTTCTTATGTGCCGTCTTAAGCTGTGAAGTTATTTTGAACAAAGAAGCCATAACATTTTCTTAGATGTGTATCAGATACCACTAACTCATTTGTGTTAATTATGTTCATAATTTAACCTGGGTACTGCTTAGAAGTTATTGAGGCACAGCTACAAAAAAAAATCCTCAGATAATTGAACATAATGAAAACTGGCTAAAATAACTAAAAATGCTAAAGGAAAGAGCAGGAAGAAAATGCAATGTCTGTATACGTATACTTCAACTCTCCTGTAGCTCATATTATATATCCTATTGCTTAAAACAAGCTGTCTACTATTGAATAAGGGTAAGCATCTTGTAATTTCCTTTTTACATTTATCCATTAAAATCTGTAGCCTGAACTTGGATTTATGTACTACAGAATACAAAGTAAGCAATGTTTAAACACAGCTGAGGCCAAATAATTCAATATTTCCCTAGCTTAATGGTTAATGAGGTAATAATTTCCAAATATTCAAGTTGATTTTAGTTAAGTAACTCCTTTAATTTCACTCAGGAACACGAAGCTATAAATTATTACCAGCAGAAATGCACATTTTAAAATGTTCCTAAGTTAGCAATCGGTGAAATAACTTTGAATCCCATGGTAGTCTTGCATATTTTGAATTTCATGTCCCTACTTAGGGAATTCCATGCAAGTGGAAAATAAGTACACTAGAATGTTGACTCAGTCATTAATGTTGTAATTATTGATTACTGCAATATTCTCTAAATGGGTCTGCCTGTAATAAACACTTGGATTTAATTGATAAAAGAGTTTTCTTGATGTCTAGTTCTTTCTTTTCAACCATCAGATGCATATTTGTTGGGACCCAATTTAAAATATTAACCAGTAATGCTATAAAAATTCTGGGACAGCCTCCCCCAAGTTTGTGGTACCCAAAGGTGTTTGTCCAAATGTTTTGTCTTTAACTGCCACTAAGAATTTTGGGAGCTGTAATCTAATATGCCTTCAGGCTGGGAAAAGTTACTCTCATTTATAATTACTTAAAATTAATCAACCTGATAGAGATGTGCCCAAGATGGGAAAAAGTCCTGCACATTATATTTTCATTTCAGACAATAAGCAAGCATGGTAATAAGCACTTCTAAAGCAGTGATTCTTAAAGTGTGGTCCTGGGACCTCTAAAGATTCCCCAAGACCCTCTCAGCAGTCCATAAAATCAGAATTATTTGCCAGCTGATGTTGAAAAACAATACAATTTTAAAATCCCATCAAACAATTGTGAGGAGGAGTAATGGCAGCAACTGTATTAATTTTAATTTTTAATATGGCAGATATCAATAACCCACACTAACAAGTTCTTTTTGGGTCTTACGTAATTTTTAAAGTGTTTTTGAGGGAAAAAAACTTGTTTAAGAAACTGTGGGGTCCTCGGTGCTCTCCCCGTTTGGTTGTTTTCTTGCATCAGTGCAGTGATGATGTTACCTAATTTGGTAATGAAATGTCTGCAAGAAAACAAGCAAGCTTAAAGAGTATTAAGGACCCCACAGTTCAATCCTGAGTTACAAATATTCTCTTCTAGAAATTATTTACCTCTGATCAGCGGTGGGTTGCTCCCGGTTGAGCCCGGTTTTAAGAACCGGTAGTGCCGGCGATGGGAGGCTCCGCCCACCCACCCAGGACGCTTCTGCGCATGTGCAGTAGTGTGGCGTGCGCACAAGTGTGCACATGAACCAATAGTAAAGGGTTTTAGAACCCACTACTGCCTCTGATGTAGATTATCAGAGGAAATATAGATAATAGGCTGAGCAGCAATAAAGGCTGCTTTATATACAGTATAAAAGACCAGGAAGCAGAGATTGGAAAATCTTCCTAAATCTGTGGAAAGCCCCTGCCAGTCACCACATCTTCCTATATTTGTTTTTCCAATACAGTTGCTTCTTATCAAGTTCTGCTCAGGCCCCACCCTCTGGATATATTTATAGACAACATACAGCTATGGTGTTCTGATAACCATCTGCCCCTGCCAAAGTGATTCATTCAGTTCCATGAGGCAGGGGCTACGACCAGAGCATTTATTATGGATGGTCTATTATCCATCAACGCTATAGTGACACCCACGATTATGCCATCTCCCCTCCCTTCCCTCTCCTCTGACAGCTGAAAAGAAAGAACATGATGTCATGATCTAGCAATAAGATTATGGTTAATACACATTATAAAGCTTATTAAATATTACTGTGAAGGAAATGTTAACTCCCTGGTGGCTGTAGCAGTGGTCTTTAGATGTAGTAGTAAAGATGTACTTGTTTATTTCTTTCTCAGACAGTAAGTGCTTTAGGCATTGTCTGGTTTTTTTTTTTTATAATCGAGAGATAGGTTTTGAAAAATATCACCAGCTGCTGAAATATTCAGCTACTAATCATGATCTTGTGCTTGAAATATATTAAAACATTAAAATTTAATAATGATTTTTTTAATTCGGAAATTTTAAGTTAAAGAATACGATATTAGACGATAGATGGATGGATGAATATATTTTCTCAAATCCAAGCCTGATATTTATTTCAGCTGTTACTTCTTTACCTACTCTAGAGCTATTGGAAAGAGATATTCTAGTCCCAGGCCATTTTCATTTCAGAGAATTGAGTTAGGCCCAGATTTTTTTAAAAAAAAATTGGCAGAGGAACAAATAGTTTCTTTAGTCATTTCTTTATTTTATTACTTCTGAGTGGTGTCTTCCCAAAATCTCCAATCTATTTCAGAACCAAAAAGTCTGATATCCAAATTCTGTAATTTTTACATTTTTATTTTCACATGTGAAAATTCTTGTTTCTTTTGTTAAATCTCTAAAACAGGGGTCCCCAACCCCCGGTACATGGACCAGCACCACTCAGAAACCGGGTTCTCAAACAAGCAAAGCCCGAACTATGGGATGCAGGCAGCATGTGAAACCATGCCCCCTCCTGTCCGTGGAAAAATCTCTCTCCACAGAACCGGTCCCTGGTGCCCAAAAGGTTGGGTGTTACTGCTCTAAAATGGTTTATTTTCCATCGGAAATTCTTCATTGTGGTACTTAAACAATTTTTTAAATATCGTTTTGCTTAAGCGAGATATGTGCTCAGCAGAGATATCTTAAAGGTAAACTGATATCCCAAGATGTCCTCCTCCTATCTGAGTCACTGGATCCACTTTCCTACCCTTCAGTGTGGTGCTACACAGGAGAAAACCATGTAGCCAAGATATTCCTGAAGAACATGACCAGGCGAGTGAAGCTCTTCCATTTATAATTATTTCAGTGTCTTAGTCTTCAGTCTTGTCATCAGCTTACAAAGACCACCTCCCTGAAGGTTCTAAGAGTCCACACAATGTGTTTGGGACATCTGTCCACATTTCAAGATTTGGTAGGCATTTCAAAGAGCTACACTGAACTCTTTTCTTTCTCCAACATTATTTCTTGGGGGGGGATCAATGGACCTGGCTGCAGTGGTGAATAGATGCCAGACCTCTTTTCCAGTTATAAATGAGATTGACAAGTGATCCAACCCTTCTCAACAACCACCTGAGGCAATAGTATCATCCTAAATATAGAAAGGCCAGTCTTTCTTCCTTCTAACCTGAGCAGGTAAGAGGAACATGATGTGCAACTTGAAGGAAGAACAGTTTTAGTATCTACTCCCTATTTCGGTGTTCACCATTACACTACCTCATTTGGAAATAGCTATATAATGTAATAATAAATTATTATTGTTGTGAGTCATCAGTTTGAGCATTCATTTGCTTCTAGACTGAACTATCTCATTCAAATGATGAAAAGACAGAGATGGCTGCCAAGCCAAAACAACAACAACAACAACAACAACCAACCAACAACAACCCGTAGATACTCTTTCATTCCCATTCAAACATGTAGTCATACATTTGCTATTTCTTCGGAAGGCCACATAAAATGACATAAAATCAGCCCAACAGGATGGCCTGATTTTAACTTGTTAAAATTGTTTTTTTTTTAAAAAAAAAAAACAGAATCTTTTCTTTGGCCTACTCAGGAATGACTCAAGTTTGTTTTCATATTGGGAAGGGATTTCTCTTCACATTGAGAAAGCAGAGAAAAATGCCAGAAGTACCCATATTTTTTTTTACCCTGTGGATTGGAGTACAGAAATACTAAGACTGCAATCTTATATTTATTATTAGAAGTAAATTCCATTGAACACAGTGGGCTTTCTAATCAGTAGAGGACTGCAGTATTGTTGGGTTGTTGTTGTTTTTCTTTTTTTACATTTGCCAAAGATTTCCATTTTTTCGCATTTGAAGAACATCATTGCTTGTTTTCAATTTGTATCACCTTGTTGCTTTGAAATATGTCATTTCGGGCTCTGACCAAACATCCAGATTTCGTTTCTCTTCAAATATTGCCTCAAGAGGCACACACTTCATTCAAGGGAGGTTCTGAGCATTGGAAGAATTTTGTGGGAGATTTATTGGAAAAGATTAGGTGGCAGCCTGCATCTGTGAATAATGATTTAGCACACAGCAGTTCCTCATATACCACCAGGCTTTAAGTATTCCTGCTGCCATTTTAAATTTAGTGTGTCAGTGGGAGATGCTTTAAGCAACTCTGCAAATGGAGTGGCTGTATTTTATCGCAAGGGACCTCATTTCCAAATAATTCTTATGTGCTGTAAATGAAATTGTTATTCTGAGAATTCAATTAGACTTGACATACGCCTGAAAAACTCAATACCTCTCAGCAAGTTTTCTTCAAGTCCAACTCCTTGAGAAAAAGTACAGGGTTCATGTAAAACTCACACATGGCTCCGGAAAAGGAATGAAGTTATTCAAAACCCAAAGCAAACCATTTCTGTCAAAATTAAATTAATCACAGGCACTTTCAGATTTATTTTGTTATTTTATTCACTGCCACCACAGGCTGTTCACAACAAACAAGCATTACATAAGAACCAACAAAACAAACTCTCTCTGATGAAAGAACCCATTGTTGAGCTATACTACATTTAAACTTTCAAAAAGAGAAATACACCACAGGGAGGAAGACTTACAAAATGAAAACATTTAAATCGGAAAACGCGAGGTAGAATAACGACTGGAACTTTGAAATAAATTTCTATTCTAAGTCAGAGATCGCCTAAATTAGAATATCAAACTCTTCTTCCAAATCTAAGAACACTTGCCTTGAACTAGATTTTGACTGGATGTCAGAAGTGCATAACTTATATCTCCAGAATACACACAGAGACACAAAAAAATACAAACACTCTCTGATCCAAGAGAGGACATTTTGGAGGAAAATTAGAGGTTATGTTTACCAAAGTCAGTCATGACATTTGTATTTATGCATCTGCTTCCACCAGACAATCATTCTATGGATAATTGGAACTAAACATCCATTGTACCCAGCCAACATAACTGTTGTAACATTGGAAGTATCTGCATAAAACTATACGGTGCCAAGCAGTGGCAGGTTGCTTTCTTACCGGTGCCGGTGTGCTGTGCGCACATCTCCACGTTTTGGGGGCACACTCGCTTGCTATGCGCGCATGCCCCCTTGCATGATTTTGCTTCTGCGCATGCGTGGAAGCAAAATCTCGCCAAAATTTCTTGCGGGCGCACATCCCCTTGTGAGATTTTGGTGCGGTTTTGCTTCCGCGCATGCGCAGAAGCAAAATTGCCCAAAAATTCACATAAAAAGATGGCGACACGCGCGACGGACCGGCAGAGAGGGCTCCGGAGCGGTCGCGCGCAAATTGTGCAATCGGCCTCTCCCTACCGGAGCTACGCACCGGTCAGTTCCGGCAGGAACCCACTTCTGATGCCAAGTTAGGAATGGGTATGGATAATATGCGGACCAAATACTATGACCAAGACAGCTTTTTTGAAATCACTGAGCTGCAACAATTAAAGTAGAAAAGAGACAACCTGGAGCTATTCCATCATCATTATGTGAAGATATGAACGTGTCTTTTGCAGCTGTTTCTTGAGCAGCCTGTACAAGAAATTATGGGACTTAGAAAAAGGAGGAATGAAAATGGCTATTATATGTGAACTTGAGCTATATCTTCAGGAATGAAAATGGCTATTATATGTGAACTTGAGCTATATCTTCATCTCCCACAAAGCATCTACAATCTAGCAGTAACCTTCCCCCCACCCACACCCCCAGTGCAGGAGTCAAAAAGAGAAGAAGCGGGCAAGGATGCCTTGGAAAGGCAAGTAAATTTTCATCCTCTCTCCATTTCATTTATTTCTACTTAAACATAGATAATTCTGGAGATGAACTGGAGATAGCAAGGGCGAAAAAGCTGAAATTTAATCAAAAGAGCAGAACTAGAGGTAAGGAAATCTATCACATTTGTACTCGTAACCAAGAAAACGTGTTATCAGCTAAAGCCACCAGATTAGCTGTGACCTTACTTACAGAGGACGTGACCTTATTTGAGTGTGCCCTATTAGTGACATTCAAGTTAGATTACAGTAATGTGCTAGACATGGTGGGGCAGCTTTTAAAATTGGTTCCTAGATTTTTATCAATAGAAAATATGGCCACCTCTCTAGAAAGAACTATTGGTTGATGTGACTGATTTGGGCTCTTTATTTTATTGGATTTCTGGCAGCCCCCATTAAACAGGCCTTAATAACACAGCTGTTTGCCCTGGTCTATAATTGAGTGAGAAATCTACTAGGGCCTTTGTGCATATATCTTTTGTGTTATTGTATTGATGAATTCTCTTTGTGTTCTTTTTCATTGTTTATTTTATTGTGGTTCTATTATTTTACTTCTGTTTTATTTATACTCTTTTCGTTTCCTCCTTTTATTGTTGTAAGCCTCTTAGAGTAACCTTACAATGAGATAAGCAGCAAATAAATTTAACAAACAAACAAACAAATGGCATAATGTGGCTTTGACCAATCATTTTTATGTTCATTTGTAATAATGCTTTTTATTACCTAAAGTTTAACAGGCTCATATAAGGCAGTATTCCCTGTAACTAAAAACAATAGGAAAAAACAGAAGAGAAAGGATAGCCAACCCCAAATAATGCCTATGTTAACACTGCTTCAAATTTGTACTTTAAATCTATGGGTGCAAGGCCTCTGTTGGGAATGACTGCTGTATATAATGCATATTACACAGCAAGGCAAACACAAACACAGAAATTATGGTTCCTAAGATTTACACTCTCAAATACTGCGAATCAGGGAAAAGTCGGAGATCAAATATTAATCTCTTGTTTTGGATGTTTACCTTTTAAAATATCTTTTTCTATGTTTGGCATTTATAAACAATAATAAAAGTGGAGATTTGGGTATTCTCAAAAATTCGTATTTCTTTTATTTATTTTATGGCAGCTTGATGTACTCCATTTTGTGTCTCTTATTACTGTTCTATTGAGCATTAATTGCTTGACCTCAGTAACTGTCTGTCTATAGGAATTATCATTTTTGGAAATGTATCGCTGTTTTTAATGAAATAAAATTACAGGTAGCCTTTGACTTATGACCAGAAAACATTTCGAATTACAGTGAACCTACCTTGGTGCTACTTATGACCCTGATTTGAAGTTCTAACATTCATTCCCCCCTCCCCCTGCAGTCACGTGACCAAAATTCTGGCACTCATTAATCAGGCTGCATTTACAGCCATTTGCAGCATCCCACTGTCATGCGATGGCATTTTATGACTTTTTTTAAAAAAAACTAGACACTTATTTCAGCAAAGCCACACCTATAACAAGCCATTGGTTCACTTTACAACCGTGGCATTTGCTTAATGACCGCTGCATTCACTTAACAACTGCCACAAAAAGTTTGCAAAATCATGTCGGTCACATGACGAGACCCATTTTACAACTATCACGACTTACGCCCATGACGGTCAGGCTCCATTACGGTTATAAGTCAAGGACTACCTATAAAAGACTTATGTTGTAAGTGACTCACATAATGTTTCCTGCCTTCCTGCAACAGCTGCAGTATAAGGAATCTTGGAGCATTTAAATGTATTTAAATCTAGACAAAATTCATTTTGTTAGACTGTGCCACTGTCTGTTGTACTTCAAAGCCATGAAGTCATTTAGTAGCTTATAGGAGAAAAGAAATGTTCATTTCCTGAGCATTTTCACTTCCCTTCATTATTCTATTTCTCTGGATAAATTTCTTGCTGAACTTTATGAGATCATTTTTCATCAAAGGCATGCTGTTCTGTATAAAATATGCCAGTATCGATAGCAACATATGAGGAGAAAATAAGAATTAAACAAGTGAGGAGGGCCCAAAGGAATAATTTCTATCTAATTTATTTCTGCCCAGCACAATGATTTGGGAAGTACATTTCTAAGTTTTGCAGGAATCAGTTTGTTCCTTGGGCCACTAAAAAGCAAACATTTTCTTTCTTTTACTAAACTGTGGATAATACCATACAGATTTATTAAAGTTTGCCTTTTGAACATTAGAGGACCAAATGACTCTCAAAGAAGTTTAATTCTACAATGCACTGGGCAGAAATAAATTGGGTAACAGTACGTCGCCCTGAGTCCCATGGGAGTTGGGCGGCATATAAAAACGACCAAATAAATAAATAAATAAATAAATAAATAAATAAATAAATAAATAAATAAATACATCTTTGGGAGAATTATTTTTTCTTGTTTGGCTCACATATATTAAATCCAATATTTAATTGGAGGTAGTTTGAATGATAATTATAACATTGGAGTGTAATTGTCTACGCCTGAAATATCTATTATTCCATAATTCTTAAAACGTTTCTTAATTGCATCTTTTTTCTCTCCTTCTCTTTCCCTTACTGCAAATAGCTTTTAAATCTCAATACCATATTTAAATATTTAAATATTTAAATATTTCAACATCAGGAAGTTAGATTTCTGCCAGTCATTTGTGTAATAGGCATTAGCTCAAAGAACTCATTATATCCCCGAGTAAAGCATATTTAAATAAAGAGAACTGCTCCATCTAGAGTTCCATTTTGGACGCAAAAACCTACTTCATCGATTATACCAGATTTCGGTCTTTAATCTCATCTATGTATTAGCTTTGCTATTCATAAAACACAGGAATTATAAAGAATGGAAATGGGGTTTTTAAATGTTTATATGAATTAAATCAATAATAAAGACTGGGCAACTGCTTTTTTAAAAAATAGTGAGGACATAAAACAATATTTTTATTGAAGGCAATTTGCTATTATTTGTAGAGAAATTGTTCATTGGTGAAAACTCTCTTGGTTATCATTACAGGTAGTCCTCAACCATAGGTGAGCCAAAAATATCTGTTGCTAAACGAGACAGTTGCTAAATGAGTTTTGCTCCATTTGAGAACCTTTCTTGACACAATTGTTAAGTGAATCACTGCAGGTGTTGAGTTAGTAACACGGTTGTTAAGTGAATCCGGCTTCCCCATTGACTTTGCTTGCAAGAAGGCTGCACAAGGTGTTCACATGACACCAAGACACTGCAACCGTCATAAATATGAGTCAATTGCCAAGCTCCTGGATTTTGATCATGTGACCTTGGGGGATGCAGCAATGGTCGTAAGTATGAAAAATGGTCATAAGTCACTCTTTTCAATGCCATTGTAACTTTGAATGGTCACTAAGCAAACTGTTGTGAGTTGAGGACTACTTATACTGGTTTTTGCCATCAAGCTTGGTGCACTGGTAGTGTGGCTGAGCCTATTTCCTGGGTGGATTGATTGTGGGATACTGTGAGTGTTCTTAACTGCTATTTTTTGTTATTTAGAATAGAATAGAATAGAATAGAATAGAATAGAATAGAATAGAATAGAATAGAATAGAATAGAATAGAATAGAGTTGGAAGGGACCTTGGAGGTCTTCTAGTACAACCCCCTGCTTAGGCAGGAAACCCTACACCACTTCAGACAAATGGTTATCCAACATCTTCTTAAAAACTTCCAGTGTTGGAGCATTCACAACTTCTGGAGGCAAGCTGTTCCACTGATTGATTGTTCTAACTGTCAGGAAATTTCTCCTTAGTTCTAAGTTGCTTCTGTCCTTGATTAGTTTCCACCCATTGCTTCTTGTTCTTCCCTCAGGTGCTTTGGAGAATAGTTTGACTCCCTCTTCTTTGTGGCAACCCCTGAGATATTGGAACACTGCTATCATGTCTCCCCTAGTCCTTCTTTTCATTAAACTAGACATACCCAGTTCCTGCAACCGTTCTTCATATGTTTTAGCCTCCAGTCCCCTAATCATCTTTGTTGCTCTTCTCTGCACTCTTTCTAGAGTCTCAACATCCTTTTTGCATCGTGGCGACCAAAACTGAATTCAGTATTCCAAGTGTGGCCTTACCAAGGCATTATAAAGTGGTATTTATAATATTGGTTATTTTTTATACCATGTTTATTGTTAGCCATCCAGAGCCATGTATGTGAGACAGACAACCATATCAGTTTATTCAATAAAATAAACAAATACTACAATTACTATTTAATAGGACTCTGTATACTTAAAAATAGTTTGGAAGAAGTGCTTTAGGACATTTCTGAACCCAGAACATCTATGGCAAAACAGAATCCACTTCAAGGAGTCGTTATTTAAAGCAACCACAACTTTTGTTGAGTTGTGTATGAAAACTTGTTATTTTATTGAAGAATATAGAAGTTGTGTGAGCCGGGGAGCACCGCTTGGACATGACTGTTTTACATTTTCCATCTTTCAATGATACGATACTCACAAACCAAACATATTGCAGTACAGGTAGTCCTTGACTTACAACCACAATTGAGCCCAACATTTCTGTTGCTAAGTGAGACAGTTATAAAGTGAGTTTTGTCCAGGGGTGAAATGCTCCCGGTTCGGCCGGCCGGTCGGTCGTCGTAGAGCCGATAGCGATCGCAGCGTGAGGCTTCCCCCACCCGCCTGGACGCCGCCATTTGGGTTCTTTTTCCCTCTGTGCATGCGCAGGACGCTTTGCGGGAGCATTTCACCCCTGGTTTTTGCTCCATTTTATGACCTTTCTTGCCAGTGTTATTAAGTGAATCACTGTAGTTGTTAAATTAGTAACATGGTGGTTAAATGAATCTGGCTTCCCCATTGGCTTTGCTTGTCAGGTGGTCACAAAGCATGATCACGTGACCCTGGGACTCTGGAACTGTCATAAATATGAGTCCATTGCGAACATCTGAATTTTGATCATGTGACCAAGGGGATGCTGCAATGGTTGTAAGTGTGAAAACTGGTCATAAGTCACTTTTTCAGAGTCATTGTAACCATCACTAAATGAACTGTTGTAAGTTAAGGACTACTTGTAGTCTTAAATAGATCTTAGCCTGGCTTAAACATCCCAGTGAATAATTCAAAGGCTTGAAGTTAAAAAAAGATTTTTAGATCTTTTTGCATATTTTCGTTGATTTCATTAACCTGCTAGCCTTGTAAGTTTTCAATGGAATAAAAACAGTACTTGCAGGGAAGATGTTCCTTCTTAAACACTTTGTTTAGCAGCAATTCCTATTAGATATCTTGAAAAAACAGCTTATTTATATTTTGATAGGACACGAAGAGAAGTCTCACAAAAGAGGGCATAAAATACTGTATTTTTTGGAGTATAAGACGCACCTTTTTCCTCCCTAAAAGAGGCTGAAAATTTGGGTGCGTCTTATACTTTGAATGTAGCTTTTCCAAAGCTTTTTTCCCAGCCCTAACAAGGTGCTAACGATCTTCTCAGCTTCCTACTCCGTCTTTGCAGGCTTGTTTTCATTCCTACTCCCTCTGAAAAAGGTTTTTTCAGCCCTAACCAGGGGATAAAATAATGTGCTGAAGTTGAACAGACTAAGGACACTAGCCAGGTGAATACCTGGTAGGTAGATTTCCCCCCCTATTTTCCTCCCCCAAAACTAAGATGCGTCTTATACTCCGGTGCGTCTTATACTCTGAAAAATACGGTAGGTATAACTATGGTATGTAGAGTTGCATTTTTCATAGCAATAAATAAAACATTTACAAAAATTACTTTGGCACTAAGAACCCAATTTTCAGTTAAAATATTAGCATTTTCATCAGATATTTTGATTGTATCATTCTGAACCATTAATTAAAAACTTTTGAAACAGTTAGCCCTTGGCAAACTGTGATTCAGTTGTGAATGTTTATACACGCACACACACACAATTTCTGACATAGGAATTCCATTCCAGTATTCTATTCTGAGTAGAATTTCATATTAGTGATCATTAACTCACTATTCCCACACTTCTTTTTTCATTATACAATACAGTATACATCCCTTAGATGTTATATATACTGTATATATAGAAACTATATATATATATATATATATATATATATATATATATATAGTGTGTGTGTGTGTGTGTGTGTGTGTGTGTGTGTGTAGAACAGCTAGATAGTGTAATGGTTAGAGCACTGCCATTTGTTGTGGGGAAACCAGGGTTTGAATCCCACCTGGTACCTACCTTACCACTAGGGGCGCAGGGGTGAAATGCTCCCGGTTCGGGTGTGCACAGAGGGTAAAAGAACCCAAATGGCGGCATCCAGGCGGGTGGGCGAAGCCTCGCGCTGCCGTCGCTACTGGCTTTCCGACCACCGGCAGGCACGCCTGAACTGGGAGCATTTCACCCCTGCTAGGGGGTCCTTGGGTAAAGCCAATGCCCAACACTTCACTTGCTTACCTTGGAAATGAGAATGACATGAACTAAGAGGCATGACCCAGATCAACAAGGTTCACACCAAATATTGGGGAACCACCATACTGAAGCTGCTTTCACCAACTGGACCAATTAGACATTACATCCCAGATTCAAGAAGGCCTGGAAGATATTTTATCATTTTTATTTCCCTTTTAAATTTTAAAACTAGGTGGATTTAATCAAAGGGTATACCCACCTGCTTTGCATCTATGGTTTATTTTCCAGAATTAAGATCAATCAAAAATATACCAATACAAGCTTATATTGCTACCCATTACCATTGGTCCCCACGGAGTTCCCAGGGAGTAGGGCGGCATATAGGAACAATAAAATAAATAAAAATAAAATAAATAAATTACAAGATCACATTTCTTAAGAGGGCTAAGCAATCTGGCAGCTCCTGGAGGTATGAAGCATAACTCACTATCCTTGCAATTGGTTTTCCTGCCTGGGGATGATAGGTGTGGAAGTCCAGCATGTCTAGACAGCATTGGGTTGCCCAATCATTTTTCTGTTCTAGAGCCAATAACAAAACCAGCTGCAGCAATTTATTCTATGTTTCTTGGACCAGTTCAAATTCCCACATCGCTATGAAAGAGTCTATCACTTGAACATTTTGCTAGTTATGATTCACCAGCCTATACCAATTAAAATATTTCTTTTCCTAAGGACAACACTGGGTGTCTAAATATACAGTTTTGAGCTCTAGCAGAAAAGATAAGTTATAATTATGATAAAGAACACCATATTTAACCCCCCCGCCCCCAAAATATCTCCAAACCACAAAAGAGGTGGGGCAACATTTTATCCAAAGGTAGTTCTATAAAACAAACTTTCTCTTTTGGGATTTGCACGCTGTTTAGAAAGCTAATGGAGCCTTCTGCCAGGATTAGATTGCTGTACTTTCCCTTATATGTTTTACTGCGATGCCAATGACAACCCATTCACCCGTGAGTACAACACAGTGATCTGAAGTAACTAAGGCTGTCACATATAGCAGGGGACCCCAATCTTTTTGATTCGGCAGATTCGGCAGCAGTGGTGGGAGGAATGGTTTCACACATGCAACCTAAATCCCGCACGTGGACAAGTGAAGCTTCCCATGCTTGCCTGCTGCTTCGGTGGCCTGATTCCCAATGGGCCGCGGTCCGGTAGCGGTCCATGACCGAGGGATTGGGTGTTGGGGACTCCTGGCATAAACCCTTATAGGACAGAGCAAAGTTAAAAATCATGCAGAAGCTTTCATATATTGGATTATCCACGAAAACCCTTCATGGTTATGGACAGGTGGCCTGGAGTTGTGGACCACTGGTGGTTCATTGACATCACAGTGCAGCTCAGAGAAGAAAGGGGCTGCTCATCCCAGCTCTGCACTTGTTTCTATTGCCTGAATGAGTCTACAAGAGACAGAGACATATTCAAATGTATTCCTTGTTGCCTTGGAAGGGAGCATATGCATGCAATAATTGGATCTACACATCTGCTCTCCTATTCACACTGCAGCAGGCTGCTACTTGTTCAGCTGGTGTCGTTTGGATATCAGGTCTCTAGTACATGAGAAACTAGTTCACATTGTGAACAAAAGCGACGGCTTCTTCTAAGGAATCAGCAAAGGTTTTGTAACACTTTGCAAGTACTAATTGTACTTCCATTGTTTGGCATTAATCTCCCCTCCCTTGTTTTCCCTGAAAATTGTTCAGTACTTATTGATGAAAAAGAAAATGAAGGGTTGCTAGAAAAAAAGATAAGGACTTCAGAACAGGAAACAACTTGCTATCAGGTTCTGTTTCAACAGGCATTAAAAAAACATTCAGTAGCCCCTCCTTGTCATGTTTTCTTCAATTGCTTTACTTTCCATTAAAATATATCTATTAAGTTGTTAATAAATTTTGCAGTCATATTTCATGTAATTTATTCCAGATGTTGGCTGTGCTTACAATGAAATAATTATGTTTTTGGATCTTTAGTGTTCTTGTATTATTATTTTTTAAAGCGTCAAATCATACTGTAGTTTGTTTATAGGACCAGAAGGCTTTACAAAGGCCTTAGATCAGCTTTTTTTCTTACTTAATGCTTGCATCAGTCATAGAGTTCCTTAGAATAGTTGACCAACTTATTGGCATTCTCATCATCAAATTATTTATCTTCTGGGAATTTGCAGCCAAACATCTTGATTTCTACTTGAGGAGCCAGTAGTCACCAAAGAGGAAAGAAAAATGCTTCCTCTTCTTGTGAAAAGTAGTGACCTAACTCCCATGAGTAATCAAGGAGGGGTTGTATCTGCACTGTCAGCAGTGACACTATCTGAAAGAAGGAGAAAAGGAGAGTAAAGAGTATAGTGATTGCTCAGTCTTACAACCATTGGGCCTAAGGAGTTATTTTTATAACCTTGGCAGAGGCATCAAAAGCTTCTGTGCAAGTCAACGGTGTGTAAAATTCTAGACTTAAATAAATGTCATACTTTCCACTGACGATAAATCACTCTACACATATATTTTCAGTAATGCATTTCAGCGGGGAGCCAAAAGTATACATAAAGCCCTTCCATATTTTATTAGTCATATGTCATATATTTAGTAGACACTTGTGAGTTTGAAGTTTTGCCATAATCAGCTCATATGAAATACTTGTGCTCAGGAGAATGAATCCCAAAGTAAATGGGTCATATACTAATACAGTATGTTTAGTCTGACTAGACTAGAGATTCCCAAATGGGGTGTTGGAGCCCACTGCTATGCTGGGAGTTGAGCTGGATTGAAAAATTAACCTACCCTAGCACTCTGCCTTTATTAGAACAGAGAGGACCCTTGTCAAATTGGCAGATCTTCTGCCAAAATGGCATCAACAAGGGAGACAGTAACTTTGGACCAGAGGAACTTTGGATCTGAGGAAGTTCAAGACATGTCTATAGATGCTCAGAATTATCATGCTATCCTTGATTCCTGGCTGGCTAGCAAAAGAGCAAATAGGTTGGTAAATGTCAGAATGTCATATGTGGAACTCACTAAGAATACGTATAGGCTTTCTAGGCCAGACATGAAGTTTCAGATTTTACGGAACATCGGGCTATTGAGAATTCATGGACTATAAACAAATAATAAACTGTTGCTGTATGAAAATGAGAAGGAAATGAGCTTAAAGACATCTCCAGATGTGAAAGGATAAAATAGTCTTCAATTCCCCTTGTAAGGCGATTCCTTTTTGGAGGGAGACAAACGCAGCAGCAATTCAAGATTATCGGTAGCCGCCATTTTAAATGCCCTGAAGTTTCCTAACACAGTGCCCCTTCAAAACACTGGGGAAAAGATTAATGACTTGCAGTTCCAACTATCTTCTTAAAGAGGATTGGGATATGGGGCTGTCAATGGGTCACTGGAAGTTGCCATAGGAAATTACTGTATTTTTCGGAGTATAAGACGCACCTTTTTACCCCCCAAAAGAGGGTGAAAATTTGGGTGCGTCTTAGACACCGAATGTAGCTCTACCCACCTGCCAGCCCCCACCCTTCGGAGGTTTTCGGCCTCCGCGTGTCGCATTTTCGGCCTGTTCCAGCCATTGCTGGCCACCGCTGCCGCAGCCATTGCTGCCCAGAGCCACTGCTGCCGTTGCCACCCACTGCTGCCACCACCCGCCCCCATTGCCCGCTGCCCCCACTGCTGCCCCCGCCGCCACCACCGCCATTGCTGGCCGCCACCGCCGCCGCTGCTGCATGCTGCCGCCGCCACCGTTGCTGGCCGCCACCACCGGAGTCGCCGTTGCTGGCCGCTGCCATGGCCGCTACTGCCCAGAGCTGCTGCCACCGCCGCCACTCACCCCGAAGTGAGCTGCCTGACAGGTTTGAAGACCAACTTTCAAGTTTGAAGAGCCCTGGTTTAGGGGTTAGGGGTGGCAAGGGTCTTCAAACTTGGCAAGTTTAAGACCTGTGGACTTCAACTCCCATTCCTGAGCTAGCATGACTGGAGGAGGAATTCTGGGAGTTGAAGTCCACAAGTCTTAAAGCTGTCAAGTTTGAAGTTTGTGAAAAGTGTACATGGTTGTAAAAAGTGTACATGGTTGTAAAAAGTATTCTGCTACACTGGTATTTTATTAAATAATATATTACTACACCGTTTGGTTCAGAATACTTTTTTCCTTGTTTTCCTCCTCTAAAATCTAGGTGCATCCTATATTCCGGTGCATCCTATACTCCGAAAAATACGGTAGGTCTTGGCATCGCTTCTGAATGGGTCAATGGGGATGATGTACAATACAGACTACAACTTTTGCTTGTTTATTTGTTTATGTTTCATTTGTTTGAATCACCCATCTCCCTCAGATTATTTTTCTTTTATTGACCCCATTTTTCATGACTTTGCATCTAGAAGGCTGCCAAACTCGATGTCCCTGTGAAGGTTATCTACAAAGCATTAAGAGCATAATCAAGAATCCCTGGATTTCCATTACTGGGCAACTGCAAAAGCCATTATAAAATGAAGAGGGGGAGAAGCGAAGGAAAAAGAAAAAAAAAAAGAAAAATCTATTATTTGTGTTGACTCTATGATCCTTATCCAAAGTTGCAAAGGAATCCTAGTGTGCATACTAATGTCCCCCAAAAAATTAAATGGGGAAAAACCACATTGTTATGGATGAAATTGAGTATATAGTGTTGTGTAAATATTGATTTTAGAAAATCTCCCAATGGTTTTTTGTCCTTGCAATCATCTGCAACATGTTTTAGGAAGCAAACAGCTACAAATTCAGATATGCAGAACGCTATTGTCAACAAATTGTATCCGTCTATCCATTGACCATTATGACTTTTAATATTCCTTAAAGTTACCTGTGAAAAAACTGATGGGTCAATTCTGCTTAATAGCTTAATATTGCATCTTAGTTAAGAGCAGAATACCTAGCCATAGTTAGTAGCAACTTTATTTCAAATTTATTTATTAGGCAATGGGCTAATAATAATAATCAATATTTTTAATTTAAAAAATAAATACTGTAGTAGGAGAGGAGAGAAGAGGAGGGGAGGAGAGAAGAGGAGAGGAGAGGAGATTTTGCTATTCAATTTGCAAAGCAAAACACATGTTTAAAATTCCACACAATATACAGCAATGAGAATAAAACCCAAAAAAATATAATTATAGAAAATTATTTTTCTATAATTATATTTTCTCACAAAAATATTAAAACTGGATTATTGGGAATCTATCTCTCCCTCCCTCCTTCCCTCTCATATATTTATAATATTCTGATTATTTTTGTCAAATTCACAAACCAATATGAAAATGGGCCAAACCCATTTGAAAAATAAGTAACTAAACATACTGTATTTTTTGGACTATAAGATGCACTGGTGTATAAGGTGCCAAGATTTCGAAGAGGTAAGTAAGAAAAAATAGTTTTGTCCTCCCCGGACCCCAGGCCTCCCAAACCCTCTGCGCGCCCCGTTTTTTGCAAAAACGGGTCCGTTTTTCACCCATTTTTGCAAAAAAATGAGGCACGCAGAGGGTTTGGGAGGCCTGCAGAGTGCTCCTGGGGGCTGGGGGAAGGCAAAAACGACCCCGTTTTTGTGAAAAACGGCCCATTTTTTGCAAAAATGGGATACGGTGCAGGGCTTTGGGAGGCCAAAAATGGCTTTGTTCGGTGTATAAGATGCACCAACATTTCCACCCTCTTTTAGGGCGGGGGAAAGGTGCGTCTTATACTCCGAAAAATACGGTAATTGAGTATTGATAGTTTTGTTCATTATTACTCAAAAATATATCTTTTCTTCTCTTCTGCTTTCAATAAATATTTTGACTCAATGAAAAATGTCTCTTTGAAATCAGACTTCTTTCTTAACAAATGTAGTTAGGAGTTCTCGTATTAAGCGTCTGAGTAGCCTTTCCCTATTCCCTCATGCTGAGTGTTCATGTCAAAAGATTATGTTTAGTAGAAAGCGAATGAGGAAAGTGAATATGAATACACAGCAAGTCATTTGTTTTATATACCGGTAATCTGTCACTCGTATAAGGTGTCCTTGGCCTTTCTGTGCTAGACTGTGTGGAAAATATTTAGTAAACTTTGTATAACTTGTTTCCTGTTTAACTTGACTTGGCCCTGAAATATGACAGCTTTCGGTTTCCTACAGGTTTCTTTTTACATGACAACTTAATAAAGTAAGTGGAATTGTAAGTTGGATTTCCTTTCTGAACTAGATTTACAGAAGAATTTTACTTTTTCAGCGCTGCCAATTGAAATGATATATTTTGCCTTCTTTCTCTCTCTCTCTCTGTTGCTCTCCTCTTCCCCTTCCTTATACAGTATTCATAATGTCTTTGTTGGATTGAGCTTACCCCAATTCTTATTTGATGGCTTGAAAACAGTGTTTAGACAGGATAAATGATTCAATGGAAATTAAATCTTATTTCATTCCATGCTCTGTAAGAAAAGCCCTAATCTGAACAGCAATCGCAATGCTGGAAATAATGTTTTTTTTTTTTTTTTTGCAGCGAAACATTCTTCAGCTGTGCTAAATATCATTACTCATGATATTTATTTCGAATAACATAGGCTGCTGTTAAGATTCAAGATTTTCATCAAGTTTATAATAGATAGATATTTTTTGGGGGGGGTAACTTAATCACAGTGCAAAGTACAGTTAAATACAGAAACCTGGATCTGGATTTCCAATATTCATCCTCATTACTAGTTACAGACAAATGTTATAATTAGACGACTTGAAAACGTAGAGAAACTCAAATTTAGTTTTCTTGGTTCTTTAATGTTTACTGTATGTAACTTCTTCTAATGACATTCAGAAGGTGAAAAGCATACAAAATATGTGGCTTTTCTCCTTCATAAGAATGGAGAGGTTAAAAATTATACAGTATAATAGAAGGTGTATTGAGAACCAATCTATACAGAAAAATCCATCTCGAGAAAGCAAAACTGAGAACATAATTGCCACATGATCATATAAGTACTTGTACCAAAGAGACTTGCAGGCTCCCATGTTGTTCAACATCTTTATGAAGCCACACAGTGAGGTTGTTCGGGATTTTGGAAAGATACCCTTGTGAGATCCCAATTTGTTTCTATTATTTATCCACTCAGAGTTGCTTTATACCATGAGACAAGTGGCAAATAAATTTAATAATAATAATAATTTAAGTAAAGTTCTGGCGATGCTTAGGCATCATAATAGGTGGATAATGGTCAATAAAGCCTGGTAGGAACAAGGCAGATGGATCCATCCAGATTCCTTCCTCTAAGCCAGGGGTGGGCAACTGTGGCCCCTTTTACAGCCTGTGGACTTCAACTCCCAGAATTCCTGAGCCAGGAATTCTTGCTGGATCAGGAATGCTGGGAGTTGAAGTCCATAGTTGTAAAGAAGCCATAGTTGCCCACCCCTGCTCTAAGCTTAGAGAGAAGAAATTATCCAATGAGACATTATCTCTAAGATCATACATTTCCAATGTAAAGATGCTGAATTCAAGTTCAACCAATCAATATTAATATTTTTTAAAGAAGGGTAAGCATTTTTTAAAAAAACAATGGAAGAAGCCATGACAAAAAAAGCAGGAAGATTGAAATTACAAGCCATATGGTTGTCAGCTGGACTCCCAGTGCAGTTCTATGAATGAAGAGGAATATAGAAGTATCTCGTCTCAATCTATAATCAGAGCATTAACAGGCACCAAGAAATAAGCTTTTCAATTTCTTTTCTTTAAGAACAATCTCTATGTTTTCTCCTGTGCTTTCAGAGAAAGTAATAGACGATGAATTCTTTCCTCAGTAGTGCTTGCCAGATATATTTTAAGACAAAGAGTTGATGATTCCATACTAATTGGAAATAAGAAATTAAAAGTGCTGAAAGTACTTGCTTTTAATTTGCTCATTTTAATCTTAATGGTTCTTAAACAATTCACCAACTGAAGAGATTGAGGTGATAAAATTTTTTGCCAGCCTTTATCCTATCTAGATACCAGCCATTTGATCTGCTCTGTGAGATAGTTATACAACAGGTAGTCTTTGAATTACAACCGCAATTGAGCCCAAATTTTCTGTTGCTAAGTGAGATGGTTGTTAAGTGAGTTTTGCCCCATTTTATGACCTTAACAGCTGTTAAGTGAATCACTGCAGTTGTTAGCTTAATAACACAGTTGTAAAGTGAATCTGACTTCCCCGATTGTCTGAAGGTCGCAAAAGGTGTTCACATGACACTAGGACACTGCAACCATCATAAATAGGAGCCAGTTGCTAAGCATCCAAATTTTGATCACATGACCATGGGGATGTGGCAATTGTCATGGGTGTAAAAAAAATGGTCATAAGTCACTTTTTCCAGTGCCATTGTAACTTTGGTCGCTAAACAAAAGGTTTCAAGTCAAGGCCTATCTTTGTAGCAAAACAGAACAATGATAATTTCTTGGTCTGTTGATTTGCAGCTGTTAAGGAATTTGTGCTCTTAAGCACGTGAACAGCGAAACGTGATATTGCAGTTGATATGAGTTGATATGATTCAGTCAATAAACAGATAGGTTTAAAGTATATACAAATAGTTTACTCAAAGAATTAGCAAAGTCCAAATAAGAAGTCCAAGTCATACACGTTAAGTCAGTCAATACAAAGAATCTTTTCACCAGCCTGTCTTTGTCTTAATTAGCAAACAAAGATTACAGCTAACAAACAAATCTATACTATCACAGATAGTTACGCTATACACAGCAGCTCTTCACAGTACTTTCACAGACACGAAGTCAATTACTCAATAAATCAGCAGTGAATCAGCAGAGACAGTCAGCAGGGAGAGCGAGCCTGTTCTCTAGCTCCCTTTTATAGTAATCAGAAAGCTTACAATGCATTTAAAGCAATATTACCTATATTCACATAAACATTGATTTGTGGCTTGTTTATATATTAGCAAACCCAACCGTTTGGACAGAGTCATAACAGCAGCCATGATGAACTTAACTATGCTGGAATTCGGAAGGTCCCTGTCCAGTCAGAACAGAACAGAGTTGGAAGGGACCTTGGTGGTCTTCTAGTCCAGCCCCCTCCTCAGGCAGGAAAACTTATTCCATTTCAGACAAATGTTTTGTCCAATCTCTTCTAAAAAATCCCTGGTGTTGGAACACTCACAACTTCTGGAGGCAAACCATTCCATGGATTAATTGTTCTAATATCAAGAAATTTTTCCTTAGTTCTAGGTTGTTTCTCTCTGATTAATTTCCATCCATTGCTTCTTGTCCTACCCTCAGATGCTTTGGAGAATAGCTTGACTCCCTCTTCTTTATGGTGACCCCTTCTCCCTCAAATGTCTTCGCACCCAAAAGTGGTTTTGCAGAAGGAAAGGTTCTAGCAAACACACTAGCCCTTTTCCTGGCATTTAATAACATGCCCTTTAATAACATGTACTTCAAACCTTTCTGTGCTGACAGTAGAGTTTTGAAGAACTGTTGTAGCCACACATGTACACTAAAACACAATATTGGAAACCTGACTGAGCATGGGAGGGAAAGCTGGCACATTGACAATAATCAGAAAACCCTTAAGGATGTGCCAGAATTTGCACATTTATATAAAGGTTTCCTCTTTTGAAAAAGGAATTAAATTCTTCTATTTCAACCTTGATTTTTCAGTTAGGTTCACTTTTGGATAGAGAAGACTCAAAACCTTCATTAAATGTCTTCTGTATAATTGTGTGGCCCTTTTGATTGAACCTGTTGGCTTCATAAATATTCTGTCTATTTGAAACTGTGGTCTGGCATCTCAGCTTTTGGTTTTCACTGCATCTTTGATGAAGGAGGATTGTAGGTTGTTAAAGAGTACTTTCCTTGCACAAGGAGGAGGGAAAAGACATGGGAATTCGGTTCACTTTTGTGTCAACTGCCAGCACATTCTGTGGATTGATTCCCGCTAAGCCTAATTGTTGGGCTGTCTCAAACTCATCGAGTCCCATTCACACAAAGTACAATGCAAGAGCTGGTGCCAAAAGCTTTTCAAATTTGGGTAATTCCCCAAAATATGTATTGTGGTGCCTTGGAAAGCAAAGTATATTCAACATTAATCCCCTTCAGCTATTTTGGCTTATTTTGTTTGGCTTGGCAATGGGAAAGTATAAATCATGAATTTGGAGAAAACGTGCCAATCTGTATTTAGAGGAGACCGTAGTGGTAGGCAGTAAAGCTTGTTGTTTCTCATTGCTCGTTCATTGCAAATGAATTTGTTCCTATGGTAACTGGCATTCCCATGTCCAAAAGGATTAAGGTGCTGATGTAACTTGAGGCTTTAAACAATGTTAAGAGCATAAAATCAAGCATGGGCTTTATTGGATTGGGACATCAAGAAGATACTATTGCAATAATAGGAATAATGAAAATGACTCAATTTTTGTAGAGTACAACATAAAATGGCACACCCAATATTTGTCTTCCAAAGAGGATGCAGTTTTCCTGGCTTCTCTATTTTAAAAGTATGGCTACTGAGTGGCCAGCAGCATCCTGCAATGAAAATCAAATCTTCTAGAGCCCTGGCAATTTTAGGATGGGTGGACTTCAACTCCCAGAATTCCACAGCCAAGAGCAACAAAGATTATTAGGGGACTGAAAGAACGCTTGCAGGAACTGGGTATGTCTAGTCTAATGAAAAGAAGGACTAGGGGTGACGTGATAGTAGTGTTCCAATATCTAAGGGGCTGCTACAAAGAAGAGGGGGTCAACCTATTCTCCAAAGCACCAGAGGGCAGCACAAGAAGCAATGGATGGAAGCTAATCAAGGAGAGATCCAACCTACAACTAAGGAGAAATTTCCCGACAATGAAAACAACCAGTGAAATGGCTTGCCTGCAGAAGTTGTGGCTGTTCCACCACTGGAGATTTTTAAGAAGAGACTGGACAGCCATTTGTCTGAAATGGTATATAGTCTCCTACTTGAGCAGGAGGTTGGATTAGAAGACCTCAAAGATCCCTTCCAACTCCGTTATTCTATAATTCTGATGTACAGAACCTTTTTTGTGTATTTATTTGCAGCTACACGTAACATGGGTAATGTTTGTGATATGCAGTTGATATCTCAGTCCTTTTCATGTGCTTTATGCATGTCAGGAACTAATACTTTCATGGTCCAAGTCTTTAGGCCTGTCTCCCTTTCATTTGAGTCAACACTATATAGGACACTCAAGCAAATTATTACTGATTTATTTACAAGTTGTCTAAAGCTATTAGGGGGAAAACAACATCCCAGTACTGAGATGCTGACATGTCTATTTATATTTTTAGAACCAGCAGGCAGCAAATACTGCCCTTTCCCACATGTAGTGTCATCATATATAGCAGGGCTCCACCAGCCATGATGGCTCAGGAATTCTGGGACTTGAAGTCCAGAAGTCTTAAATTTGCCAAGGCTGGAGACCCCTGATATATAGGAAGTACTTCTGAGGTAGTATGCCATAAAGAATACTCCTTTCTCCTCACATGTAGATAAAAGCTTTGCTTCCTTTTCAGTATACAAACTGAAAGGTTCATTTTTTTTTCATGATTCATACCCAACCCAATTCAGATATATTTTATATTTTATATTCAGATATATTTTATATTTTATATTCAGATATATTTTATACCTGGGTATCTTGTAGCGTGCAAAGCTGCCCACAGTCTCTAGCATCTGGAAAACTCATTAAAACTCTTGTTTATGTTTCTTCCCAACTAAAAGGAAAATGTTGAATAGTGCCAGGGTTTAGTTGTTATAAATTTCAGCGGATTTCTGTTTTTTTTTCTTCCCCTCCTTTTGATTACTTCTGCGTTTCTGTAATGGGAAAGAAAATTGAAGCCACGGTATAAATTTGAGAAGCTTTTCGTCTGCTGCACTGAAATTTTATCACCAGCCATGTACCAGCCTATCATCATTCCTGTATATGGAAATAGTTGAAAAAGATACAGAATGTTGCGCATTCTGCCAACTCTCAGCTCTTGTCTTTGTTTGTCCCAAACCTCTCTATGCCAGCTTCACAATCGCCTCCTGCCAGATTTGAGCTTTGAAAATTAACATATTTTGTGTATGACATATGTTTGAAATTAGCAGGAAATGAAGCCAAGGACTAGAAATTAACCGGGAAAAAGTTTTTATCAAACATTTGGGAAGCAAAAAAGACTTCTGTTGGCTTCAAACGTCAGGATAAGCTATTGTCTCTTAAATTAATTCAATATGAATCACTTAGAAATTGACAGCATAAAACTGCCTGTCGGTCTTTATACATCTGCTCTTCCATTTCAGCTAAATTGCACATTTGTGTGCAAGTGAGCTCTCCATGTCTGTGCTGTGGGCACACATTGTTTTTGCTGTATCTTATTTTTACCCTAAATATTTTAATATAGTTGCTTCTAGCATATCTTGAGGACTATTCTTTCTTATTTGAGTCTGCTCACCAACCGAGGTTCTCAGTTTAATATAGTAAATTCAGTAAATTTATTTACTGAAAGTATTTTTCATTTCCAAATGACTTGTTAATGATCAGCAAAAAAAAAAGTGAACTTCCCTGCAGGTCTATAATCTTCAAGGCATGGCAGAGAAAGGAACAAGAGACAGAAGGAAGACCAATCTAGAAGTGAGTGCTCAGGACCCTGACAACTTCAGCAGTTATTCCCATCCTTTAAAATCCATGCTTACAATAATGATCTCAAAAATGCAACAAAAGATATTGGTAAGATTGAGTGAGACCAAAGACTGGCAAAAAAAGAATAATGGTGCAAGGTCTATGGGACAAAACATATCAGGAGAGATTGAAGGAACTGAATATGTACAGCTGCAGAGGTCTCCAACTTTGGCAACTTTAAGACTTGTGGACTTCAACTCCCAGAATCCCACAGCCAGCAAAGCTGGCTGTGGAATTCTGGGAGTTGAAGTCCACAAGTCTTAAAATTGCCAAGGTTGGAGACCCCTGGCTTAGAGGACAGAAGGGAAAGGGGAGACATGATTGACATATAAAGGGTAAGAATAAGATTCTAGAAAGTAATATTTTCTAGAATATTTGACTCAGCCTTCCATCCTTCCGAGGTCAGTAAAACGAGGACCCAGATTGTTGAGGGCAATAGATCAACTCTGTAAACCACTTAGAGAAGGCTGTAAAGCACTGTGAAGCGGTATATAAGTCTAAGCACTATTGCTATTGCTATTTTCAATATTAAGCAAAAATCAAAAACACAGGAGCATAACCAGCAGTGGGTTGCTCCCGGTTCAGCCCGGTTCTGCGAACCGGTAACAGCGGCGGTGGGAGGCTCTGCCCACCCGCCTGGGACTCTTCTGCCCATGCGCAGAAGCTTCTGCGCATGCACAGAAGTGTCTCATGTGCGCGTGAACCAGTAGCAACGGGATTTAGAACCCACTACTGAGCATAACCTAAAACTGACAGGAGCGAAGTTCAAAAGCAATGTTAGGGTAATGGAAGCTCTGAACTAACTTCCAGCGGAGGTAGTGGGTCAATCATCAGTAACTGAGTTTAGACAAGCTTGGGATAACATGCTTGCTTTTTCTATTTGTAGGGGAGATGAAATTTAATAAATAGAAATGTATGAAATAAATACATGTCTATCATCTGACCAAAACTAAATAAATAGCAATTAAAATAATAATAAATTTAAAAAAAATAAAAAAAACTTCAAAGGGCCGATTTGATGGACTCCTGGGTCTATTTCTGCCATCAGTTTTCTCTGTTTCTAACTATTTGAATGGAAGATTTAAATGCTTATAGTTTCTATTCTTTTGTTAACACCCAACCACATTTTTTCTTCTTCTATAGACACCATTTTTAACTACCAGGATAGTACTCTGGTACACCAACGACAGCACCATGATCAGTAAATGTTAGATGTCACATCCTTTTTAGTATGCATTTGTAAAATATATGCCAAATAGAGTGCAATCCCTTTTTGGACTTCCTTGAATTTTGCAGGTAAATACTGCAATATACATACATACATACATACATACATACATACATACATACATACATACATACATACATACATACACTCCCATCAGATTGATGATCACCCAAAAATGTTATTCATTGAATTCACTGTGAATCCCTCCTTTGTAAGTGTGTTCAAGCCAGCCTACTACTAGCTGGTAGCGTCTCTGACCATTCCCCAAACTATCTAGGACAGAGGTGTCAGTAGAGTGACATCGAAAATGTCAAGTTAGTAGCCATGACTATGCAATTAAAAGCCCATTTATTCTTTTATGTGCATCACATAAAAACCAAGATGGGTCCCACCTTGAATTTTTCTAACCACATCCTACATACAACCGTGATGCTGGAGTTTTGATTCAGCAACTTTGGAGAATCACACTGACTCATACTGGCATCATTTGCTTTCTTTACATTGACTGGAGAGGGGAAGGGAAGAAAATTGACATTTAGTCTATCTATAGATAAGCCAAAATCAATATGCTGGCTTTGTGGGAAAACGGCAGACTTTTAGCAATTCAGAGAACTGGCAACAGGCAACAATCATTAGCGTCATTAAAAAAGAAAAGAAAAAGGAAACTGTCACTTGAGCCAAGTCAACATCTGGAAATCTTATGCCTTCCAGTCATATCCAACCTAGCTTAATTTTTGAGATCACCTCAAGCTGTCTAGGTACCACCAAGTATCATGCAGCGCTTGCAAACTTTCTTGGGATATTCAATAATGTTGACAAAATTCTGCTGCACAGTCCAATCCAGGCTGGGAATTGTTATCATTCAACCAAATATGAAAGCCCTTCAGAACTTCTTGTCACAGTGTTCTCCTTCAAGCTGCCTTACCTAGTTCATTTTAATATGATGCTGAATTGTTTTATTTTGGATTACAGTAGTCCTCAACTAATGATCACATTTGGGGTCAGAATTTCTGTTAGTAAGCGAGCAGAGGTGGGTTCCTCCCAGTTCGGACCGGTTTGGATGAACCGGTAGCAAACCACTGGTTATGTCACGATGACATCATGGAACCGGTTCTGTTGGTGCCGGTCTGTGGACGCCGCCATATATTTTTTTAAAAAAATGGAATTTTTGGGGGGGGGGGATTTTTTTCCAGGTTTTTTTTCTTCTGCGCATGCGCAAAAGTTGAGTTTCCGGCACTGCACATGCGTCGCCATCTTGTTTTCAGCTCTTTTTTGGGGTGTGTGGATTTTTCGCCACTGCGCATGGTGCAGCTACGCAGTGCAGGAGGAAGTGAACCGGCGGAGAGATAAGTTAGAACTCACCCTTGTAAGCAAGGTGGTTGTTAAGCGAGTTGCATCCAGTTTTATGACCTTTTTGCCATGGATGTTCAGTGAATCACTGCGATTGTTAAGTGAATCACACATAGTCGTTAAACTAATCTAGATTCCCCTATTGACTTTGCTTGTAGGCTGGGAAGATTTGCAAATGGTGATCACATGATCTCCAAAGCCGCAGCCTTTGTAAATATGTGCCAGTTGCCAAGTGCACAAATTTTGATCACGTGACGGTCACAAGTGTGAGGATCCATCCTCAGTCATTTTTTCCCACGTGGTTGTAATTTTGAATGCTTGCTAAATGAATGGTTGTAAGTCAAAGACTACACCTGTATCAGCAGTGGGTTGTTCCCGGTTCGGACCGGTTCTTAGAACCGGTAGCGCCGGCAGCGGGATGCTCCACCCACCAGCCCTGGATGCTTCTGTGCATGCAAAATTATTTACAACCCACCACTGACCTGTATCCTTATCATTCAGTTTGATGAGGGAAATTTTTTCCTTTTTTCCAAAGGAAGAAAAAAAGTCAGAAGCATCTTTTTTTAAAAAGAGAACGGTTTGGCATTTTAGGAGCATCCTTTCACTATACAATCATCCTGCCATAGCCTGCAGCCTCTTTGCCTTTCTTTTCACCAATTTAATTTCATCATGTAAGAACTTTTTCCATGGGGCTTTGATTGAAACCAATGCAGGGATAAATATAACTTGGGGGGGAAAATAACACCACCACTCATTGTCACTTTCCAACAATAAACTTAAAATCAGCATCAAAATAAGTTCTCAAGAAATTTGGAAGTAGTCCGATAGCCCAATGCATAGACCGAAACCTCTTTTGCAGGGCCTGCAGTTTCTCAAGCAACTGAAATATTGATAAATGGTTCTGCTACTGCTCTCCTGTATAGTTTGTCATTTTTCTCAAACCATATTAAATATGTAATTATTGACCGAATTTCTTGACTGTCTCCAAAGGCTCCTGGGGAAAATGGAAATTTAAAATGAAGTCTCATTTTAATTTCATAAAACAAAAAGAAAAAAGAAAGAAAGAAAGAACTGTAACACCTTCAAAATCAATACGGCTAATCCATTAGAATAATGTAAAGCAGAGGAATGCATACAATTCAAAACCCAATTCATAATTCTTAAATAAAGATCTACTGCCTCTTGTGCAGTGCTGACAGACCATTTTAGGATGACTCAATATTTTAAGGCAGCCGTAATAAAGGTAACAAGCAAGAGCATTCCCCTTCAAAAGATTCCTGTCAGCTTTATCATTTTGACATTAATTCTTGACAGTCATTCAGAATTTTTATTGAATGTACCGTATTATATTGGAAGAACATGAAGTATTGGCTTTATAGGTAGGATAAGGAACTCAAGAAGGAACTTCATTGGTTCCAAGTGTGGCTGTGCATCAAACCATTTATTGTCACATTTAAAAAACAAAGGTTGGACCCAATAAACTAAGAAGGAATCTTCTTGGACCCAATCAGAATTATTCACATTATTTGATCTCTTACTTGTCCCACTTCAGGAGAAGACCTGAGCAACTGCAGATTTTTTTTTAAATTTGTTAATTGATTTATAATGTGGTCTTCAAGATTTTTCAAACATTCTGATAAATTTTGGCAGCATGATTGCCAAAAATGGCCAGGACAAGGCCATTTGAAGCAGGAAACCTACAAACATTGGGTGGCTGTATAAATTTAAGAAAATAAGAAAATAAATAAATACTTAAGAATATAAATATGAATATAAATATAAATAAATATTGTATAATGTTTATTATACAAATAAAATAAATAAGACAAAAATGGAAAATGAAGGCCTACGTTACACCTCACCCCACCTACATGAGTTCAGTTCCTAATTACACACACACACACACACACACACACACACACACACACACACACACACACACACACACACACACACATATATATATATATATATATATATATATATATATATATATATATATATATATATATATATATATATATATATATATATATATATATATATATATATATATATATATATATATCTCAGAGGTGGGATTCAGCAGGTTCTGACCAGTTCTGGAGAACCGGTAGCAGAAATTTTGAGTAGTTCAGAGAACCGGTAAATACCACCTCTGACTGGCCCCGCCCCATCTATTCTCTGCCTCCCGAGTTACAGCTGATTGGGAGGAAATGGAGATTTTGCAGTAACCTTCCCCTGGAGCAGGGTGGGAATGGAGATTTTACAGTATCCTTCCCCTTGCCACGCCCACCAAGCCACGCCCACCAAGCCACACCATGCCACGCCCACCATGCCACGCCCACAGAACAGGTAGTAAAAAATTTGAATCCCACCGAATACACACACACACACACACACACACACACACACACTGCACACACACACACACACACACACACACTTGGGCATAAGATTGGTTCATCTCTGCCTATTTTGTGAAGCACTTAGGACACATTTTCTGCAAAATGTCACATATAAATAGCTCCTTCAGTTGAATAGTGTATGGAGACAATGGCAAGCAACATTTTCCTCATCTAGCTGCTAATTAAGCAAAGTGGCATTCTATTGAAACATCTAATTGCTTACCTGCACTTATACCTTGCATTCTAAGAATCAAATCTGAGGACATACAATTACTTTCCTTCATAGAGAATATAAAGTGATCATTCATTCTTATTCCATGCATCATGCTGGCACTTTTCAGAATGTATCCAATGTGCTGTGATCAGATCCTAGCTGGAGAGAAATCCCATTGGTTGGTTTACTGCAGGGATGTCAAACTCGATTTCATTGAGAGCCGCATCAGGGTTGTGTTTTACCTTGGGGGGGATGAGGGTGGGCATGACCACGATGGGCGTGGCCAGCTCAACATCCATTTTCCCCCACGACAGCCTCCTGCAGCCCTCTGCCAATGAAAATGGAGCTCGGTGGGGCCACATGTGGGCCCCCAAGCTCCATTTTCACTGGTAGAGGCACTGTGGGCTGGTCCTTCACTGTCTTCAGGGTGGCCCCATGGACTAGATCTAAGCACCCTGTGGGCCGGATCCAGCTCACAGGCCTTGAGTTTGACACCCTGGTCTACTGAAATATGACCGATTTCTCTTAGAGAAAGATCTCCAGCCAGGTGTTCTGCAAATGGGCTGGATCTCAATTCCTGGTGACCTGCTGATGGGCTGAGAATTATGGGAGAAGAAGCCTAACCCACTTACATTTTTGCTATTGAAGAGTATAATAAAAATCTGTCTATCTTTTGAATAAAAATGGACTATAGGTGACATGAACTAATGAAGAAGCTTTTCTTTTCTTTAAAAAAAAAAGGCAATAGCTTATTACTTATCTTTGCCACCACTTTAAAAGCTTGCTGCAGCTTATTATGTAAACTTTTCATTTTGTGGGGTTTGTGCACCGACAGCCCGAGGCTTCAATTTATAATTTAATGTTCAGAAGCATGCTGATGTATGTTTGCAAAATTACTCTTGTCAGAGGAGGAAAGTCAATTATCAACTTTTTGAAAAGAAAAAAGAAAAGAAGCATAACTCCAACGCCTCTTTAATAATATGGGGTTGGGGGAGAGAGAAGTTCAGAATCTTCCCAAAATTAAGAAATGAAGAAAGAGCAAATCAGATTATGTACAGTGGACAAAGGAACCTTTTTCCACATTTCTAATTTAATCAGTATGTTTAATAACAGATACCTCTCTTTCTCTCCCTCTCCTTTTCAGAAACACATTGACACTCTCCAGTGCATTTTTGCTAATGTATCACAGTGATTGTCAATACATTATGCAATCATGCAGTTTATTACATTTCCTGAGATGGTAAGTTGATGGTTGGTTTCTATTCATTCCTTTCCTACTCTGGATGATTTATCTTTGCACATGAAGCCGCACTCCCAAACCAGGCCTCCCACATTGTGGTTGCACACAGGCCTATGTTACATGAGTCATTTATCACCTCCTTTAAGCGGTTATAATTTCAACCTTACATCATACTTGTTGTTGTTATCTCCAAAGCCTGTACTACTTTCTGGTTCTTCCTGTTTTTACCCACTACTAGCCTCTGAAAACACATAGAATTGTATGCACCTGTTTTGACGGTCCAGTTCCTGTTTGACTTGCCATGCTGGTTTTGGGTATGCCTTACAGTGAATTCAGGAAACCGTCTTGGGCAAGATATGAAAACCAAAATACCATTATGGGAAAAGATCCGCCAGATTAATAAACAAAAATATTATCTGCTCATGTCCCAATGTACTCCCTATTGAATTTATTTAAATGGGCGATTCAGCTTTTTTTGATAAAGTCCTGAGTTTGCTGCCGAGAAATTGTGGATGCTCTTTCATTACCAAGTAAGCGCTGAAAATACTTGCTTCCAATGAAATCCAACAAAACCTATGGAGTAGAAATAGCAATAGCAATAGCACTTAGACTTATATACCGCTTCATAGTGCTTTACAGCCCTCTCTAAGCGGTTTACAGAGTTCAACATATTGCCCCCAACAATCTGGGTCCTCATTTTACCGACCTCAGAAGGATGGAAGGCTGAGTCAACCTTGAGCCGGTGAGATTTGAACAGCTGAACTGAGTAGGAAGGTCTACAGACAGTTTTAATCAAGGAAGAGAAGTCAGTTTCCATTAGAACTGTGAGCTGAACTGGGGTGGGTGCAGAGGTGGGTTTCAGCAGGTTCTGACCAGTTCTGGAGAACCGGTAGTGAAAAATTTGAGTAGTTTGGAGAACTGATAAATACCACCTCTGACTGGCCCCACCCCCATCTACTCTCTGCCTCCCGAGTCCCAGCTGATCGGGAGGAAATGGAGATTTTGCAGTATCCGTCCCCTGGAGTGGGGTGGGAATGGAGATTTTACAGTATCCTTCCCCTGCCACGCCCACCAAGCCACGCCCACCAGGCCATGGCACGCCCATCAAGCCACACCACACTACACCCACTACGCCAGGCCCACAGAACCAGTAGTTAAAAAATTTGCAACCCACCACTGTGTGGGTGGGAGTGGTAGTCTGATTTAGATAATATTTTAAGGCAATATCTTCCCATGTTTCCTCCTCTTATGTTCTTAAGGAGGATACTTGGTGGTTTTTTTTTACTGCTGTCTCAAAACCTAGGAGCTAAATAGCCTCTACTATGGTTCTCTACATTTTAGGAAAACATGACAGTGTTGTAACCATGGTTTGAGATTGGCTGATGTTTTGTTAAACACTGTTTCTTTGGGCACAGGTGTCAAATACTTCAAGAAAAATTTACAAGCAAATATATCATCTCCTTATGTTACCGTCATAATTTAGTGTTATGTCCAAAATGAAGCAATGTGATTTCCATGGTCTTAAGTGGTTTTTGATGGCTACCTCTCATGGGGTCCATTAGTGAGACTCATTTGTTGCAATAAAGGTGGGCAGATATTAGCAGAGATTTTCAGCAAATGTCACTGTAAAGTCTCACCCTTGAGTATAATTAAAGTTAAATTGCAAAACGCTGTGCACTTTAAGATAACTGAGCCACGACGACACAAATAGCTATCATATTAACAGAGAACAAATAGTGGTCTTATATAGTACTAAATTATATGAGATAAATAAAGTTAAAAGGATTTCTCTCTTTCTGTGGCTTAAAAAACAGAATTTTAATAAATTAAAACATGTATTTTTATCATGCCCCAAATCAAAAGCTGAGGTGGCATCCCAAACTGTCTAATTATGAAACTAATCATAGCTTCTGCAAGCAAAATCTAAAGTCTTGGTCAAGTAAAGCTCAAATCCTGATAACTTCATGGATATGTGTATTGTCTTGGCAGCAATACAGAAATGTTTTGCCACAGTCTTTTTCTGGATACTCATAAGTTGCAACTCTCAGCATCTCTGTAAACATGGACAGTGATGAAGAATGAAGTTCAGCACATCTGGGCTATGATAGGTTACCTACCTTTGATATAAGTATCCAAATCATACCTGTATCTTTTGCCTAGTGGCAGAACTCTGAGTGAAAAGGGAATTCAGATTGCAATTTAAGCATAAGGAAAGTTGATGTCCGTTCTTCTCTCATGCTGTGTCCACCTTATGAACCACATGCTTATATATAATTTTTTTTTAACGGAGCAGGGGACCGCTTATGCTCATTCAGCATTTACCTCTAGTTTAATCTTTCATGGCCCCAAATTATCACATTTCATCTTAAAGTTTGAAATAGCAGAAAGGCAATTTTTGTTACCATTCACTCTTAAAAAACGTAGGGGTGGGATTTAGACCATAAAACGGAACAAGAGATACCTTTCACCACTTATCATTGCCAGTAGAAAAATAGCACTCCTTGGAAAGCCTTGATTATGGATTTTCCACCATATAGAGTGTGTCCATTTGGGACCTTCTCATAAGAAAAGGGCATTACTCAGGCTGAGCAGTAGCTTGTCCTAGAATGTCTTGGCTGAGGGACAAATGCTAATTAGAAAGCTTTTGTGGTGTAGAGATGGCGCAAGCTTATACAAGAGAACTAGAGGTGAGTGCTTAGAACTAAATGCATTGTGGTCAAGGAAAGTTGACAACCAGAGGAATAAAAGGAAGGTAGGATGAAGCAGCTTAGCTGAAGACGTCAAAGGGATGATGAATCTAAGCACTTTTGGAACAGGAGTGGCTTTTACCAGGAAGAGCATTTGGAATAGACATGCTCTCTAGCAGCAATAGGTTCTCACTAGAAGTGATTTTCCTCCAATAAGGATAGTTCTTGGAATAATTTCAAAATGTGATGGATCAACACATGGGCAGATGTAATAAGGCTTGCTAGCATTTAATGGTTCCAGAGATTTGTTTTAGTGCCATCACTTTGCTGGCCAGAAAATCCTTTAGCCTGAGTGGGTCCTAATAAAATTAAGTTACAGAAAGCTTGTATTAGAAGTGTCTTTTCTTTTATACACCACTGACATTACTGCCCTCTCATCTGGCGTTTCTCCCAGTTCAAAAGCTGCTAATAGCACATTATTTCTTTTGCAATTTCATTTTCTCCATATTATCCACCACACTGGCAAGTGGGAGAAAGCATTGTCCTAATAAAAATGTCCTGATCCTATTTATTTAATAAGTTAAAACTTGGGGTCACTGTGAGAATGCCATGTTTAATAGAGGTCTTTAAAGCATGAAACTAAATAAATATCTTTCATCTTGAAAACCCTATGCCCTAAATTTTTAATTGCTGGAACAAGCTGCTTCTAAATGGATTTAGTAGAGACAGAATTATTGCTAAGATTATAATTTAGAACAAATGCTAGCTGACGTTCAATGTGAAGATCCTATGCCATATGTAATCAATAACACAACTGCCCTTAATCACTTAATTACCATTGACACATTTAAGATTTTTGAAATCAATAAAAGGAGTACAATTTGTCAAAATCGGACAAAAGGCATCATTTACTATTAAAGCATTTGTTCAGTTTTGTCCAGCTGGTTTAATAGTCTTTGAAAATCCAATAATTTTAACAGCACTAGATAAGGTGTCCCTCCCCAACTAAATCAACAATTCAAAGCTATCATACAAAAATATATTGGAAACTCTACAAGAAATAAGGGAAAGAAAGTTGGAGTAGCCTATGCTGCCAAATCATGGTCTCAGGTTTTAAGAAACTTTTAAAAAAAATCTTGTGATTTAAAATCTAGGTTAACCTTAAAAATTCTTTTTAAGGGATTATTGAATTCACAACAGATATTTTGAAAGGTTGGTTATATTTCTTCCTATGTCGAAAATGTAATAAATCTGAAAAGACATTAATTCATGTGGCTTGGTAGGTCTTTTTGTTTAGATATTATTATTACTACAGTGAGCTAGGAACTTGGGAGGAAATTAAGGTTGAAATATGTGTTTCAATAATGTCCCTCAAAACCGGAATATGTATATATATGAAAAGCTTTAGACATATCATACTACAACTGGATACAATTGGGAAAAAGGGTCATTATGTACTCATGAAATGATTAATTGAATTGTAAAGAGTAGTTTGTTGAAATTTGGTACTTCTAGATCCTCAAAGTGGCTTTATATTGACCAAAAGTCCAGGTAATATGATTCCATCTTATCCAGGTTTAATTTGTTTTAAAATACAAGTTAATTTTCGTGTATCACAGAAAAGTAAGAAAAATAGCATGTCTTTTTTCCAGTCTTGATTCTGTTTTTAATCTTATTTTCTTATATCTGCATTGCTTTGTTTGTTCATATGTTTATTTGTTTATTTATTTATTTGTGAGATTTATATACCGCCTCACAGTGCAAGCACTCTCTAAGCGGTTTACACCAGTAAGCAATGTATATTTATATTGCCCCCAACAATCTGGGTCCTCATTTTACCTACCTCAGAAGGATGAAAGGCTGAGTCAACCTTGAGCCGGTGAGATTTGAACCGCTGATCTGGGGATCACAGTCAGCTAAAGTGGCCTGCAGTACTGCCTCTAACCGCTGCGCCACCTCGGCTCGTTTAGTTTTTTATATATGAGTTTTGTTAAATAGTTTGAATCATACTCATTAATTTTGAACTTCTCTTATTCTTATGTTTAGTTCTCAAGAGAATCAGTAAAATAATGCAACTCATGATGTCATGAAACAAATGTAGGGCTTTAGATATGTGCATAGATTAGAACATTGCAACACATGTACAAGTTTGTATCATGATGGCATGATGCTTGTTTTGCCAATGACTGGATGCCTCTGGCCAACAGCCTGTCTTTCCTAAGCTGGCCTGGCACCCAACAGACAGAATAATTTCAGTGCTCCCAAATTCCACAAAGCTTAGAACTCTAGTCTCAGCATATCTGGAAGAGACCAAGTGTCATCCTTAAAATAATGTAGCCTGAATCTGTACAGGGTTGTATTCTATGGCGTTTGATGTCTGGGCATTCCAGAGGAGACTATATAATTCTAATTCTTCTGTACCTTCTCAATATCAGGACAGTTCCTTGTAACCTCTGAATTCTTCACTGATATGCAAAAGCTGCTTTGTGAAACAGAAAGATAAATTCTTCTAATTAGCGTTATAGGATGTTTAACCAACCGCATTACCAAACTAGCAATAAAGTGTGTTGAGCTTCTAGATTTTATTCACGCATGCCAGTCTCCTACAAATATAGCAGAAAAAGAATATAAAAAGAAGTTAACACTCAAAGCCAAACCTGCTAAAATTAGTTAATCAAATTACATTAAACCCTCCATCTGTTTGTTAGATTATCCTGACAATGACAGCGGTAAAGCAAATTTGCTGACTGGTTTATTGAGTGTGCTGCTTGTTCAAAAGAGAAAATTAAAATTAAGTCCTCCCCTGCAGTATATATTATTTGAACTTTAATTTTAAATTTACACAGATTGTGAGGTTTGTGGGAAGTATGGCAGGGGGGAGGGGGAGAAAATGGCTGCATATTTATTCTTTCTTTTTTCTTCACAGACTGACTTCTAAAGCATATCTTTCTCCCTAGTAACACAGCAATTATCATTTTAATCATAATCATTAATGCTATTCACAGTGAGCAGTTTTACCACATAGTTTTCCTTCTGGTTACCTAAGGCCATTGCAATTGATGCTGAGGAATTTTGATTCCCAGTTTACATAGACCATCGCGTAACAAAGGCATCTGTTGGTTCTCAAAATCTGTAAGGAGGTGCATGCAGTATCACAAAGTTCTGCTCCTTTGTACATGCACGAACATATGAAAGTGGGGAAGCCTCGGTCCAAATGCCACATCTGGAAATGATTAGGGTCACTAAGATGTGGAGTGGAAGTAGCAACAGCACCATGAGTCAGGTGGTGAGTCAGGTGGGTGGTGCCAGGTGGTGAGTACCAACAGTAGTGAGGAGCACTTGTGTTGAGTTGGAGATACCACTAATTAGTTGGTGGAGTTTAGCTAACTATAGATTGCAGTGGAGCTGTTGGACATCTCCAATTTGTCAACAGTAGAAAATCTGGCCGCAACCAATAGCAATAGCACTTAGACTTATATACCGCTTCATAGTGCTTTACAGCCCTCTCTAAGCGGTTTACAGAGTTCAGCATATTGCCCCCAACAATCTGGGTCCTCATTTTACCGACCTCAGAAGGATGGAAGGCTGAGTCAACCTTGAGCCTGGTGAGATTTGAACAGCTGAACTGCTGAACTGCAGTGCTGCATTTTAACCACTGCGCCACCTCGGCTCTTTGACTGAGTGACTATGTTACTACTCAATGGCAGCAATGGCAGTAACCCAGGGAAATCAAGCTTTAATGTTTTGGATGGCCTGGGCACCTGGCTGCTAGTATTGAGTAGCAAAGGGATCAGTGTGAGTTCTGTGGCTGTTGGGGAGATTGTAGCTCTAGGTAGTGATTATCATTGCATCTTTTGGGAATAGCACTGAATGACAGGATCCTATGCTATCTATGCTGCCTCTTTGCAGTATCCAATTAGAAGGGAAATAACTTTCAATATGTATTGTGAATGGATAGTATTGGATTATGCTGATGGGCCCACGATGATGAAGAAAGCAGACACTGATGTTCTATCTGGATAAGAAATAAACTAGGGACAATGGCAACCTTTCAGATCATTCCAATTAGATTGTTTTTGTCCCTGTAGTCCCTGGTGAAAACAGGTTGGATATGGGGGTTTGGTGAGAGGGCAGTGGCTGACTAGGACTAGGACTAGGACTAGGACTGAATGCCAAGTTAGAAATGGTTGGTAAAGAGTAATGGCTGGTTGTCTGTTTCTAGGTTTGGATGGGGCACTTTGAGCCATGGGAGGTCTGGAGCAGATAATAATATCTCACTTGTGATATGGAGATTTGAAGGGGGACTGGAGTCAGGCTGCTCATTTTGATAATTTGGTGGACTTGGTGGTCCCCAAGCCCTGGCCTCATCACCATGTAATAACACCATGTAATAAGACCACATCACCATGTAATAAGACCTTTCCATCCATGGCCAACTTGTGGCCAACTTGTGCATGAAAGGACTGGGCTGGCATGCATAATTATGAACTGATTGAATGTGCCAGGAGGGAAGTCTTCAGTCAGAAGATACTTTATAATGACCTCAGGGAGACCCAGAATAGTGGTGGTTCATTCATACTGGAGTTCTTTGATCTTGCAGTGGCTTTCAAATCATAGCACCCTACTGGACAAACTCAGGAGGTTGGGAGCATGGGGTCATGGTATTCCACTGGTTCTCTTCTTTCCCTCAGGGTTGATTCCTATCTGCATTGGCAAGCGAGCAGGTCTAGCCCTCTGCCTCTGCTTTATAGGGTTCCACAGACCTCATTCTTTCCCCACTTTTTTATTTTTATTTTATTTATTTATTTTGTCAACATGTGTACAAAATAACAGGTATGATATAAACATAAATAAAAGCAAAGTATGTATAGGTAAAATTAGACAATAGGACAGAAGGACAGGGATGGTGCCCTTATGCATGCCCCTTACAGACCTTTTAGGAATGGGGTGAGGTCAACTGTAGACAGTCTAAGGTTAAAGTTTTGGGGGTTTGGGGAAGAAACCACAGAGTCAGGTAGTGCATTCCAGGCACTGATTACTGTGTTGCTGAAGTCGTATGTTCTACAGTTGAGTTTTGAGCGGTCTACATTGAGTTTGAATCTATTGTGTGCTCGTGTATTGTTGCAGTTGAAGCTGAAGTATTCATTGACAGGTAGGACATTGTGGCAGACTTCTATTTAATATCCACATAAAGTGCTGGGTGAGGCCCTGTGACAGCACAGGGTTTGGAATCATATGTATGCCAATGACAACCAATTATATATCTCTTCCCTGACTTTCTAAATCAGATCATCAATGTTTCCAGTGACTGGAGGTTGCAGGGACCTGTCTGGGGAGGAATGACAGCCAATTTGGTCTCGTGGTTAAGGCACAAGGCTAGAAACCAGGAGACTATGAGTTCTAGTCCTAGGCATGAAAAACCAGTTGGGTGACTTTGGGCTAGTCTCCCCCTCTCAGCCCAACTCACCATACAGAGGTTGTTGTTATAGGGAAAATAGGAGGAGGAGGAGGAGGAGGAGGAGAGGAGGAGGAGGAGGAGGAGGAGGAGGAGGAGGAGGAGGAGGAGGAGGAGGAGGAGGAGGAGGAGGAGGAGGAGGAGGAGGAGGAAATATTAGGTATGTTCACCACTTTGAGCTATTTATAAAAATAATATAGGTAGGATATTAAACAAATAAATGAATAGGGTCAAGTTCAACTTTGGTAAGACTGAGTGACTATAATGTTGGGAGCATTTGGATCTATGGATTTGCCATCTTTGGGTCTGAATGGGGTAGCATTTTTCCCGACAAAGCTGGTGCAGCACTGTGTAAGATTTTCCCTAGACTTATGGCTTTGCTTGAAGAGTAGGTGACAACTACATCTGGGGGGGTAGGCTTTGCAGAAATACATCTTGCATGCCAATTATACCTATTCCTAAACCAGAGGTCCTTCTTATTGTCACTCATGCTTTGATCACCTGCTGCCTGCATTATTGCAATGAGTGTACATGGCTTTGTTCTTGAAGTTAGCAATAGCACTTAGACTTATATACTGCTTCATAGTGCTTTTACAGCCCTCTCTAAGTGGTTTACAGAGTCAGCATATTGCCCCCAACAATCTGGGTGCTCATTTTACCCACCTTGGAAGGATGGAAGGCTGAGTCAACCTTGAGCCAGTGAGATTTGAACTGCCGAACAGCAGCTAGCAGTCAGCAAAGTAGCCTGCAGTGCTGCACTCTAACCACTGCGCCACCTCGGCTCCTTCCAAGTTCACTTGGAAGGTACAACTGGTCCAGAAAGGAGGAGTTATGTGGGACGCCTCCATATGTCCATGTAATGCTTTAATTTTATGAATTGTGCAGGCTTCCGATGGATGTCTGGATGCAATTCAAGATGCTGACCATCACCTAAAGAACTTCATGGCACAGGGCTGGCTTATTTGTGAGACATCCTGTATCCAATTATTTCTGCCTATCCTTTGAGATTGCTCCAGATCACTTCTATTAAATAACACCATATAAGGGGAACCCAGAAAGCATTTACAGATATACAGATTAACATAGTTGGAAGGGACCTTGTAGGTCATCTAGTCCAACCCACCGCCCACGCAGGAGACCCTACACCATTTCTGACAAATGGCAGTCCAGGCTCTTCTTAAAAGCCTCCAGTGATGAAGCTCCCACAGCTTCCAAAGGCAACTTCTGTTCCATGGGTTGATTGTTCTCACTGTCAGAAAATTTATCCTTAAAGGTCTTAAAGTTGCCAGGGTTGGGCACCCCTGCCCTTAACAGATGCACCTGAACCTCTCACCACATTTTTATTCTTCTCTTTCGCTTCCCTGAACAGTAAAACCAGATCCCCCCGAAAATGTGATTGCAAAACCAATCCCCAACAATGCCCGGAGGCTGTTGGTGACTTGGCAGTACCCTTCCTCCTGGCCGGACCTGGACTCCTTCCCCCTCAAGTTCTTCTTGAGATACCGACCGCTCATCATCGACCAGTGGCAGCATGTGAATGACATCCCCTGCCTCCCGGCTTTCCTTTTTAGGGGGGCAAAGAGCCAGAGGCTTGGCAGAATGCATGTGGGCCCATTGCTTTCACCATGGGGCATCCTGTTGGGGGAGGGCTTCCTACTGATTAAAATGCTTTTAAAAAGAGCATTCAGGTTCACCCGGCTGAGCGGTGCGGTGGTCTAGAGGTGGAGCTCTCGCCTCACAACCAGGAGGCTGTGAGTTCAATCCTAGGTAGAGGCAGTTATTTCTCTCTCTGGGTGAAATAATTCTCTCTTATTTCTTTTCTATCATAGTGTCAGTGCTATGAAACAACAGATCCTCTGTGATTCAGATGGCCCTGACCTTTTGAATCAGGATGCTGCTGGCCTTTTACAAGGTTGACTCAGCCTTCCATCCTTCCGAGGTAGGTAAAATGAGGACCCAGATTGTTGGGGGCAATATGCTGACTCTGTAAACCACTTAGAGAGGGCTTTAAAGCACTATGAAGCGGTATATAAGTCTAAGTGCTATTGCTATTGCTATTGCTACAAGGCTTTGAAGATGTGGTGGTTCTCCCAGGCAGTATGGCAGGCTATTGAGCAAGCCTATGATATTATTGTTTGCCTTGTATTTATTTGTTTATTCCTATTTATCACATTTCTACACCGCCCATTTCACCTAAGTGACTCTGGGCGGTTTGCAACAAAAACATAAAAAGTGATATAAAAACACAAATGAAAACAAAGGTAAACCAAAGTTAAGAACAAAGTTAACATTAAAGTGTTATAGAATTAAAAAGGCAGAGGAAGTGCTGTCACGTCACCAACCTCCCCTATGTCACATATCACTCTTTGGCCTCTGTGCCAATTGGCAGAGCTAGGTCTTAACATTCTTTTGAAATGCCAGACAGCCAGAAATCTTATCTGTGGGGGTAACACATTACAAAGGGTGGGTAACCGCACAGAGGGGTCTCATCTGAGATCCTGCCGGTCAGAATTCTTTAACCAATGGGTTCTACAACATATATTCCCTGCCTGACAAAATGAATGACGTAATTGGGAGGAGACAGTTTGTCACATAACTTGGTCCCATGCCATGAAGGACTTTAAAAGTGATAACCAACATCTTGACTTGAAAAATGAAACAAAATGTCACCCAGTGCAGCTTGCATAATAGAGATGTTATATGTCAGAGTTCCCCAACCTTTTTGGCTTTGCGGACTGATGGTGGTGGTGGTGAAAGGGGATGGTTACATGTGTGCGTTGGGTAAGGGTATGCATGCAGCTCCATTTGATCACTCGACAGTTCTGCGGCCCAGTTCTGAATGACTCAAGGCCCGGTAGTTCGGGACCCCTAGTATATGCACAACTCAAATGGTGCCCAAAACTGCTGTCATTGCCAGATTCTCCACCAGTTGTAACCTCCAAATTCTCTTCAAGGGTAGCCTCATGTACAGTACATAGCAGTAGTCCATATAGGAGATGACCAGGGTATAAGTGACTGAAAAAAGGTCTTTGAGGGTTTTGTTTTTGTTTATGCTTTTTAATGAATTGTTAGCTATCCAGCGTCTCATGACAAGTGGACAGCCATATAAAAAGGGAAGGGAAGGAAAGGGGAAACTCTAGGATGCATTGGGGGGGGACACTTGTGCATATGTCTAATTTCAAAAAACAAAAAATGGCTATGTGGAATTTTTGCAGGCCAGATACAATAGCCCTACTGATATGTGACAACAACTGGAGCCATGTGTTCATTTCTATATCCAGCGGGAGATTGAAGTCAGCATTTCCATGAGTTGTCAATGACCTTTCTGGCAAACAGATATTTGCATGAGATCAAACAGGTGTGGTAATGTTTTGGAGTATTGTAAGGCGCCCTGGGTGTCAATGCAACAGAATGTTTCTGATGTTTTCCAATGATGGAAAACTCTTCCCATGAACCCAGGCTGATGCCAAGACTGGATTTGTTTTGATGCCAAATAAAAAATTGTCTATTCCAACATTTTAAGAGTTGGTAGCTACAGCTTGAGAGTTTTTAAATTTTAAATAATAATGTATGGTAGCTTCAACATAGTACCCATCAGGTGTCAGGTGTTAGCATTCCTGAACATTTGTACTATTTGCACTGAATAAATCCCATTCTAAGGTCTACTGATATCAATCAGGTTCCAAATAATTTCTTGAACATTTATTAAATATTGATTTAATAGCAAATTTCATCATTATACTGTGATTCCTGCCAGCTCCACATTCACCAATGTTAATGGGTTAGGGTTGTGAATTCGCCCACTCCTTTGAGTAACAGATTATATTTATATTCTGCTTTTACATCCAGTAGGAAATCAAAGCAAACCATGAAGATTTTTCCTGGTGTTATGTTTGGGTTACCCCACGTAAAATAGTGAACTCCATACTTGCAAGCTGAATCTTAGTCTCCCCAGTCACAATCCAACATTTTAATCACTATCTTACACTAACGTATGCATCCTGAACATATTGTTGACCAGGAAAACAGAGTCACAACTTTGCCATCCATTTTTATGCTAAGTAGTCTGTTTACTGAATCAAAATTTATCAATGCTGTCAGTATACTATATTTCCCAGGGAATAATTTCTAGACAGCTTTCCCCTCTTTATTTCATTAACTGAATTATCATTGTAAATTATCTTCTATAATTTAGATGCCAAACAATTATGCCTGCATAATAGGTCCTGCGGGTGCTTTGGTTATTGATTATTGTTCCTTTATTAACACAGAAATATAGATATCTTGTTCCATTGGCCTAGGCTTAAAGGATGATGAACCAAGAGGGGAAGTTAATATTAAGCAATGTATATCAACTGCACTCCAATAATCTTAATGAAAAGTATAGCTTTGGAGAAAGAACGAATTCTGAGATAATATATAATGATCTAGATCAGGGGTGTCCAACCATGGCAACATTAAGACTTGGACTTCAACTCCCAGAATACCCACCCAGTCAAATAACATCTCTATTTACTATCACAACTTTTCTCTTCTCACTTTCCACTCCAACATCTTGAAGTACACTATTGTAAGATTTCCTCAAAGGAATCGGATTACTTTCCTTCATTCCTACTTCTGTGCTGTTAACAATAAAATGCAGTCACTAAGGGTTGAACTCAGTTCGAAGGAGAGTAAATAGCAATTTTTACTATTCTCCTAATAAAGTAGCTTAAGTAAATAAATAAATAATGTCCAAGAGATAGTGGACTATGTATTGTATTAGCCGCAATCATCCTATAATGTTCCATGGTATTATATTATAATATAAATTATAATACATTATCATATAGTACTATACATTAAACATACTATACACACATACTTTAATACATTACCTACCCACTGGGTGATTTTGGGCCAGTCACTAGTTCAGCTTACAATGTCAGATTTAGGCAATAAGCTGGTCAGACAATTTCTATCACAACCACAACCACTCAGTTGATTTCTCCCCCGGCCCCCCAAAAAAGCAGACCTTGCCCTTGTGGGAAAATGCTAGTAAGAAAAAAAAGTTTTCCTTGTTGACAATATCTATATGTCTTTTAGTTCATGTTAGTTATGTAACAAAATTACTGCATTTTGAATTATTCTATAATTGCACCGTATAATACCATAATCCAAATTATTGCATTTCATTGGCTATAGGTCAGGGGTGGGTTCCTCCCAGTTTGGACTGGATTGCCCAAACCAGTAGCGACTTGCTGGTGACATCACTGTTGGTGCCAGTCTGTGTATGCCGCCATCTTTTTTTTGGATTTGGTGCGAATTTTTCCCCTTCCGCGGCTTGAAAAAGAGCCCTCCCACCCGCCCGCGGGTGAATTCTGACCTTTATTTCTTTGCCCGAAGCACAGCTGAGGAGCTCATCAGCTGTGTTTTGGGCTCATTCCTGCTTCTGAGCATGCACGAAAGCCAAATCGCACGAGGGGACGCGCGCGTGCGCAAGAGCGGTGCGAGCGCGCATGTGCAAAATGTCGCAATGCAAACCGGTGGCGAAGGTAAGTGGAACCCACCCCTGCTATAGGTGTATGTTACATTCGGCCACCACAACTTAGATCATAAAGTAAGGTAAATGTTTCCCCTGTCCAGTTGTAGCCGACTCTAGGGAGCAGTGCTCATCTCCGTTTCTTAGATGAATGAGCCAGCATCACCTGAAGATGCTTCTGTGGTCATGTGGCCAGCATGACAGTACACCGAAGCACATGGGACACTGTCACCTTCTTACACTTATGCATGTAAGTTTCCTCTGAAGGAGTCTTTCCTCCAAAGCTATCATCTGTCCTTATGATAAAACCCATGGAGCTATGTTGTAGGACATATTGGAGCAGTTAGCAAAAGTCAGCTAACCTTGATGGGTACTATATTAAAGGTACCATAGTTTATTATTTGAAATAAAGAATAAATTAGAATTGCAGTTAGGTCATAGGTTCACACAAAAAAATAATAAAAATACACAGTTTTCATTTTTCTCCTGGGTGTCAGAAAGTTATGCATGCTGGTTTTAGAAATCTACTCCCATAGATTACGTTGTGGAATAAGCAAATAAATATTGCCCATGGCCAAAGTTTGACCCTTTCCAGGGTTTGACCCAATCACAGGACAAGTTCAGCATATCCAAGTTGGGTTAGGTTTCTTGGAGAACATAAACACCATATGCGCTCAAGTGTTCTTGAAATAATGAAAATTAAAATGATAATCTATAAAATAACATATGGAGAACTGCTTTAAAAGAAGAAATATGCAATCAGTTCACCCTATAGGCTTTTCATAATCCTATCATTGGCTAGAATCTAAGATGCATTTAGGAATGCCTTAATTCAAAAATATCAATGCACTTGGCAAATCAAACTCTGATTTGGACTTGGAATTATTAAATGCAGTTAAACAGCCAAAAGACTTCCATATCCCCAAAGCTACTGAAAGCCTACTTGGTTTTTCAAAAATCTGCACAAACAAGCTCTACATATTAACAAGGGTTGAGCAAAAGAGAAAAGAAAATGTGTTGGCCCCATTCTGTTTTCCATTTCAACTGCTAATTTAGTTGCATGGGAATGCAAAACTGGCTCATTTCTTCCCAAATTGCCTTCCTGCCTTATCTCATTTCTGTTCATTTGGATTATTAATTTCAGTTAAATGTACTGCCGTGTAATTGTGCTCCATGAGTATAATTTTGCTTCTTTCCCTCAGATGTAGTTTTTTATGGGGGAGTTTGTGGCAAAGCATATAGAATCGGTATCACAACATCTGTACAACAAGCATTAATTCATTCAGTTTGTTCTTCACGGTCTTTTCCAGGCTCTGTTTTGTTGCTGTTTCCTTTCTTACACAACTGAAGCTACTGTTTGGCCAGGAAGTCAGCATCAACGTGATGGTTTAACTTACTAAGATATTGAGGGTACCATATTTTTTGGAGTATAAGACGCACTGAAGTATAAGACGCACCTTAGTTTTGGGGGAGGAAAACAAGGAAAAAAGGCCTCTGCCTCCAAACAATTTGCCAAACAGCAAACAGTACAGATGATATACACTGTTTGCTGTGTATTTCTGGTGCATGTGTGCTTGACCCATAGAAATAGCAAAGAATTGGAGAAATGTACATTATGCCAGAAAGTTTTCTTAAATGTAGTCACACTAACTGCTCCCAATTATTTAAATAGATCTACTCCAAGGTAACTAAACTCTAAAACTAAACAGGACCCTGTTACATTTCATACTATACTTGTACAGAGCTGTTAAAATTAATTAAAATTTCTGGAAGTATACATTATTCTCTATTATTTAAAAGAAGATAAAATAGCACTGGGCCTCTTCAGAGCAAGCATTTATTTTTAAAAGCTTCTATATTTTGTTAAGTTGTCTAGATTTACAGGGATCTCCAACCTTGGCAACTTTAAGACTTGTGGACTTCAACTCCCAGAATTCCACAGCCAGCAAAGCTAACAAAGCTGGCTGTGGAATTCTGGGAGTTGAAGTCCACAAGTCTTAAAATTGCCCCTGGCTCTAGAACAATAATAAAGCAGTCTTTAAAAAATAAGTCTAATAATTTGAACATTCTACAGACATTTATAGTTATTCACTTACCCCCTTCCATCCAGTTCAGCAAAAAATAAAAATCTGTGTGTCTCTCCCAGCTATTTGCCTTTGCAGTTTCAGTTTCACTTTCATTTTCCCACGTGGCAAATCAGCTGTAGATCGGGAAGTGCTAGTGACTTGCTTGGCTTTATAGGGTCTTCCCTCTTTGCTGCAAACAGGTAAGTTGCTGAAAGACAGAGGCCAAAGGGTGGGGGTGGGTGGGTGGGTGGGGCGGCATTCGGTGTATAAGACGCACCCAAGTTTTCACCCTCTTTTTGGGGGTAAGAAGGTGCGTCTTATACTCCGAAAAATACAGTAGATTTATTTATTTATTGTTTTAAAGGAAAAGGAGTTTCTGGAAGATTGTCCAGAAAAAAATGAGAAGAGACTGAGATAAAAAAGCTATTGTTAAAAGTTTTCATTTTGAGTTATAACAAGTTATTCTCAAAGAAAAAATGATCAGGACATCTGCAGAGAGACTACAAAACATCAAAAGGGCAGCTACAAAACATCAAAAGGGCAGAGAGACTACAAAACATCAAAAGGGCAGCCAGAAAGGGAAGGAGAAAAAAAATCATAATATTTTTAATACCATAATGATTAATCCATAATCATGTTCCCTGTTCCATTGTCCATTGTCCAGCCAGGAGAGTAAGACTGTTTACAGTGTGAAAAAAATTGTTCCATGGTATTGTATGTCAAATTTTCACATGGACTTCTTCAATATCTGAAGCTGTCAAAGCTTTCAGCAATTTGGGATACTTAGCATGAATCTGTTTCAGGCTGAGTTCTATTATTTATTTATTTAAACTTATTGGCTATCCAGCTAGAAGTGTTTTTTTTTTAAATCCCTTATAAACCATTACAGATTAGTCCTTAGCTGAATGAATTTGCTAACATATAATATCTTTTTGAGAGCAGGACCCATAAACAGTATCTGATTTTTTTCTATAAAAGAAGAAAATATAAGACTATAGCCTAAATGTTTGATATGTTATAATAAAACTCAATTTGTCCTTCCAATATCAGTGTTAAATTATATGGCCATATTATAAAACATTTCAGCACGGAAGGGAAGATGCCCACAGCCAGTCTGTTGCTTCATCATTTTAACAGTTATTCCAGACAATATAGTTGCAGTGAACTGATTGATAGAAAATATATATCATGACTTTTTTTTCCCTGAGTAATTATAAGGCAATCAGACCATGATAAGTTCCCTTGTGATTATCTCTTTATAGCTCATTCATTTAAAATTAATAGGTCAAAGTTATGCTGTTCTAAATTAGAAATGCTGGCTGACAAATTCCTAGAAATCAGCCTTCCATTTAAGCCACATAGTAATTCTTTACTCAGATTTGAGCTACTCTCCTACTTAAAATGAACGGCAACAGAACTACAAATGGTTGAGGATTTAAAGCATCATCCATATCTGCATTTATTCTACAGGCACTGAATTTTCCTTTCTGCTGTAATCTTGCTCTAGACATTTCATTCCACAAGTCATACAGCCACTGTGAAAACATACCTCTTTTCTTTTGTTAATTGAAGATTAAGTCTGTGCAATGTTTTGAATTCAAGAGATAAGGAGGCTGTGGAGGTTGCAGGGGCACATTCAGTCCCTGGCAATGACTCACTAAATCAAACATTTCTCCCCCCCCCCCCAGGTTTTTGCTCCAGCTGCAGAGGAAAGCCATAGGATCCTGGGAAAAGGGGCAGATGTTTTAAGGAGTTGCAGGGAGGTGCTATTGTGAGTATGTTCCTGCATGTCGATGTACCTTTTCCTCTTCAAAATTAACCCATTGCACAGGTCCTTTGAAGACTGAGAGGTTCACCAAGATTGACTCTGAAATAAGACCAAATGATTTCAACAGGTTTTACCCCTAAGTCAATATGTAGCTGTTCTTCCAATGGACTGTGGTTTACCAATAACTAACATCTCTGTAGAGTAAGGCTCCAGGTTATGGAAATGCCTGATAAATCAGTCCTACCCTGGAAGCTCAACATTCTTGTTTTAGAGAAACCAACAAATTTAATAGTTTTCCTGATGCTCCTTTTTTTCTTTATTTTCCTTGGATATTATATAGGGCTAGCTCAAGGCATTTTCCTATCTACAACAAAAGACAAGATGATAAACTCATTTTCCATTCCAAGTAGACCAGTGGCAGGTTGCTTCATGCGCATCTCCACGTTTCAGGGGCACACATGCTCACTACGTGCGTGCGCCCCTTCATGTGCGCCCCCTCGCGCGATTTTGCTTCTGCGCATGCGCAGAAGCAAAATCACACCAAAATCTCACAAGGGGATGCACGCAAACATGATATTTCAGTGAGATTTTGCTTCTGTGCATGCGAGAAGCAAAATCTTGCTGAAACCTCACACACACGCGCGTCCCCTCACAAGATTTTGGCGGGATTTTGCTTCTGCGCATGCACAGAAGCAAAATCACCCAAAAATTCACCAAAAAGGATGGCGACACATGTGATGGACCGGCAGAGAGGGCTCCGGAGCAGTTGCGCGCAAATTGCGCAATCGGCTGCTCCCTACCGGAGCTATGCACCGGACAGCTCCAGCAGGAACCCACCTCTGAAGTAGACCAGTTCCTGATGTTCTGAGCACTACTGTAGAGTCAGTGTTTTCATTAAAAAAAAGATGTTGAGACTCTAGAATGAGTGAAGAGAACAACAAAGATAATTCGGGGACTGGAGACTAAAACATACAAATAACAGTTGCAGGAATTGGATATGTCTAGTTTAATGAAAAGGAGGACTAGGGTGACATGATAGCAGTGTTCCAATATCTAAGGGGCTGCCTGAAAGAAGAGGGGGTCAGCCAGGGGTGGGTTCCACTTACCTTTGCCACCGGTTCACATCGTGATGTTTTGCATGCGCGCACAGGTGTGTCCCATCGTGCAATTCTGCTTCCGCGCATGCTCATATTTATAATCAGCCCGAAACACAGCTGAGGAGCTGATCAGCTGTTGTTTGGGCAAAGGAATAAAGGTAAGTATAAACCCGGGGGCGGGGCGGAGGGCCCTTTTTCAAGCAGCAGCAGAGGAAAAAACTTCCAAACAGTAAAAAAAATTGGAGAAAATTCCAAAAAAAAGATGGCGGTGCCCACGGACCGGCACTGACCGAACCAGATCTGTGATGCCATTGTGACATCAACAAGAGGACACTACCGGTTCAGGCAATCCGGTCCGAACCGTGAGGAGCCCACCCCTGGGGTCAGCCCATTTGCCAAAGCACCAGAAGGCAGGACAAGAAGCAATGGATAGAAACTAATCAAGGAGAGAACTAAATTAGAACTAAGGAGAAATGGGTGCTTCATCATTGAAGGTTTTAAAGAAGAGATTGGACAACCATTTGTGTGAAATGCTATAGGGTTTCCTGCTTGAGAAGGGGGTTGGACTAACATGGTCCCTTCCAACTTTGTTATTCTGTTATTCAATTGCCTCTTTGTGTCTCAACATATCTTAGAATGCAAAGGGAAAGTTATAGAGTGTATGATTTGTCTAGCCATCATTATTTATTGCCTAATGGTCAGACTATTTGATTTTTTGTTTGAATGGTTGAATCTATGTATGTATGTTGTATATATGGACGCATATCACAAAGGGACAAATACACAGTCATCCATTGAAGACCAAATGAAGGAATTAAAAAACCCCCACTCAATCAATTTTTAACAACAATCACAATCTGCATGAGTCTGCCTTTTTTAATATCTTATTTGGGTTCCAAATCCCTACAGCTATTTCCTCAACTAAAATTGAGATATTTTATTTATCTGACTAGAATAGAAGATCAGTTTTAGCAGCTGCACAATTGACAGAACTTTGTTTTGCAGCTAACCTGATCACTGGATTGCACCTGCTTTCAGATACAAATATTCTGAGTATCACCATTGGTTTTGGTCCTTAGATTTATCATTCCGTCTCATTAAGAACAACTATAATGGTTTTTATACATGTCACTTGTGGTTTTGTTTGGTTTGTTGTGATTGTGTTTAATTCATAAGGTAGACGATAGAACACTATATTCCTCTTTTGCCAGCTCCATTTATAAGGAAACAGAGCAATGAAAGAAAATTGCTATCAAAACAGGGTAGAGCATTTCATGTTACCAACTCTCTACCAACAGGCATCTAGTAGGGTTTTATGCCACACAAAAGAACAGAGAAACTGGCTCTTGGCCTTGCCCAGTGAAAATCACAGTGATCATTTTAAGGAAAGATGGAGGGCTCTGACCTTCTAGCAAACGGATCTCTGCCTACTTTAACCTGCGTTAAATGGTCCCCAACTTTTCCAGCTCTGTGGACTGGCAGGGGTGGCAGGGAAGGGAGGGAGGGGATGGTTTCATGCAGTCGAATGGAGCTTTGTGTGCTTGCCTACCACTATATGGCCCAGTTCCCACCGGGCTGTGGACCGGGGATTTGGGACCCCTGTTACAAACAAACCTAAGAGTTAGCAGCTTCAATTTATATTGGGAGCAAACTACTTCTGTTAAATAGTACATGGAACCAAGCTCTGAGGATAACCCTTTTATTAGCACTAACAATAACTCGATAACTAGAAGGCATTGGAACTGAATCTCTTCAGCCGCGCTCTGACAGCTCTTTTATATGGAGCTGTCAGACGCGGCAGCCAATGGGAGCTTGCCGATCTTCCCGCTCTGCAGCCGGCTCCGTGGTAGCCAATCACCAGAGACGCCTGCTGTTGCCGGCGTCTCTGCATATTCAACACCCCTCTCTTCCTGGTTTGTACAAACGTAATCATCAAGGTATGCAGGGCGCCTGCGCAGTCTAGTTGATTGCCGGAGCTCGGTCGGAGCGGGCGTGGCAGGCTGTTGAGCTATGACCTGCTCCCTAGGAACTTCTGCTTGGCCGGGTGTTGCTGCAAGTTCTTGGTCCTCCGAAGCGTCGGACGTCGGAATTCCAGGTAAGGCCCTTGAGTCGGGCTGCGCGGTAGGCCTTCCTTGCAGGGCTGGTGTGGGAGGCGATGTAATGGTTGTTGGAGTTGGCGGCCTGCCGTATGGTGTGGAGGCAGGTGGACTGCGGCCCCGGAGTTGATCAATGTGCTGCCTCCAGATGCGGCCGTCGTCTAACTCCACCCTGTAAGAACAGGGGCCGGTCATGAGTGTAACTCTGGCTGGCAGCCACTTTGGTGTTCCCCCATAGTTTCTAGCGAACACCCAGTCCCCCTCAGAAAACCCCCTGGCAGGGTCCACCTGGGGTGTTTGGTCAGTAGGGGCATAATGGGGGTGCAGCCTATCAAGCACAGTCCTAATGCGGCGCCCCATGAGCATCTCTGCTGGGCTTCTGTTGGTTAAGGGGCAGGGTGTTGCGTGCTGGGCCAGCAGGTATTGAGATAGCTTGTCCTGCCAGTTTGGGCTGTCCAATCGACCCAGGGCCTCCTTGGCAGCCCTCACAGCCCTTTCAGCCCACCCATTACTAGCAGGATGCCAAGGGGCTGTTAACACTTGGCGGATGCCATTGGCAGCTAGGAACCACTGGAAGCTGCTGGAAGTAAACTGAGGCCCATTGTCTGACACCACCATGTCGGGTAGGCCATGGGTGGCAAACCATTTAAGTAAGACCTGGATGAGAGCATTAGCTGTTGTGGAGGCCATCAATTCTAGTTCAACCCAACCCGAGTAGGCATCCACTAATAGGAGAAATTGCTGACCCATGTAAGGTCCTGCAAAGTCTAAGTGTAGCCTAGACCAGGGCCCCCTAGGGGTCTCCCAAGACCTGGGTGGTGCCTTCGGTGGAGCAGGCCTTGAGGCCTGGCAGGCTTGGCATCTGGCAACCCACATTTCAATGGCCTGGTCCATGCCAGGCCACCACACATAGCTCCTCCCCAGGGCCTTCATCCTAACCACACCTGGGTGGCTTGTATGGAGCTGATGGAGAATTGCTTCGTAAAGGGTTGGGGGAGCGACAACCCGGCTGCCCCAGAGCAGGCAACCCTGATGGGTGGACAATTCAAACTGCCTGGTCTTAAATGGAGTGAAGGCAGGGTCCAACCTATCCTGAGGCCAGCCCCTCCTCACCCAATCGAGCACTTGGCAAAGCACTGGGTCCCGGGCGGAGTGGGCAGCTATGTCTGAGGCAGTGACAGGCAGGGCAAGGTCCTCAATGAGGAGAACCTCAGAGGTGGGGGCAGGATCCTGCACGGAAATTGGCAATGGGCAGCGACTGAGAGCATCTGCATTTGAAAGCTTGCTGCCAGGCCGATAAGTGAGGGTGTATGAGTAGCCTGCCAGAAATTCTGCCCAACGTGACATTCTGGGGGAAATGAATTGGGGGGTTTGGCGGTCTCCAGCCAAAATGCCCAAGAGTGGCTTATGGTCAGTGACCAGGGAGACTGGCCTGCCATATAAATAATCATGGAATTTCTTTACTGAGGCTACGAGTGCGAGGGCTTCCTTATCGGTCTGGCTATAGTTGCGCTCTGTCGAGGAGAGGGTGCGTGAGAAGAACGCAATAGGTGCGTCAGGGCCCGAGGGCAACCTGTGGCTTAGAACAGCCCCGATGCCATAAGGGGAGGCATCTGCTGTGAGCACCAAGGGGAGATTGGGGTCATATTGTACTAAAACAGCATCTGATGTGAGCATTTGTTTTACTGTTTGAAATGCCTGTTGGGCCTCAGGGCTCCAATTCCAAGGGTGGTTGGCATCGAGGAGGCGATGCAGGGGTTCGGCCTTAGTGGCCTTGTGTGGTAAAAAGACGCTATAAAAGTTGAGCAGCCCGAGGAATGCCTGCAACTCTGCCCTATTTGTTGGTACTGGGGCCTGTTTAATGGCTGCTACCTTAGATGGAGTAGGGTGGATACCCTGAGCGTCTATGCGGTATCCTAAGAATTCAACACTGGGTACCCCTATATGACATTTGCTTTGTTTGAGCTTGAGGCCTGCTTGTCTAAATCTGAGTAACACAGACCCTGGACTGTATGACTGAGTGGCTAGGGGCTGAGATGAGCACGTCATCGAAATAGGGGATTACCCCTGGTAGGCCAGAGAGTAGCCTCTCCATGATATTTTGAAATAGGCCAGGGGCAACGCTTACGCCAAACTGGAGGCGGCGACACTTAAAAGCCCCCCGGTGGGTGACTATGGTCTGTGCGACCGCAGTGGCCTCGTCCACCGGGAGCTGCTGGTAGGCCTGGGCCATGTCCAGTTTGGTGAAAACCTGGCCCCTACCTAGGGAGTGAAGCAGGTGTTGGACAATAGGCACAGGGTAGGGGTGAGACTGCAAAGCCCTGTTGACCGTACACTTATAGTCCCCACAGATTCTCACAGAGCCGTCAGAGCGAAGTGGGACAACAATGGGGGTCTCCCATTTGGAGTGATCTGTGGGTTCCAGAACACCCTGGGCAATAAGCTTATCTAGTTCAGCGTCCACCTTTGGGCGCAGGGCAAAGGGCAGGCGCCTTGGCTTGAGGCGTATAGGAGCCACCTTGGGGTCAAGGTTGAGGGAAATTGGGGTTCCCACGTAGGAGCCTAGGGAACTGTCAAATACATCAGCAAACTCCGAAAAGAGGTTGTTAGGTTCCCCCCCGGCGGGAGTGATTTGGTTGACCCCTGTAAGGGAGAGGCCTAATGGCTGGAACCAGTCAAGGCCTAAGAGGGTGGGTAGGTTACCCGAGACTACAACCAATGGCAAGGCACCCCTGAACGACCCCTTTTCCACAGACAGGGAAGTCTGGCCAAGAATGGGGATGGAATAGCCTAAGTAATCCCTTAACCTGAGTGGGCAAGGGGTAAGGGATGCTTGAGAGAAGGCAGGCACCAGTTTTTTTTAAAGTGTGCCACGAAATTATGCTTCTAGAGGACCCAGTGTCCACCTCCATCTGGCATGGGGCCCCTTCCAAATTTACAGTCAAAAAAACTTTTTTGTGCGCACCCCCCCTAGATGCCTGGAACACTTCTTCCTCAGGGTATTCGTCTGGTAGGCGAACGGCGAAACAGTTGTCCTGTTGTCTTGTCGGTTTTCCTGGCAGGCGGCTGGAGGGTGCTGAAGGGACAGCCGTGGCTGGAGCCGAGCGGCAGACTCGGGCCAGATGGCCATAGCGGCCGCAGCTGCGGCAGGTGGCTGTTCTGAAGCGGCAGGTGCTTCTTTGGTGTGGGTCACCACAGCTGAGGCAGGAAGGCATGGATGAGCGCTGCGGCTTGCGGGATCCCTGGAACGGTGCAGGCGGTTGGGGCAGTGGGCTGCCTGGCTGAGGTCTGCGGTTCCGTTGTCCGGTCTGGAGGTGGCAGACGGCAGAATCGCTGTCAGAGTCGGCGGAGGGGTCTTCCAGGTGATGGATGGGTGGCTGGGAACGGGCCGAGCTAGGTGCAGGCGCTTGGAAGCGGTTTATTTCAGCGGCTGACAGGTCTGACATCTCGGCGGCTCGAGCTTCATCTAGGGCGACTTGCAAGGTTAGTTCAGTTCGCGCCAGAAGGCGACGCTGAAGGCGGATGTCCCTAACCCCACAGACTAACTGTTGGAGCAGTGCGTCGTCCAGGTTAGGGAAGTCGCAATCGAGAGCCGCGCTGCTAAGGGAAGCTATGTAGCGATTGATGTCTTCCCCTTCTTGTTGCAGCCGCTGTTGAAAAGCAAAGCGGCGGGCTATTTTTGATGGAGTGAGGGAGTAATGGTTTCTAAGCTTAGCAAGGAGTTCCCCCCATGGCACTGTGGAGAGCGCTTGTGGAGCTACCAAAGCGCGAGCTGTGGAGAATATTTTGTGTCCACAGGCATTAAGGAAACAGGCCCGCTTACAGTTGTCAGTCAAGTTGGTTAAGTCACTTGCTTCCAAGAAGTATTCGAAACGCTCCAAGTACGCGTCCCACATTTCGGAGCCAGGGCAGAAGGGCTCGAAGGAGGTAGCGCTGGAGCTGTTTCTGGCCATTCTAGCCGCGGAGGCGGAGAGGCGAGGAACAGGAACGGTTGGTCAGGATCAGTCTGGATTCGAGCACGGCGAGTCGATCCAGCACCTCCATCGCCACATTGTTAAATAGTACACGTAAGCAAGCTCTGAGGATAACCCTTTTATTAGCACTAACAATAACTCGATAACTAGAAGGCATTGGAACTGAATCTCTTCAGCCGCGCTCTGACAGCTCTTTTATATGGAGCTGTCAGACGTGGCAGCCAATGGGAGCTTGCCGATCTTCCCGCTCTGCAGCCGGCTCCGCGGTAGCCAATCACCAGAGACGCCTGCTGTTGCCGGCGTCTCTGCATATTCAACAACTTCCAATGGTTCAAGAGCTTCTAGTGGCAGGTTAAAGCCACCATACAAAAATGTGTAAGGCCAGGATCGCAGTTTTCAAAGTATTTCATTGTTCTCATGAGATGAAATAGTATTTCACCCCATTTGTACCTTAAAGAACCACCAAACAAAAATAAAAGAGGCCAGGTGTTAGACTCGACCCATTTTATTGGACCTTCAAAAGTGTTAGTTGGCCAGGCTTTTCACAATATGAACCTATGAGATTTTCATGTTTTTTTAGAAGAAATAAAAGGTAGAGCTAACAAGTCTGTAGAGATTCTCAGTTATCCAGGTCATGGTTGTCCCAAAGGTGCTTTTTCAGGAAGCAACTGGACTTTCTTGTTTTTTTTTTCCTTTTGAGGACTTTTCACTTTTGGGACAACCATGACCTGGATGACTGAGAATCTCTACAGACTTTTTAGCTGTACAATTTGGGGTGAACACCCTTTGAATGGTATTGGGAGTAGGAATGGATTTCCAGAGGAAAAATTGCAGACTGCAGGAACCAGAAGCACTACTCAGGTGACCCTGGGGACACAAATAAACTTCCAAGTGCTTCAACGACCCTCTAAAAGGATTCAAATGACCAGCTGTCTGCAAGGAATATAAATCCTTCCATTCCCCACTATCCTGTCAGAGCTGAAGAAGCTTCTTAGATAAGAAGCAAAACATATTCAAAAGAAAAAAACAAGAAACTCCAGTTGCCTCCTGAAAAAGCACCTTTGGGAAAAGGTAGAGCTATTGCTGGATCGTGGAGAAGAGGAACCAACAAATTCACAAGCACAGATTTATTTATTTATTATTATTTATTAAACGCTCTTATAGGCCGCCCAATCCCGTGGGACTCAGGGCGGCGTACAACATAAATAAGAAGCGTACAATTTTTAAAAACAATAGTCATAATTTACATTATAAATATAATTAAAAAAGACATTGTAAGAGCAACATTCAGGGGGAATCTAGTTGTCCTATTCACCCCATCTGCCGGAAGAGCCATGTTTTTAAGGCTTTACGGAAGGCCAGCAGGGTGGGGATGGTCCGGATCTCTGGTGGAAGTTGGTTCCAGAGGGACGGGGCTCCCACAGAGAAGGCCCTCCCCCGCGGCCCCGCCAATCGACATTGTTTAGCCGACGGGACCCGGAGAAGGCCCTCTCTGTGGGACCTAACCGGTCTTAGGGAGGTATGTGGTAGGATGCGGTCCCGCAGGTAACCTGGCCCTGAGCCATGTAGGGCTTTAAAGGTAACGACCAACACCTTGAATTGCGACCGGAGACTAATTGGTAGCCAATGCAGCTGGCGAAGGAGAGGTGTTACGTGGGTGTATCTCGGCACACCCACTACCGCTCGCGCAGCTGCATTCTGTACCAGTTGGAGTCTCCGGATGCTCTTCAAGGGTAGCCCCATGTAGAGCGCGTTACAGTAGTCTAGCCGTGAGGTGACAAGGGCATGAGTGACTGTGAGCAAGGCCTCCCTCTCCAAGTAAGGTCGCAATTGGTGCACAAGACGGATTTGTGCAAAGGTCCCCCTAGCCACAGCTGAAAGATGTTGCTCCAATTTTAGCTGTGGGTCTAGGAGGACACCCAAATTGCGAACCTGTTCTGAGGGAGTCAATTTTTCTCCCCCGAGAACCAAGGAGGGACAGTCGACATAGTCCTTGGGAGGCAATATCCAGAGCCACTCAGTCTTGTCTGGGTTGAGCCTGAGTCTGTTCACTCCCATCCAGACCCTCACATCGTCCAGGCAGCGGCACATTACATCAACTGCTTCACTGAACTGACACGGGGTGGAGATGTACAACTGGGTATCGTCAGCATACTGCTGATACCTCACCCCATGTCGTCGGATGATCTCACCCAGCGGTTTCATGTAAATGTTAAACAGGATGGGCGAGAGGACCGAGCCCTGTGGCACCCCGCAAACCAGGGGCCTAGGGGCCGACCTCTGTCCTCCTGTCAACACCGACTGCGTCCTGTCAGAGAGGTAGGAGGAGAACCACCGTAAAACAGTGCCTCCCACTCCCACCTCCCCAAGACGACGCAGAAGGATACCATGGTCAATGGTATCGAAAGCCGCTGAGAGGTCAAGTAGCACCAGGATGGAGGAGTGACCCCCATCCCGGGCTCGCCAGAGATCATCCATCAGCGCGACCAAAGCAGTCTCCGTACTGTAGCCGCGCCTGAAACCCGATTGAAAGGGATCCAGATAATCAGTATCCTCCAATAGCCGCAGGAGTTGGAGCGACACCACCTTCTCAACAACTTTACCCAAAAAGGGTAAGTTGGAGACTGGACGGAAGTTTTTTAAATCCGCTGGGTCCAGGGAAGGCTTCTTGAGGAGGGGCCTCACCACCGCAGCTTTTAAAGGCTGTGGGATGGATCCCTCTCTCAAAGAAGCGATCACAACCGCCTGGAGCCAGCCGCGTGTCACCTCCCTGCTGGCAGAAACCAGCCAGGAGGGGCACGGGTCCAATAAACAGGTGGAGGCGCTCATCGCTCCTATGGCCTTGTCCACATCCTCAGGAGTGACCGGTTCAAACTCGTCCCAAATAACAGGACTAAGACTCACCCCTGTCATCTCGGCTTGCCCTGTCCAAATGGAGTCCAGGTCTGTCCGAATCTGAACGACTTTATCCGCCAGAAACTGAGAAAATTCCTCAGCTCTGCCCTGCAAGGGATCTTCAACTCCCTCCTTGGCTAGGAGGGAGCGAGTCACCCTAAACAGGGCGGCTGGGCGGGAGTCGGCGGACGCAATAAGAGCGGAAAAATACGCGCATTTTGCCGCCTTTATCGCCACTAAGTAAGACTTAATGTAAGTTCTTAAAAGTGTCCGGTCAGACTCAGCTTTACTGGTTCTCCATCGTCGCTCTAGGTGTCTCTTTTGGCGCTTCATCTCCCGGAGCTCCTCAGTAAACCAAGGGGCCCGCCGGGATCCGCTGCCACGGAGAGGCCGCAAAGGCGCAATCCGATCTAAGGCCCCCGTTGCCGCCTGATTCCAGGCAGCCACTAGGGCCTCAGATGAATCGTGTACCAGGGAGTCAGGTATTTCCCCAAGTTCCCTCTGAAATCCTTCAGATTCCATTAGGCGCCTGGGGCGGAACCACTTAATCGGCCCCGCCTCCTTGCGGTGGAGGAGTGGTGCCATGAAATCCAACCTCAGAAGGAAATGATCTGACCACGACAAGGGTACTGTGACTAAACCCCTCAGCCTCAGATCATCTCTCCACTGCCCCGAAAGAAACACAAGGTCAAGCGTGTGGCCCCCCTCATGAGTCGGACCCTGAACTACTTGGGTCAGGTTCATGGTTGTCATGGAAGCCATGAACTCCTGGACTGCCTCCGAGGTTTCACCGGGCGATGGCAGATTAAAGTCCCCCAGCACCATCAGCCTGGGGAACTCAATCGCCAGCCCTGCTACCGCCTCGAGCAGAGCAGGCAGGGCCTTTGTAACGTAGCTAGGAGGCAGGTACGCTAACAAAAGGCCCACCTGGACCCCTAAGTCCAACTTCAGAAGGAGCGTCTCACACCCAACACCCAGATAAGTCCAGGATAATGTCCTCCACCCCCAAAAGATGAGGATTCCACTTTCCTAAGCAGTGTCAGGAAACAAAATCATAATCTAATTTGACAACAACTTCAAATGTGTACAAATTAAATGGAAATTCATGATACAGCTAATGATATTCCTTATAATTAAATAAGTAACTAAATGAATTGTAAATCAAGTATCTACATTTGGCAAGGGCAATTAAATAAGGGAATTAATCAGAATTCAAATTTATAATTAGTAAACAATCTGAAATTTTGACATCAAAATATGGAAAACAGAAATCCATACAGTAGTTGATGATACTACATCCTCGAGATATACTTCAAAATGTATTATAATTAGAGGAGAGTTGATTAAATTATGAATCACATGTATGAATAAATCAGTCAATCTTGTACTCTAAGTAATTTGAGGCAGATAATTGATGGCACCATTTATCATGGACAGGATCCAAATAATATATGCTAAAATTGTTTTTTGAAGGATGTATTTTTTTTCTTTCCTCTTTGAATGCGAGACCATTATGATGTATCATATACAATTCCTAATAGTAATCTAGTTTCTAGCATAGCTTGTCAATAACTTAGAGATCCTCTTTATGAAATATATGTACTTATCTATTCATTTATTTATATCCTGCCTTTATTATTTTCACAGATAACTCAAGGTGGCAAACATATCCAACACCTTCCTCCTATTTTCCCCACAAGAAGAACCCTGCAGTTGGGTTTTGGAAACTGGCTGTACATGTCACACCCCAACAATGCAATTTGTTTTGACTAGTTTAGATCAACTTCAACTCAGACATGGAAGTGCTTAGCATGAGGTTCCTGGTTTTTTCCTTATTGATTTAATTCCCTTCATCTGCATCTCATCCCAAATCCTCAACAGCAAGGATAACAAGAGTTGCTGTGAAAGGAAGTTGCAAATAAGTTTTTTTTAAAAAACCCATTCCAATAGACTTGACTCATCCACTAGGTAGGCAAAGGTATTTATAATTCTTTTGACTCCAGTGAGATGAATGCTAAATGAGGTGAGGAACAGCTATTGGCTCAGGAATTCTGGGAATTGAAGTCCACAGGTCCTCAAAGAACCATAGTTTGGCCACCCCTGAGCTATGGAGTTTCCTGTAGAGCTGGACATAAAATGGCATTATAACATCTAATGAAGTTTCTTCCATTCCTGAATGTTTTGCTTTTGTGAGGGCATGGAGTTGCAAATAGTAATAATAATAATAATAATAATAATAATAATAATAATAATAATAATAATAATAATAATAATAATAATAATAATAATAATAATAACAACAACAACAACAACAACAACAACAACAACAACAACAACAACAACAACAACAACAGAGTTGGAAGGTACCTTGGAGGTCTTCTAGTCCAACCCACTGCTTAGGCAGGAAACCCTACACCACTTCAGACAAATGGTAATCCAACACCTTCTTAAAAACTTCCAGTGTTGGAGCATTCACAACTTCTGGAGGCAAGCTGTTTCACTGATTAATTGTTCTAACTGTCAGGAAATTTCTCCTTAGTTCTAAGTTACTTCTCTCCTTGTTTAGTTTCCACTCCACTCCTAGAGGAGATCAACCCTGACTGCTCTTTAGAAGGCCGGATCCTGAAGATGAAACTCAAATACTTTGGCCACCTAATGAGAAGGAAGGACTCACTGGAGAAGAGCCTAATGCTGGGAAATATTGAGGGCAAAAGAAGAAGGGGATGACAGAGAATGAAGTGGCTGGATGGAATGACTGAAGCAGTTGGTGAGAGCTCAAATGGACTCCGGGGGATGGTAGAGGACAGGAAGGCCTGGAGGAATGTTGTCCATGGGATTGCGATGGGTCGGACACGACTTTGCAACTAACAACAACAAGAGTTGCACCACTTTAATATTACATGATCAGTAGATTGAGCAATCAGCATGAAAACAACAGCAAGGTGATATACCAAACATTGGTGTTAGCATAGAATTTACATTTTTATGATAATAAAGATATAATTACATAATTCACCAAACTAAGAAAGAAGAATGGGATAAGTCTGTCTCCAATACATTGCGGAAGAAGGATGCATCCATTTCTCAAGAGCATAAGACAAGACTCCATAAGTAAAAACACCAGACAAGATATTACAGTGTTGGCTGTACTCCAGACTCCATCTATATGCACAGTCTGAAGAATGGATTGTAAACTTATGTATCACATTCGAGTAGATAAAGAGCCCTGGGCGTTTTATAGTCGTAAAATGGAGAGGTGGATTGTACTCTTCCTTTTGGTTGAGAGCCAGATATAGATTCTGTCTTGATTATATGTTCTGCCAACAACAAACATACGAGCCATAAATGGCTTACCTAAGCAGTTTGGTAGTCCCATTAATATGATAATTAATCTACTTTTTTTAAAAAAAGTAAGATATGTGGACAGCTCCAGCAAATGTTTGAGGAAAAACAGCATGCTTGAGAATAAAGAAAATTCATCCCCAAAATTGTATGCGTAGTTTCCAGTCCAACAAAGAAAATACGTGATTGGGGTTAATTTTTGCTACTAGATTAGCAGTAGGATTTAAAGGGAAACTTTAGATAATTTGCCTTAATCAGTTTATAAAATGGGGTTATGAAGTGCAACCTGAACTAAGGAGTTCATGCTACAAAGGAGGTTGGTTTATATTCTCAAACTGTGGAGTATTTTTTTATTTAAAAAATCCCTAAATTGTTGAATCGCATAGCTAAAATCCCTTATATTAGACTCAAAAATACAGATATTAAAATGCTGTCTGCTGCCTTTTTACTATGTCCACTCAACATCCAATTAAGGAATTAAATTGATCTTGCTTTGTTTCTTCCTAGTTCTGGGAAATTGACTTATATTCTCTCACATACATTTGTACATACAGTCATATACACAATGGTGGATACATTATAATTTGTATGGAACACACACACACACAATTGAGCATCAATGAGTTCAGAATAGAAATTATAATAGTGGGCTTTAAACCTGCTTTTTTATGGAATAAAACTGATACCTCAAAGGAATCACAATCCAGTTTGAATGAATCAATATATTGGTGTTCTCTTGGCAACTCTGTTTGCGGGCATATCTCTTATTTGGATTTCCAAGTGGCAACTTGTGGATCTAAAGAGCTAATTCCTGCCTACCTTGTGGACAAAGTAGATTTGTATTGTTTTGAAGTTTCCCTTTTGCAGTGCCATGTGAGTTTCAAAGTCCTCTGATAACAAAGTGTGAGTTTAGATTGCTGTATAGAGGAAGCATCCCTGAACTGCTGTTGTCTTAATTGTGAAGAAGACTATAGTTCCAAAAACTCACAGCTAGCATGATTCCAATATCTTTGAATGGCACTCAGTTGTAGAAGATTGATATAGTGCTAAAGCAGACCCCTTTTGAAGCACCCCTGTCAAAAAAGAAGGAAGATCAGCTGCCTTCCAGCTTCAGGCAAGTGGTTCTCCTATTCTTTTCTCCCTCTGATTGGTCCTGGTTACATATGTGAGAACATCCTTTTCAGATTCAGGCCATGGCACCTTATCTGTTGTAGGTGTGCCTGAGATGGAGATTGTGGAGATGGGTGACAGTAGTTTTCTCTCAAACCAAAATATTTTCAGCATGTCAATTGTCCCACGAGAGGCAAGAATACTTTAGACCATTGCTACGCAACATTAAAAGATGCTTATCGGTCTTTACCACTAGCACTGTGGGACACTCTGATCATTGCATGATTCACCTTGTAACTGCTTACAGACAAAGACTTAAAACCATGAAACCAACAATTAAATCAGTGAAGACTTGGACTGAGGAGGCAAAGTTAAAGCTACAGGCTTGCTTTGACTGCACGGACTGGAATATTTTTGAAGATACCTCTGCAGACTTGGATGAACTCACAGATACTGTAACATCATGTGTCAGTTTTTGTGAAGACCTATGTGTGCTGACCAGAAACCTGTGAATATACAGTAAACCTTGGTTCACAGCTAAACTTAAGCAGCTATGTTGTACCAAAGAGGAAGCCTACAGAAAAGGCGATAGGATGCTGTACAATCAGGCCAGAAACATATTAACAAGGGAGATCAGGGCAGCAAAAAGAAGCTACTCTGAAAAGCTAAGGAATCAGTTCTCAACAAATGAACCAGCAAACATGTGGAAAACTCTTTAAAATATCACCGGTTACAGCAAACCTCCTTCCCATGCTGAAGGAAATCAACAACTGGCAGATGACTTGAATGTGTTTTACTGTAGATTTGAGAGAAAACTACTGTCACCCATCTCCACAATCCCCATCTCAGACACACCTACAATAGCCATGCCTCCTGACCCCATACCATTAGGCCCACCACCTCTAGTGATTACAGAAAATGAGGTGCAAGGTCTATTTCACAAGCAAAAGCCAGGTAAAGCACCAGGCCCAGACAAGATAACTCCTTCTTGCTTAAAAGCTTGTGCTGACCAACTGGCCCCCATCTTCACCCATATCCTTAATAAATCACTAGACATGTGCTTTGTTCCTTCTTGCTTCAAAAGCTCCTGGTGCCAAAGAAATCTTCCATCAAGAAATTAAATGACTTCAGACCAGTTGCGCTAACATCTGTAGTTATGAAAATCTTTGAAAGGCTAGTGCTGGCCCACCTGAAAACCATCATGGATCTGCTGTTAGACCCCTTGCCATTTGCCTACCGAGCAAATAGATTGACAGATGATGCTGTTAATATGACTCTGCACAACATCCTACAACATCTTGAATCTCCAAAGACTCAAGGGTCCTCTTTGTAGACTTCAGCTCAGCATTCAATACCATCATTCCAGATGTTCTTCAAACTAAACTAAATTAGCTAGCTGTACCTGACCACACTTGAAAATGGATCATAAGCTTCCTAACAGACAGGAAGCAGCAGGTGAAGCTAGACAAAATCACATCAGAGACCTATACAATTAGCACAGGAATCCCCCAGGGCTTTGTGCTCTCTCCACTTCTCTCTATACACCAATGACTACATCTCAAAAGATCCCTCTGTTAAAGTACTGAAGTTTGCAGATGATACAACAGTGATTGGTCTCATTTGAGACAATGATGAATCTGCATACAGACGGGAGGTTGAACAACTAGCCTTGTGGTGCAACCAGAACAATCTTGAACTAAATACATTCAAAACCGTAGAAATGGTGGTAGATTTTAGGATAAATCCTCCTATACTACCACCAGGGGTGGGTTCTGGCTTACCTCACTGCCGGTTCACTTCCTCATGAGCCACGCGAGCATGCTGCATGGGCGCACATGGGCGCACATGGGCGCACATGGGCACACATGCGCAGTGCTAAAAACCCAGCTTCTGCACATGCGCAGAAGCAAAAAACAGTTTCTGCACATGCACAGAAGCAAAAAACAAGATGGCGCTGCCTATGGCGCTGTCGAGAGAGCCGGTTCAGGGGCGTGTCCAGCCAGCCATCACTGCCAGCTCAGTGAGCAGGGGGAAATTCCCGCTACCGGTTCTATAGAACCGGTCCGAACCGGCAGGAACCCACCTTTGACTACCACCTCTTACAATAGTAGACAACACAGTATCAACAGTAGAGACCTTCAAGTTTCTAGGTTCTGTCATATCTCAAGACTTAAAATGGACACCTAACATCAAAAACGTCATCAAAAAAGCACAACAAAGAATGTTCTTTCTGCGCCAACTCAGAAAGCTCAAACTGCCCAAAGAGCTGCTGATTCAGTTCTACAGCGGAATTATTGAGTCTGTCATCTGCACCTCTATAACTATCAGGTTTGGCTCTGCAATCAAACTAGACAGACACAGACTTCAATGGATAATTAGAACTGCAGAAAAAACAATTGCTATCAACCTGCCTTCCATTGAGGACCTGTCTACTGCATGAGTCAAAAAGAGGGCTGTGAAAATATCTACAGACCCCTCATATTCTGGACATAAATTGTTTCAACTTCTACCCTCAAAACTACACTATAGTGCATTGCATATCAGAACAACTAGACACAAGGACAGTTTTTCGCTGAATGCCATCACTCTGTAAACAACTAATTCCCATAATACTGTCAAATTATTTACTAAGACTGTATTACTATTATTCTTCTCATCCTTCCTAGTACCTCTCTTCCCACTTATGACTATAACCACGTTGCTTGTATCTTTACAATTTATATTGTGTTATTTGTTTCCTAGAATGATTTGATTGCTTATTAGTAACCTATGACTATCACTAAATATTGTACCTTATGATTCTTGATGAATGTATTTTATTTTTCTTTATGTACACTGAGAGCATATGCACCAAAGACAAATTCCTTCTGTGTCCAATCACACTTGGCCAATAAATAATTATATTCTATTATATACAGTAGTTGTCTATTTACACTGTGTAAATATGTGTATGGACATCAGAAGTGGGTTCCTCCCGGTTCAGACCGGTTTGCCTGAACCAATAGTAACCCGCTGGTGATGTCATGATGATGTCATGGAACCGGTTCTGTCGGTGCCAGTCCGTGGACGCCGCCATCTTTTTTTTTGTAATTTACTTTGGATTTTTTGGGGGGATTTTTTTTGAATTTTTTTTCCAGGTTTTTTTCTTCTGCGCATGTGCAGAAGCCAAGTTTCTGGCACCTCACATGCATCAGCATCTTATTTGCAGTGGGGGTTTTTTGGATTTTTTTTTAAATGGCACTGCGCATGCGCACGCCCATGAGGCACACCCATGCGGCGCAGGAGGAAGTGAACCGGCAGCAAGGTAAGTTAGAACCCACCCCTGATGGAGATTCTCAGTCATGAAAGCAACCACTTCATAAACGTATGGCACAACATAGGAGAACAAACCCATCAGGACAAGATTCAGCAGTCTATCTGCATTTAAAAGTCAAATGCCACTCTTTTGAAGACAGCCAAGTCCACATTTTGGACAGAGAGGACCACTGGTTTGAAAGAGGCCATCTATGTCAAAATTGAACAGCTCTTTCTCAACAGCAGGGGAGAGATACAACATCATCTATCTCCGGTCTACATCACAGTCCTGTCAGCAATTCCAAGAAGGCTCCACACCCATTTGCACTACTCAGGTGACCCTGAGAATACAGATAAACCTCCATGTGGCCTCAACAACTCTCTAAAAGAATGCAAATGACCAGCTGTCTGCAAGGAATATAAATCCTTCCATTCCCCAGCATCTAGTCAGAGCTGAAAAACCTTATTGGATGAGAAGCGAAACGTCTTCAAATAAAAAACAAGAAAGTCCAGTTGCCTCTTGAAAAAGCACCTTTGGGACTGTTTAAAAGCAACCTTTTGTTTTACAGAAGTCTATTGGCTACAATAAACTTCAGGGCTCCAGTAAAATATTTGTAGCCCAAATCTCCCCATTGATTATTGTTGTATTTGGAACAGTCACGATGTGTTGAAAGATAGTTTTGTGAATATACTTCATCACTTGCCATGGCAGCTGCTGGTGTGGTAGCACTCTGCAGCAAATTAGATGGCAGTTAAAGTGAGATTTTCCACAATCAAGAACAAAGCAGGACCGGTTAGTGTGAGGACAGCTTATTCTTGCTGCTAATGTGCTTAAAACTTGCTGTGCATAATTTGAAACAGCTCCTGTGCAAGGATGCTGCTTTTGGTTTCTGCGGTCGAGGGCTAAATCGAAACCAAATGGAAGGGGCTGAAGAAGATGATGACAAATTAGATACTGACATCTTCTGCTTTGCTACAGAGAGATCCTTCTTCTTTCATTCCTAGTATTAGTATTGATTTAAAAGTTAATTTCCCACAATATTAAAGTACTTAATGGAAGACAGATGACTGAAAGCTTGAATTTCCAGCCAGCTATTTGCTGAAGGAAAATTCACCAAAAAACAAAACAAAACCCAAACCCTTTCTTGCTCATCCAGTGAAAATTATTTAAAGGTGTAGAAAGCTGAAACAGGAAAAAAAAGTTGTTTAGTGCTTCCTTAATGGTTGGCTCTGCTATATCACAAGAAAAGCATCTCTCTCCCTTTCCTTCTCTTGGACAAAATAATATTGAGTCCTTTGATAAAAAAAAAACAAGGTGGATAGAGTAATCAATATGGATACTTTTGGTGAGTGTGTGACTCTGTGTTGCTTAAGACACAATGTGTTGCTTCAGATAAGATACAATCTAGATCAGTGTTTCTCAACCTTGGCAGTTGGAAGATGTGTGGACTTCAACTCCCAGAATTCCCCAGCCAGCGTTGCTGGCTGGAGAATTCTGGGAGTTGAAGTCCACACATCTTCCAACTGCCAAAGTTGAGAAACACTCATCTAGAGGAAGTGTGTGTTGTGGACAGGGAAAGGGACAAAAAAAATTAAAATATTTTTAATCCCGCTTTTATTATCTTTATAAATAACTGAAGGCAGCGGACAAACCTAATGTTCTTTCCTCCTATTTTCCCCACATAACCATTCTGTCAGGTGAGTTTGAGCTGAGGGAGAGTGACTGGCTCAAAGTCATCCAGCCGGTTTTCATGCCTGAGGCAGAATTAGAACACAATTTCCTGGTCTCTAAGTGGTGCTTTAACCAATTTGCATCTACCGTACTTATGAGACAAATTAAATGGATTTCTTTAAAAAGTTAGGGTTAGGCCTCATTCCATCATGCCTACCATCCTTTTATCCAGCCGTCACAACAAGAGATCCTCCTATGATTACTGAGCTGCTCATCACACGTTGACCAGAATGATTTCTTAGAATCCCTGTTAGATTTCCCATTAAAGTTTTCTTGTACTTCCATTAGCCTTGTGTTTTCCCAGGTTTATGGACATTTCTCCTATGCTTCTTCATTGGAATCATCTTTTAGCTCTGTTTTGTTGGCAGACATGAATCTTAGCACTCTCTTCTTCGGTAACTTGCTTCTGAGCTGAGATGGTGCAGTGGTTAAATGCAGCACTGCAGGCTACTGCTAGTTCAGCAGTTCAGCTGTTCAAATCTCACCGGCTCAAGGTTGACTCAGCCTTCCATCCTTCTGAGGTCGGTAAAATGAGAACCCAGATTGTTGGGGGCAATATGCTGAACTCTGTAAACCGCTTAGAGAGGGCTGTAAAGCACTATGAAGCGGTATGTAAGTCTAAGTGCTATTGCTATTGCTATTGCTATTCTTCCTGTGCATTGGTTGTTGTTGTTTTTTTGTGTTGTTTTGTTTTCTTTTGGATCTCTTCCCACAGATTAATAATATACAGTTTAGTTTGCTGCCTTGTTGGAGATGGCAGGAGAGGGCTCCGCTGGTGGTAGCGATGTTTTCTGTTATACATCATTCCATCATTTTGAAGCTTCTCTAGCCACCCGCAGTTCTCAATCTGAAAAAAGTCCCTTGAGAGAAGTTCCCCCTCCATCACATAATCAAAGCAGGGGGTGCCTTCCGTTCCACACATGAAAACTTCACTGAAATCCTCTTCTTTGAAAGGCATTTCAAAAGCAAATTCCCTTCTGTCAGATTGACTTGAGAGCTGGGGGTGGGGAATGCAGGACTAATGTTCCCCAGGCCTTGAATCAAAAGGATTCTTTTGCAGTCTTGGTCCAGATCCTGAAAACTGTTCTAGTGCTATGAAGGGAGCATTGATTTTTAGAGTTCTCAAAAAAAAAAAAAAGCAATCTCCATGTCACAAAAGATGCCATTATACTTCAATAATAAAGACAAGCAAAAATGTCTGTTCTTCGAAGAACTGTAAGCTATTCTCATTGGAGGCAGACAAGATTTTGGGTGTGTCCGAATCAACTTTTTATATATCCTTATATTTATGATCGGTACAGCTAAAAGTTCTTACAAAATGGTAACAATTAAGAAGAAAAAAAGCCTTGAAACCAAGGCACTGTGGAAAAGGGCTGCTTTACGAATGGAAAAGAAAACATAATTTATATCCCTCTTCAGTAGTTGTGCACCAGTTATTAGTGCTGTATTCCGATCAAGGGTGAATGCAATGCACGCCAGCCAGTAGAAGTTTCTACAAAGAGGCTTTTCATCTGGGATTCATTGGAAAAAAATTGTTGACGTTCATCTCTTTGCTTTTCAAGTAAAGATGTAAGAAAATAAGATTAATTGGAGTGATCAATCCGGCAATGAAAACTCCAAAGTTGTGCCATTAACAGTTCTAACCATAGATTTTCACGGCCTCGTCTGGCCTTTTCTCTGTTTAATCCATGCTGCTTTTGATTTGTAGCTGCAAATTACATGAATCAAAAGAGTGTGGTGAACTGGTTTCACTAAGTGAGTGAGTATTTACTGCACCTTTCAAGCAGAGAACGTAGGCACTTCGGTTGTTCCCACTTGCTGAGATAAATACCTGTACCCTAGGACAGAAGCCAAATATTACTGAAAACCTGCAAAGAGGGAAGAAACTGTTGAACTTTCAAGTGGGATCTAAAGGGCACCCCTAGCAACCTCTTACATCACCAGACAGACCTTTCAATCACCCCAACTTGGATCGGATCTGCAATCCATGGTTTTACTTATTGGAGGCACAATATAACTAAGCGGCACTGAATGGTTCAACTGTAAACAACTGGTTTGAAATCAAGAGCCAAAGAGACGATGAGATTCATTCCACTGCATATTGTTACTTAGTCAATTGTGAGCTCCAGAGTTTGTCTTTGTAGTTGTGTGCCTGCCATATGCAAAATCAGATGCTTCCAATTTGTACCCTTTTCTCTAACAGATGATGATCCTAAGAACTAAGCTCACACAAGTGAAATGAAAGTTTTTTTTAAAAAAAATATTTCTTTCTTTTGGGTGCATGTGTGTGTATTTTTTTAAAAAATTTAAAAACCTATCATCAAACCATTTCCTGAGGTACAGGACTGACAGGATTTGTTTTGTTTTGTTTTGTTTTGTGTGGGAATGAAAGCATTCTGAAAAGCACAATGTCTGCTTGTCTTTCCCTTAAGTCAAAGAATTATTGCCTCTCTCTGCTACAAAGCAGAGCCATATAATTAATGAGGATGCTTCTTTAAATGCAATGCTTCGAGTGCAACTGATGTGGTTTTCATTAAAGGGATATGCAATAGCACAAAAGATGAAGGACTTGCAGGAGAGTTGGGAACAACTATGTCATCCAGCTAATGAATCTCTGGATTTTCTTTAAAAGAATAATTCATATGTGATTTACTACAGTTTAATAACTTACTGTCATAATTAAATCACTTTGATATCCCACTTATTACCTTAATTCCCATTTAACCTGAGCACTGCAGTTTCGTTTACTCTTTCGACAATTAGCACGTTATACCACAGTTCTTTTCAAGGGTTGGAATGAGCAATGGCCCTGAGCTAGCAGTGACTGCAAGTAAATCAACTGCATTGGCCTCAGATCAGATCAAAGGAAGCTGCTCACAGAGCATATTTACCCAGAACTGGAAAATGATTTAGATCTTTAGTCCTAAATGAAACAGTCCTTACCATTCTGTTTCAAGGAATTCCATTTTGCTGGCATTCTTTCCTGATAAAATCATTGTCTGAGCAAAACAGTGCTAAGTGCCACTATGGGATGTGATCCAATGATGTGGTCTACAAATGATTAAGAAAGTAAAGGCATCTGTGTCTATTTATTTGTCTACTTACTTATATCCCACCTTCATTATTTTTACAAATAACTCAATGTGATGGAGATATCAATCAATCAGAATAGAGCTGGAAGGGACCTTGTAGGTCTTCTAGTTCAATCCCCTGCTCTAGCAGGAGACCCTATACCAGTGATGGCGAACCTTTTTTCCCCCGGGTGTCAAAATAGTGCGCACACGCGCTATCACACACTCGTACGTGCCCACACCCATAATTCAAAGCCCCCCACTTGCCCCACCCCCCTGTGCATGCATGCGTGACCCCCCCACTCCCCCATTTCCTGACTTCCAGTGGGCCCAGTAGGCCCGTTATTTGCCCTCACCAGGCTCCAGAGGCTTTCTTGGAGCTTGGGGAGAGCAAAAATGCTCCCCCCGCCATCCCGGAGGCCCTCTGGAGACCAAAATCATCCTCCCAGAGCCTCCGCGTGAGCCAAAAATCAGCTGCCGTGCACGCACATGCGCTGGAGCTGAGCTAGGGCAACGGCTCGCGTGCCGGCAGATATGGCTCTACGTGCCACCTGTGGCACCCGTGCCATAGGTTCGCCATCACTGCCCTATACCATTTCAGACAGGTAGTTTTCCAGTCTCTTCTTAAAAAATCTCCAGTGATGAAGCACCATAACTTCTGAAGGCAAGCTGTTCCACTGGCTAATTGTTCTCACTGTTAGGAAGTTTCTCCCTAATTCCAGGTTGCTTTTCTCCTTGATTAGTTTCCATCCATTGTTTCTTGTCCTGCCCTCTGGTGCTTTGGAAAATAAATTGACCCCATCCTCTTTGTGGTAGCCTCTCAAATACTGGAATACTCCTATCATGTGTGTGTCCCCCCCCCCAGTCCTTCTTTTCTCTAGACTAAAGGTAAAGGTTCCCCCTCACATGCATGCTAGTTGTTTCTGGCTCTAGGGGCGGTGCTCATCTCCGTTTCTAAGCCGAGGAGCCAGAGCTGTCTGAAGATATCTCCGTGGTCATGTGTCCGGCATGACTAAATGCCGAAGGCGCACAGAGCACTGTTACCTTCCCACCAAAATGGTCCCTATTTTTCTACTTGCATTTTTTACATGCTTTCGAACTGCTAGGTTGGCAGAAGCTGGGACAAGTGGAGCTTGTCACTCCATTATGCGGCGCTAGGGATTCGAACCGCTGAACTGCCGACCTTCTAATCGACAAGCTCAGCGTCTTAGCCACTGAGCCACCGCGTCCCTTCTTCTCTAGGCTAGCCATACCCAATTCCTGCAACCGTTCTTCATGTGTTTTAGTCTCCAGGCCTTTAATCATATTAGTTGCTCTTCTCTGCACTTTTTCCAAAATCTCAACATCTTTTTTGTAATGTGGTGACCAAAACTGGATGCAGTATTCCAGGTGTGGTCTTATGAAGGATTTATAATACTTCATGTGATTTTAATTCTATGCCTCTGTTTATACAACCAAGGATTGTATTAGCTGTTTTGGCTGCTGCTGCACACTGCTGGCTCATGTTTAGGTGATCGGCCACTAGACCTCCAAGATCCCTCTCACCGCTACTGTTTTTGAGCCAGGTTTCCCCTAATCTGTACTTGTACCTTTGGTTTTTCATGCCTAAGTGTAAATACTTGCTTTTTTCTACATTAAATTTCATGTTGTTGGATAGCGCCCATTGTTCAAATCTGTCAAGATCTTTTTGGATCCTGAGCTTATTTTCTGGGGTGTTGGCTATTCCTGTCAGCTTAGTGTGATCTGCAAATTTGATGAGTTCCACTTCTATTCCATCACCTAAGTCAATATCCAGCACATCATTTTCCTCTCCTATTTTCCTCATAACAACAACCATGTGAGGTAGGTTGGGCTTAAGAGAGAGTGACTGGCCTAGATCATCCAGCTGGCTTTTATGGCTAAGGTAGAATGAGCACTCACACTCTCTTGCTTTTTAACCTGGTACCTTAATCATTAGACCTTTATTTTATTTTCAGTAAAACTCTCCTGCCCAAATAATGCAGTCTGAAAAAAACAGAGTATAACCTAATAAAGTAAAATTTATCAAAGTTGGTGTTCTAGTTGATGTGATGGATTAATTCATGATTCTTTTCCCCAGGAATGCCACTGTCTGAAAACACTGGACATTAATAAAATGTTTTTTTTAAAAAAATGAGAATTACATTTCTCCCTCGTGCCCTTAATATTTTCATATTTTGAATAACTTACGATGGTTACCAAAGATAAGAATAATAAAACTATTTTACTAATGAAATTCACATGGACAAAGAGATTATATCAAGAATTAATTTTCTTTTCACATAGCCCTCAATGGTTCTGTCACTGCTGAATATTTAAAACTCTGGGTCAGATTTTAATAAAATCATAATGCAATGTGACTCACAAAAGAAATACAAGGGTAAACCAGGGTAGGCCAATCTTCAGAGACCAGTCAGTGCATTCAAAATATTGAGAGGAAGTCATAGGTCTTGCCTAGTCACAAAATGGCTGCCATAAGTGGTTATAAGCAGTGCAAAATGAGTCCATTTCCCCAAAGGTAACTGCAGGGCATCGTACAAAAAAGTCAAGATTGCAGCCACAAGGATGCAGTGAAGGTTCTGCTTGTTTTTTTATGACCAATACAATTACCACAGGGAAAACAAGTAAGGTTGGTTTCCAGAAACTCTCATTATCTCCCTCCAGGAAGTTGTCTACATCTCAGCTTATCTTTGTGTCTTTTCCTGAGTAGGTGGGCAAGCTTCCAAGTAAAGCATCTTCCTGTAGCCATCTCCTGGTTTAATTTTCTAATAATTTGAATGACTCCTATGTGTGGTCCAGAGACAGATTTGAAACTAAAGATGACTTAGAGACTGTACTTCTCAGGTTACCACCATACTATTAATTTGGGATTTGGTTAAATCTTTCAGAATTAAAATCAGGTTAAAAAGAAGAAGCCTGACTACCTATCCCTGACAATTGCTTTGATCTATGAACATTTATTTATTTGTTGGAATTTTATTCTTCCTTTATGACTTGATAAGTAACCACTAGAACCACAACTTCAAGTAGTTTATGGGGTAGAAAACCCAATGTATTTCATAATTCAAGGTTCTGGTCCATCATGCTAAAGGAACACAGATAATGAGCCACACGGCACTGCCTAAGTTAAACCCAGCATTTTCCAGTGACAGTAGCACCAGTGTTATGCTGTTGAAGCAGCTAATTCCTACTGGTAGCAGGGCCATTATATTTTAAACCAAGTGCTTTTTGCAAGTAGTCTTCAAAGTCAGGCCCATGTAGAGTACATCATGGTAGTTTAATTATGTGATGATAAGAGCATGAATTGCTGTCATAATAGTTCTTGCTCCAGAAAGTTTGTAGTTGGTGCACCAGCTGAAGCTGAACAAAGGTTTCTGTAGCCATGGATTCCATGTAAAGAGTAGAGTAGAGTAGAGTAGAGTAGAGTAGAGTAGAGTAGAGTAGAGTAGAGTAGAGTAGAGTAGAGTAGAGTAGAGTAGAGTAGAGTAGAGTAGGACAGGACAGGACAGGACAGAACAGAACAGAATAGAATAGAATAGAATAGAATAGAATGCAAGTGTGATTAGACACAAAGAATTTGTCTCTGGTGCATAATCTTTCGATGTAGATACTAAACAACAAAGTAATAATAATAATAACAAAATCATCATCATCATCATCATCATCATCATCATCATCATCTAAAAAAAAATACCAATAAGAGAAGGTAGTGGAACAGATAAGAACGATCATAGTAAAGCTTCCAAGTTGTGTGCCTGTTCCTTCAGAAGGAGTGCAGCCCTACTCAAGACTAACTTAGGAGCCAGGATGGAGCCAGATTGTTCAACCAGAAACAGCATCATTAACTTACTGGGATACAAGTTAATCTTATTTTATCCCATCCAGTTCAGGGGTGGGTTCTAACTTATCTCGCTGCCAGTTCGCTTCCTCCTGCGCCACATGGCCGCACGGTGCGGGCACGCAGGCACACTGCCGAAAATTTGCAAAAAATTCCAAAAAAAGCCCAAAACAAGATGGTTGCGCATGCGCAGTGCCGGAAACTTGACTTCTGCGCATGCACAGAAGAAAATATCAGCAAAAAAATCCCCAAAATATTTTTTTAAAAAAATTTCCCAAAAAAGATGGTGGTGTCAATGGACTGGCACCGACAGAATCAGCTCCGTGACATCACCAGTGGTTTGCTACTGGTTCTATAGAACCAGTGTGAACCAGGAGGAACCCACCTCTGATCCAGTTCCTCATTCCTTCAGACATCGGGTAGTACCTACATGTTACTTCTTGGCATGGCTGAGGATCAACATACTGATAATATTTTAACTGAAACTGACAGAAGATCTCCCCCAGCATTAACTAACATGGGTAGCAATCCAAGTAATAGCACTTAAACAATATACCACTTCACAGTGCTTTACAGTCCCTTCTAAGCAGTCTACATATTTTCCCCAACAATCTGGGTCCTTATTTTACTGACCTCGGAAGGATGGAAGGTTGAGTCAACCTTGAGCCAGTGATTAAATGCATTTAAAATGTACAAACAGGCACCCCACTATGCAGCAACAAAATTATAACCCATCAGCTCACAAGAAATCGGACCACGTTTCAGTAACAACAACCAGCCACTCAAATTATCAAACAAGCTGAAACCAGACCATGATTCAGAAGCACCCAGATAACAACTCTAATCCTAATCTGCATCCACAGACAGTACTTAACTACAGCTCAACAACAACAGCCAGCCAATCAAACAGTCCAAAATCAGACCATGACTCAGAAATATCCGAACAAACAACATTCAGACTAATTTGCATCCTATAAAATGGTATTTAAAGACCTGTGTTCTGACAGATGAGCACAATTCAAAATGCATTGATGATGTCTCCTTGAATGATGATGAAATGTTTGCAACCTAATTGCCAAGCTCGGAACTCAAACCAACAGCCTAAGTATCATGATTTGCATCCCTATGTTTTACTATATGTAGTCCCAGTTGGTTTGCTAGCATAGCTGGCTGGAGAATTCTGGGAGTTGAAGTCCACAAGTCTTAAAGTTGCCAAGTTTGGGGACCCCTGCCCTATACTGACAGGATAAGTGGGAGTGGGCATCACTGGGAGCCAACAACTCAAATCATAAAGTAAAGGCCTGGAAACCTGTACTTGGAAGCACTGGACTCCTGACATGGAGGCAGGGAGGAAAATCCTTTGCAGTGATACTAAAGCCACTTCAGATGATAGCATGGATATGATGGAGATGCCTCCATGACCAGTTGTTGTTCTAAGTAGGACTGTGTAAGAAACTCAACAATATACCTCCCCTTTCCGATTATCTCGAGGTCTTTTCATAATTCATCTACAGTCACCAGTATAATGTAAGTTCTTCTGAATGCCTCAGCAATTCAGAAACAAATACTATACTGTCACGGAAATTCTTACTGAAATATCCAAGCACAGGATATCAGGAATTCAACTGAAGTTTCATTACAGCTCTTTACACACACACACACACACACACACACACACACACACACACACACACACACACACACACACACACACACACAAAAGGTAAGACCTAAGAAACTTGAAGTGACAAGAAGCAATAATGCATTCAGCCTTTTTTCCCTCATCATTCCAATTGCTCCACTCTCTGTCCGTATGGAATTTGGCCTAATGTTATAGAGGTGTTAGGAATACTGTATAATTTGGTTTGTAAAAACCATGGTGGCCAGGAGTTCTTTGAACACCCTGCTGTGTACTCGAGTGCAGGGCAAGCACAACCACCAAACCACACTATAGTTACAGCAACTGCTGTGATAATCTTTTGAGAGGTAGAATGAATGTGGTGCTATTTTGTGATCCACTCTAAGGTCTCTTTCAATGTTAATAGGCTGATTTTGCTTAGTTTGGCCAGTATGGTTCCTAAGACTCATGCTGGCAAAGTCAATTTTAGTCGGTGAGATATTCAATCCCAAAGCTTCCTCTCCCCCCGCTTAGTTTTGGATACACTGCCATCATTCAGTATTCATTCAAAGGGTTTTTTTTTTCAAATTTGGGGGGAAGGAAGGTTCACTTTTAAATAATTTATAGTGCTATTGCACAATTAATGTTTTATGCCCCAGCACCGCAGTAATAATGTGATGAAAGCACTTTCAACAAGCCTTTAGTCGCAGACTGAGAAAGAATTCTAAGAGTGAAAAGTTAAGTTGTATCAAATATGCTTAACACTAGACTTCATTGAGATCCAGTCAAATATTCGATGTCTTTTTAAATGCCAGATAATCGTGCCAAAATATTTATGAAGCATTAAGAACAGTATTACAGTGTCACGCTTCTTAAATAGCTGTTATGTTTTCTAAGTACATGATTAATAAAAAATGTTCTTATGCGAATGGGTATTTTTAAAATATACTTAATACCTCTGTCTTCCCTTTTAAGCAGGACTTTAAAAAATGTGACACTGATGTCAATCAATTTAGAAAAATGACAGGTAAGCTGACTTCTGTAAGAAAAGCAATACAGATGCAATACACTGTAAGTAGCATCTATCAACATCAATGCGTAGATGAAGGATATGATTCATATTCATTAATTTTCTGTCTTCCCACCCAGGGCTTCTAGTTCAACTTGAGTCCATTCCACTATTCAAGATGTATATCTAATGACTGGAATTGCCCAAGTGTTGATTGCCTTGGTGATATTTCCTTCACTGGGTCCCTCATTTCAAAATGAAACTGGTTCAGTGGAGATGCTAACTTTTACTACCAACTCCCCCCGGTTTCTATCTACTGTCTGAGCTACTTCTGGCAAGATTTTTTTTTTTTTTGCCCTGGATAGACTTTTGCAATTCTTGCAATTCTACTTCTGTAAATGCTTTCTTTCTCATTATAAATCAATGTTGATATGGTAGCCTATTACTTCTGATTTTGGATGTTGCTTTTTCCACAACTGGTACATTTTTTTCAGATATTCTTTTCTCATTGGATTGGATTTGTAATACCAAATCTTCTTTGTTTCCAGTTTTTGTATAGTTACAATGGGTGAGCAACTTTTCTTCCATTAGTTTTGGTTGCTCAGCCAAAAGTCATGATATATATATTGTATATATAAGTACAATAATAATAATAATAATAATAATAATAATAATAATAATAATAATAATAATAATAATAATAATAATAATAATAATAATAATAATAATAATAATAATAATAATAATAATAATAATAATAATAATAATAGTGGATCATTGATACCAGGTGACAGTTGAATTGATGAAAAACAACAAGAAAAACTTAACCGATATCAGGACCTTAAAATCGAATTACAACGACTCTGGCATAAACCAGTACAGGTGGTCCCAGTGGTAATCGGCACACTGGGTGCTGTGCCAAAAGACCTTAACCGGCATTTGAAAACAATAAACATTGACAAAATCACGATCTGTCAGTTGCAAAAGGCCACCATACTTGGATCTGTGCGCATCATACGAAAATACATCACACAGTTCTAGACGCTTGGGAAGTGTTCGACTTGTGATGTAGTGATACGAAATCCAGCATATAAATCTTGTTTTCTGTGTATTACATTTTTTGTGAATAATAATAATAATAATAATAATAATAATAATAATAATAATAATAATAATAATAATAATAATAATAATAATAATAATAATAATAATAATAATAATAATAATAATAATAATAATAATAATAATAATAGACAACGCAATACCAGGTGATAGCAAGGTCGATGAAAAGGAACACGAAAAAATTGCAAAATACCAGGACTTAAAAATCTAAATTCAATGATTATGGCACAAACCAGCAGTGGTAATTCCAGTGATGATTGGAACACTGGGTGCACTCGACAAAGTCACCATCAGTCAAATGCAGAAAGCCGCACTGCTAGATTCCACACATATACTTCGAAAATATATTACGACGTCCTAGGCCCCTGGGTGGGGCTCGACTAGTAATCAATGCCAAATCTGGCGAAACAACTGGCTGCTGTGATATAATTGTGAATAATAATAATAATAATAATAATAATAATAATAATAATAATAATAATAATAATAATAATAATAATAATAATAATAATAATAATAATAATAAATAACAACAACAACAACAACAACAACAACAACCAGAAAATCAGGTGGCAGAGGACTACTACAAGTAAAGCAAACAGTTGAAGAAGAAAAGCATGCATTGGCAGATTATTTAAAAGAAAGTCAAGAACATCTATTAATTGAAGTAAAGAACAAAAATCTACTGAAGGTCCAACAGACGAAACAAGAATACAGAAAAAAATGTGATAAAATCAAGAATGGAGAGTTGGCAAAATAAAGCATTACATGGCCAATTTCTGGAAAAAATAAAAGACAAAGTGGACAGTGAAAAAACTGGCCGCACAAGAACAGGCAATTCGTACAAATGCCATAAAGGCCAAAATTGATAAATCCTCAAATGATGCTAAATGCAGATTATGCAAGGAAGCTGATGAAACTGTAGCCCATGTGCTCAGCTGCTGCAAGAAAATCGCGCAGACTGATTACAAATTACGGCACAACTCTGTTGCACAAATGATCCACTGGAATTTATGCAAAAATTATAACATCCATACTGCTACAAACTGGTGGGAACACAAGCCTGAAAAAGTCACTGAAAATCAGATGGTCAAGATCTTGTGGGATTTTCGTATACAAACAGACAAGGTACTGGCGCATAATACACCAGACATCATGCTGGTCGAGAAAAAGAAGGTGACTATCATTGACATTGCAATACCAGGTGATAGCAAGGTCGATGAAAAGGAACACGAAAAAATCGCAAAATACCAGGACTTAAAAATCGAAATTCAACGATTATGGCACAAACCAGCAGTGGTAATTCCAGTGGTGATTGGAACACTGGGTGCTATCCCAAAAGCACTGGAATTACATTTAAAACAGCTCAAAATTGACAAAATCACCATCAGTCAAATGCAGAAAGCCGCACTGCTTGGTTCCGCACATATACTTCGAAAATACATTACAACGTCCTAGGTCCCTGGGTGGGGCTCGACTAGTAATCAATGCCAAATCCGGCAAAACAACTGGCCGCTGTGATACAATTGTATAATAACAACAATAATAATAATAGCATTATACTTTGATATTGGAGTGACTTTGACTTTGACAATATCAATATTTTGACTCAAAATGCTATAATAATAATCAATATTTTGACTCAAAATGCTATAATAATAATAGCACTATACTTTGATATTGGAGTGACTTTGACTTTGACAATATCAATATTTTGACTCAAAATGCCTTCTAGTAACTTTGGCTAATAAACCATTTGTAGCCCTATCAAATAGGCTGGCCAAGTTAAAGATTACCTGGCCATGCCCCATGCTATTCCCAATGAGACCACCATGTATTTTATGTAAACCAACTTTCAAAAAGGTTCAGTAAATATAGATAGATTAAAATGGTGCATCCCTTTAGTGGCACTGGAGAAGGAGTCTGACTCAGCTCAGCCCTCCTCACAAGTTTCTTTCGGCTGGAAGTTGAGTGCTCCTTCCAAGCTACCTTGGGTCCCTAAAAAAAACCCCAAACCCACAGGATTTAGATCTCATCTATGAATAAATGAATACATTTTAAATGCCTTATATAAACACTGTAGATAAAATTTATATATTTGTGTAACATAACCCCAACCTCAACCTATTCCATTTTACTGTAAGTGTCGCATTGTTAAAAGTATTAATGAATCTTCTGCTAGTTATTTTCAGTAACCAAAACCACATAATTCCTGAACAAAACTCCAGGAACTTTCACCATCATTTTTATCATTTTTTAAAAAAAATCTGCCATATTTTGTGTGTATAACAAAACTATCCGATCATCAGTTGCAATGGATAGTAACTTCGCTTGTGCAGTGCGGTGTGTGGATCAGATGCTCAATCATACTAACCAGGCCAGGGACGTAGAAATATTAAAAGAGAAGAAGAGAAACTGATGCTTTCTGGAAACAAATGGCTTTTTCAGAAAAAGGTGGGTTTTATGAAGGCCACAGAACGAGAAGGGAAAAGATTAAATTCTCTTCCCGGTGGGCTATTACCCTAATCCTGACTGAGATTTACTTTCATTATTTGTTCAGAAACAGAATATGGGTATTAGACATGGATACATGTTTAACCTTATACGTATTTTTTTACATAAGTGCAATGTCGGCTAAACAGCAATTTAGTAAAAAAAAACTTTTATTCATAATAAGGTTCTGGGAAACAGAGTTAAATCATTATCTCCTAGCACTATAGTTCTAATCATCTAATGCTCTAATTTTGGTCCTTTGAAATTGACCAAACTCTACAGGCCTTCAAAATCAATTTGCTATACAGATAGTCCTCGATTTATGACCATAATTGAACCCAAAATTTCTGTGGCTAAGTAAAACATATGTTAAGTGAATTTTGCCCCATATTACAACCTTTCTTGCCACAGTTGTTAAGTGAATCACTGCAGTTCTTAAGTAACATGGTTGTTAAGTGAATCTGGTTTTCCCATTGACTTTGCTTGTCAGAAGGTCGGAAAAGGGGATCACATGTTCCCAAGGCATAGCAAAGGTCATAAATATGAACCAGTTGCCAAGCATCAGAGTTTTGATCACGTGGCCATGGGGATGCTGCAATGGTCATAAGTGTGAAAAATAGTCATAAGTCACTTTTTTTAAGGACGGTTATAATTTTGAATGGTCAATGAACTGCTGTAAATCAAGGACTACCTGTATAGCCCAAGAATCTGCTACTAGGATCAAAGAGATTCTAAAATGGTTTAGATTCTAAGTATCTAAAATGGTTCTTGGATGTTTTGTCTTTTTTTAAAAAAATAATTTTTATTGAATCATTTTAAAATATAAGGAACAACACATAATACAGAAAGGAAAAACAGAGAAAACAAATATACATATATACAAATCAGACATATATAAAAATATACAATGACATAAACAACATAACCTAACCTAAAAAACAAACAATATAACATACACAAGAAAAAAATACACAATTTTTAAAAAAATTATATATATATATTACAGCTTTACGTATTGTTATCATATTTCAGTATCTAGATCATTATTTTCCTAATTTATCATCAATCAATTCTAACTTATTATTATTCTCATTACCCTTAACATGTTGAGTTTTCATTTTCCTATAGACATTGCTAATTATTTTGTTTTTGCTATTTTTGTTTGTGTTCCAGCCATTCATATCAGTTTTCCCAGATTTTATAAAATTCCGTATCTTCTTTATCATGTAATTTATTTATTTGTTTGTTTGTTTGTTTGATCTTATAGGCCACCCATCTCCCGAGGGACTCAGGGTGGCGTACAACATAAAGATGAACAATGAATTTAAAACAACCGTAGAAAACGCTTACAAAATACATATAAAAATTAAAAAAACATTTCCCATCATTCATACACCTGCCGGAAGAGCCAGGTTTTAACGGCTTTACGGAAGGCCAGTAAGGAGGAGATAGTCTGGATCTCCGGTGGTAGTTGGTTCCACAGAGACGGAGCAGCTACAGAGAATGCTCTCCCCCGCGGACCCGCCAACCGGCATTGCTTGGTTGACGGGACCTGGAGGAGGCCGACTCTGTGGGACCTAACCAGTCATAGGGAGGTATGTGGTAGGATGCGGTCCCAAAGGTATTTCATCGTTAATTTACACATTTCTGCACAATCCAATATTTTAGTTATTATCATCGTGTTTGAAGGGATTATATCCGTTTTTGGATGTTCTGTCTTGGTTACATTGGTGGTCTTTGACTGTAATAAAGGTTTGATTTGATTAATTAAATGGCGGTAACAAAATATCTCTTTCAATGTCTCAAAATAGTGGAAACAAAGATAATGATCAATCAATCAATCAATCAATCAATCTTGATAATTTCTAATAATGGAGTCCCATGCATCCCCTATTTGAAAGGAATATTTAAAAGAAAAAATAACCGGGAACATGACTCAATCCATTATCAGAGGACATCTTGGTTCATACTACTCCTAACTGAATATTAAGCACTGATATAATTTAAAAAAATCAACAAATGTTAAGAATTCTTGAGCTGCCAACTGATCCTAAATCAGAAGGTATTGCTAGAGGATGCATAAAAGTCTTGCAATTAAATCAAATCTTTTGAAGGCACTTGCCTTTTATTAGTCCAGCACTTAAGCTTTTCTTTCAGGAATTAATCCCCTTTTTTCCTCCCACCAACTCCCCTCAGTTGTAGAGGAGCCAAATTAATTATTTTACTGCTTATCTTCAATCTACACCTCAAGGTCAATGTGTGTCTGTCAGCGTTCAGCTGGGTAAATGATCCTTTATTCACTAGACGGCAACCCTGCTAAAGTCTTTTCTTAGGATGTCTAGTCTATTAATCCAGTTGCTAATTGACTCTTTAATGATGCAGTGAGAAAACAAAGAAAATTGGAAGTTTTGAAAGAGCACTGAGAAAATCCATGGCAGCTAAGCCAGCCTCCTTTGCCCAATGATGAAATGGATTTCTATAAGCAGGAAATCAAAAGGCCAAAAAAAAAAAAAAGACATAGAAAGGGAGAGGAAAGTGCCCAAATGGTATTTATCAATGGCAGGAGAGATTCAGACCCAGTTTCCGCATTAAGGTTTTTGGAAACAGCTACTGTGCTGACAGGGTTAAATGCAATATGCTCAAGAGATCCAGGCATTTTGAAATCCAAAATTCCAACATAGCCTCTGAGTTAACTGAGTGATTTGCAGCTGCACATTATCAGTTCCTTTAAAATACAGATACAGCAATTTAGGCAAAATCAAGAATAGCATCTGTCCGCAAAACATTCCATGTGATCTAACCCACATCCCACATCTTGGGTACAGAAGCAACAACTAATAAGATTGCCATTTTTATTTAAAAAAAAAACACTGGAAACCCACATATTACAATATGAAACCCATAAACACAGTATATGAGAGGCTCTCACAATCCACAGTTCTATTATCTGTGGCTTGTATCCAAGGTTGTTAAAAAAACAAACCCAGTCATTTTGAAACTTTTCTAGCTAAGTTTATGATGTTTGTAAATCCCCTTTTTACTTATTTTCTCCTCTTGCTGTTGTCTTCTTTATTTTCCTTTTGATTGCACTTTTAAAATTAATATAGTAGATGGCCAAAAAGGGAAAGAAACCAAATTTTTGTGTGCCTGGGTAAAATTTTAGTCTCATGTTTTGTTTAAATCTCATGTTTTGTTCTTTTGTGCATCTGCAAAATTGTTGATGTGCTTTTCTTCATGTATACGTATTTCAAGACCTCGCGGGTTACAGTTTTGTTAACAGCAATTGTGAGGCACAAATACAGTCTGTGCAGGTAATACGGACCTCTGCACAAGTCATTTTAAAAAATCACTACTAATATTAGTCACAATCAAGGAAAAAAATGCTGAATTTAAATTATATAGATATGACCTAATACTTCAAATGTGAAAGATTTCATATTTTAAAATCTAAAAAAAAGTAAGTTTGAATTTGAATACCCAGAAGGAAGGTACTTTAACAATCGCAGTGGTACTGATAGTGAAGATGATAATGCAATGTGGGAATTAGAATATGAAGCATTTTTTTAAAAAAAATCTTACGTTAATTGTTTTTTTCATGACTGTAACCACAGGTCACACACTCTAGAAGATGCAATGGCAATCTCAAATATTCTATCTGCATGTTTTTTAAAAAAAGCCCTTTCAATGTGACTTACTTAAATCTGGGTGTTACTTCTTATGTGACAAAAACTTTCTTTGTACAGGCAACCATTCATTTCCTAAAAGCTACGACACACTATTGGGGTTGTGTTCAACACGATGCAGAAGAATCTATGGAAGGATTTTGAAAAAGTTCCTTCCATACCACCCACAGTTTCCACCAGTCATTGTTGCCTAGAAGAAAGAGAAAGAAAACCAACAGAAGCCAATTATGTGCTTCAGGCAGATCAAACTAGCACTTCTTTTGAAATGGTCTCTCTCTAGCTTCTGCTGCCCACTCATAGATGCTAGGTCTGGCTCTGTAGCGCCATTCTGTTAAACTCTGGCCACACTTCCCCCGCCCACACCCTCATTGATTGACAATTGCTTCCGTTTTAAAAGCCACACAGTTGCTTCTCTCCTTTTCGCCAGACACAACGAGGCACTTACACGGTTAAACCACTCACAAACACACCACAAATATTTGGCTCTTGGAAAGTAAAATGTGGAGAGAGAGACAGAGAGAGAGAGAGAGAGAGAGAGCACAGCAGAACTACATTGTGACTCATTAATGGGAGAGCTGAAAGTGCCGTAGTTACAGTCTGGCAAAGACCCCGAATAGTACAAGTGTTTGGGAAGTCATCAACCGGGCCTTTTTAAGATCAAAAACACATGATATAACCACACATAGCACTTTATGACATTTGAAACTCCAGGATTAAGAGAGGCCTAATTTAATCCATGTGGTTCTAGACGTTTGATGTTAATAGACCTATTCTTGCTGTGCGGGGATGCAATACGGTCTTTAATAAAACATGGCATGGCTTGTAAAATCATTTGCCCTTGGAAATTAATTTTGTTCATATTTATGCTCAATAATGCATATGTGCGGGTAAGAGGTTTTGCGTGTGTGCCCTATATATCCTTTGTGAAGGGATAATGAATTTCAGTCTTCAAACACTTCTCCGCCTTTGAGTAAAATGACAAAGTTGAGTGCACATGTTGTGGGCAGTGGGTAGAAAAGTATTAGGCATGAAACTATTAAACCCATAAAGCCACTTTATGTTTCCATCCACATCAACAAGCTTTGTTTCTTTGGTCAGCTAAACTGGCTTGAATACAGTTTTCCAAACTACTTTAATATGAATGAATTATATTATTTATTGTCCTCAATGCTTGAAAATCTTATTGTCCATGAGAAATTGGTTACCAGCTTAGTATTTCAGCTTTTTGGAAGATTCACTAAACTGTTAATTGGAACTATGGAGATTCTCAGTCATTCAGGTCATGGTTGTCCCAAAGTTGCTTTTTCAAGAGCCAACTGGACTTTCTTGTTTTTTCTTTGAAGAAGTTTCACTTCTCATCCAAGAAGCTTCTTCAGTCCTAACTGGATGATGGGTAATGGAAGGATTTATATTCCTTGCAGACAGCTAGTCATTTGCATTATTTTTAGAGAGTCTTTGATGCCACTTGGAGGCTTATCTGTGTCCTCAGGGTCACCTTAGTGCAAATGGGTGTGGAGCCTTCTTGGAATTGCTGACAGGACTGTGATGTAGACTGGAGATAGATGTTGTTGTATCCCTTCCTCTCTGTTGAGAGGGCTGTTCAATTTTGACATAGATGGCCTCTTTCAAACCAGTGGTCCTCTCTGTCCAAAATGTGGACTTTGCTGTCTTCAAAAGAGTGGCATTTGACTTTTAAATGCAGATGGACTGCTGAATCTTGTCCTGATGGGTATGCTCTCCTATGTTCTCCTGTGCCATGTGTTTATGAAGTGGTGGTTTTCATGACTGAGAATCTCCATAGACATATTTATACAGTGTAAATAGATAATTACGGTATATATGGTGCCATGGCCTGAATCTGAAAAGGATGCTCTCCCAAGACCAATTTATTTATTTATTTAAATGGATTTATATGCCGCCCAACTCTCAGGGGATCTGTAATGAATCAGAGGGAGAAAGGAATAGAAGGGTGTGGACCCTTCTGGTCTGCAGGATGTTTTCTGCCCTGTGTCCCTTCACTGTTGAAGACAGGTGCAGGCTGTTGGGGATGAGTCTGTGTTGTCTGCATCTCAAATTGAAGTGCAAATGGTTCCTGAAGTCTGCAATTTTTCTGGAAATCGGTTCATACTCCACACCATTCAAAGTGCATAGCTAAAAGTCTATGGAGATTTTCAGTCATCCAGGTCATGGTTGTCCCAAAGATGCTTTTTCAGGAGGCAACTGGACTTTCTTTCTCTTTCTTTCTTTCTTTCTTTCTTTCTTTCTTTCTTTCTTTCTTTCTTTCTTTCTTTCTTTCTTTCTCTCTCTCTCTCTCTCTCTCTCTCTCTCTCTCTCTCTCTCTCTCTCTCTCTCTCTCTCTCTCTCTCTCTCTCTCTCTCTCTCTCTCTTTCTTTTTCTCTTTGTTAATCGGAACCTTTTTAACAGTCTAGTTTAGATAGTTAACTTCTGAACAGTTTCTCTCCTCTATCTTGAATTATACTTTTCTTAAAATAAACCTGACTTAGAACCCCCATATGATTCATCAATGAATCATTTGAGGTTTCAACCTTGTATGCCAAGAAGGGATAAGAGTGAATCTGTCATAGACTGTTTCTCTAGGGTTTTCTTTTTTTCCAGATACAACGGGTATAGAGTAGGAAAGAAAACATGCAGAAACATACAAAAGTCTGTGCAAAATTTATACTTAATTATTGTGGCATGTTTTCCAAGTATATCCATTATGATATGTGTTTTGCTCAATATCTACATTTTTGCATTTTTCAGTAATATAATGTGTTATTGTGCAGTAGTGTCACTGTAATTTCCTGGCTGCACATACTTCCCTAATATACAGACTTGTTGTGTGTGAAAATGGCATCCCCAAAATCAAAGAAATACTGAAATTTCAGGTAGTCCTCGACCTATGACCACAATCGAGCCCAAAATTGTTGTTGCTAAGTGAGACAATTGTTAAGTGAATTTTGCTGCATTTTATGACCTTTCTTGCCACAGTTGTTAAATGAATTACTGCAGTTGTTAAGTTAGTAACACGGTTGTTAAATGAATCTGACTTCCCCATTGACTTTGCTTGCCAGAAGGTCACAAAAGGTGATCACATGATCCCAGGACAATGCAACCGTCATAAATACGAGTCAGTTGCCAAGCATTGGAATTTTAATCATGTGACCATGAGGATGCTGCGATGGTCATAATTGTGAAAAACGGTCGTAAGTCACTTTTTTCAGTGATGTAACTTTGAACGGTCACTAAATTAACTGTTGTAAGTCAAGGATTACCTGTATTACTGCTGCCATAGCATGAATTTGGTAAGGTTTGTCTCAAATCTTTTAATATCGGGCTGCTCATTATCTCTTATTTTTCTGACGATGATAGCTACACAGTGTCGTCAAAAGAATCAAGATTTTTTTTAAAAAAAACTGAACAGCAAAATAGAACTTAATAAAACTAATCAACTAACCTCAAAGTGCCGAAATAAATGTTTTTGGCACCCTCTTTCTGGCTCACATGGCTTCAGCACTGGCAATGTTTGAATATCTGTTTTATAAAGAGATGTACAGCTTTTACATATAAGTGCCGGACATCACAGGTTGATGTCTTGTTAAGGATGGAATAAAAGTATATACGGTATTTTTCAGAGTATAAGACGCACCTTAGTTTTGGGGGAGGAAAATAGGGAGAAAAAAATCTACCTACCAGGTATTCATCTGGCTAGCATCCTTAATCTGGTCAGCTTCAGCAAATTATTTTATCCCCTGGTTAAGGCTGAAAAAAATAATTTTCAGAGGGAGTAGCAATGAAAACAAGCCTGCAAAGACTTAGGGCTGGAAAAAAACTTCTTCAAAGGGAATAGCAATGAAAAAATCCTGCAAGCCTGGAAGATCGTTAGCACCTCGTTAGGGCTGGAAAAAAAGGTTCAAAAAAGCTACATTCAGAGTATAAGATGCACCCAAATTTTCAGCCACTTTTAGGGGGGAAAGGTGCGTCTTATACTGCGAAAAATATGGTACTCAAATATATGCTCATATACACTGTAAATAGAAAAAACATATCTCTTTGCTAATTATTAATGAGCAACCATTTATTTTAGGTTACTATATACTTTGGAGCAACTGTAAGATATATGGAAATCATTCCATAAGAAATCATTTATGATTAGCAAATCCATCCAGTTGAGGGGCGTAACAACTCTGGTTTTAGAATGTTCTGATATAACTTTTGCTCTGCCATCTGCAGATCAGGTGGTTGGAAACAATGAAGAGAAGTTTGGATTTTTCCATTCTTTTCGGGGTTCCTTCCCCCCCCCCCGTGTTTGGCAAATTACAAAGGCCTGAAATGTCTAAGATCCCTTTTCAAGCTTTCTAAACTTGGGATTTCCTAATTGTGATTCTGTCAATACTCCTGAAGAATGATGGGGGAACTAGAAGGGAGATATGATGTTGAGTCACCTCTTCCCAAAGTCAGAGACCTAAATCTGACCTTAAGGATAACAGAATATCAGAGTAGGAGGGGACCTTGGAAGTCTTATCCCTCTCTTATCTGATTTCATTGTTGTTTATCTAAAATTTACTTAGTTCATCTCTCTTTTGCCCAACACGAGATAATTACCAATAATGAATGACCACCAAATTTTTAAAATGTACAGGAAACTCAAATAGGTGAGGAAAAAAATACAACATAACGTATGTAATGGAACCTTGCATGTAGAACTTCAGAAATGGCTTGAATCGTCCAAGGCCTGTGTGTATTTCTGTTCCAAAAAGGTGATTCAGCCCTGCCTTTGATGGCTGTTGCACAACCTGAAGTAGAAAAAATATCTTTAAAAAGTTGGAGACAAGTGATTTGTTCTCATTCTCACATCCCTATTGAGAGTGAAGCATTTTTTTAAAAAATAGATTCCAAAATACAGCATTGCCCTAGTGCCGTGATGGCGAACCTATGGCACGCGTGCCAGATGGTGGCATGCAGAGCCCTCTCTGTGGGCACGCACACTGTCACCCTAGCTCAGGTCCACCATGGTTCTCCATGGCATTTCTCGCCATCATTTGCAGCGAAACAGATGTCCCAAATGAAAGCACTGTAATTAGGAAAATTCTAGAATGTGCAGAATCGGATAAATTGACAATGGAACTAAAAGGAAAGGAGGACTCTGAGTATTAGGAAATTTGGAATACATTTTATGATTGGTACGAAAAACGAAAACAAAAATGACTAATATAGGATATACAATATAACATATATGAGATTATGTATAATTATATCTGAGTAATATTTGAAAGAATGGGGTTACTATACTGTACAACTCTGAAAGATATATATTATAATATTATATTATTAAGTAGAATTTTCCTTTTTTTTATTTTGGCTTTCTTTAATATCTATTAACAGTTATTATATAATATATGTTATATAAATATTCAAAACAAATGAATTAAAAATTATATAGATATAAACTGTCAATATAAAATTGCTGTAAGATAACCATAGAGGTTGAAGTTTACAGCTGTATGGGTTTTTTATGTTTGTTACGTATTTGTTATTATTGTTGTTATTTTTTATTTCTTTTTTGTATGTTTTTTTAATGTAAATAACTTAATAAAAATTATTTTTTTTAAAAAAAGAAGTTTCCCTGCAAACGATGAAACAGAAGCTCACAGGCGAAAAAGATCGCGCCTCTTGCAGAGCTGCCGGTGTTGGGATGCCCCGCCTCCTGCCGGCCAGCTGATGTTTGGTTTTCTGGCGCACCGTGTGCTGGCCAGCTTGTGTTCGGGTTTCCGGCACACATGCGCCTTCCGGTTTGGGCACTCAATGCCTAAAAGGTTCGCCATCACTGGCCTAGTGTTTCATATAAATGGTGACACTTTTTTTTTTAACTACAGCTGCCATGACACCATGTTTTGCAGTCCTGGTGAAATAGATTGCGCTCGATTGGACCCCAGAATCAAAATAGTGTAGATTCCCAGTATCCAATTCTGCTGGAGAGTAATTAAAATCTCTTTGATTAACCACCTTCTTCCACCTCCGGCTATGTGATTTGGCTGAATTCAATACACAAACTTAGCTGGGAGATAAACAATTAATTGTTTATTTCTTCTTCCCAGCAAGCTTTCAGAAAATGCTTGGTGCATTTCAGTGGTTGATAGGACCTAATTAGTAAGTCTTTGGACTTCTTCAGCACTCCTCCTAAAATTGAAAACCAATGAACCAACTGCAGCTGTATTTTTGTCCTTTCTCCTCCACCTCCTCCTCCTCTCCGCTCCATCCCCTTCAGTCCCAATTTTAGCTATTTTATCTAACAAAGAGTTAGCAGAATATCCTGAAATATATTTGGCTATTTTGCAAATCTTCACATGCCTATTGCCTTAATATGGATTTTAGTTTAGTTTAGTTTTTTCCCTTATGAACAACTCAGTTTTTATTTGTGGAGAATGACTTTAGATCAAATTAAAGCTCCTTCAAATGTTCTTTTCTGTATTCCTCTCCAAAATTGCCTATAGGACTTCCATTCGTTAATAGACATTTATTATAAAGAGACCATTTTTTTCTCTCCCTCAGAAATCTTTTCATGAAACTCATAAAAATATAACAACATTATCATGTTGATAGTAGGGCAACATTAACATGTTGATAGTAAGGGAGTAGAAATCAAATATTAATATTCTTAATTAATTAATTAATTAATATTAATAATTAATATTCCCCAAATGTGCACATTAAAAAAAACCTTTTCATTTGAGCAATGAGCTGCCCACATATTCCAATAAAATACTGTAATATAGTTTTCTGAGTCAAACTCTGCAATTCAAAAATGATTTTGACTTTCAAGAGTTTCCAATTCCTCACTTGCATTATTTTGCATTGTTATGTAATGCTTGCTCACATAAGACAATTTTACTACCATATATATTTCTCTATTGGCGCAACTATATATGCATTTGTCCATTATATGACTATATTTGTATAATTGCATTTTTTCATTCTAGTATATAGTTTACTGTAGGCTGTCCCAGCATTGCTCCCCAGGAAACTAACCCTTCATAACTTATACTGGACACTGGACATGATGACATATGTCTATCAGAATCAACACACAGTTGTGCTCCCTAAAGTCTGAACCAGCATAATCCAAGAACACCCTGATCAAATTGTGAAAAACCTTATTGGAGACACCAGAAGTTGATGGTGGGTGTCACTAGACAAACTTGCTGTAATTTCAACATACTTACAGTATGCACGAACTTCAGGATAATGTCTGGGAAATTAATTATGCATAGAGTTGCGTTAATACCTAGAATCAAAATATGAATGATCATATTTATAGCCAATGCTTCTATACATTGTACAATACCAACACTTTTGTGTGTTTATCCATGCTTTTTTTTTATATCATGAGACATTTTTTCCTCCATATAAATTTCCTGTTTGGCTACGTTTTACACAGAATCACTAAAATCTGAATAAGCCAAGTTAACTGTTGCTTCTCTGTATTTTGATAATATCTATATTGTATATTTAATTTCCAGTCAGGTAATGCAAAGGATATATTTGTTGATGAACTCACTTTTATTAGCACTGCCCAGTTGCTTCTTCTACATATGAGTGGCCACAAGGAGGGATGGATGTAGTGGATTTCCTATCTTGAATTTCTTTACAACCTTAACAAAGTCAGGTATTGCAACAATAGCCACAATATTATGCAGAAAAGTAAAAGTGCTGGCAAAGGAAACTCAGACATCAATTAAAAGCATAGAAAGGAGATGCATTCTGCAACCAAAATAACCTCCAGTCAGTAATTCTCTACTTGTAAGTTGTATGGTTGCAAGCTGGGCCAAGGACAGAGAAGGCTGAAAGTCTACTAGTAGACATTTTAGGGAACTTTAGTTGGATTAGAAACAACCAGTAGGTGCTCTCTCCTTTGATGACTAGGCTATACTAGCTGCTGATGGGTTTTGAAAATGGGAAACCAAAGCCAACAGCAGACAAGAAAGCAACATGAATTGTATTCTGCTTTCCCAATCACAGAACACAAAACACATTAATTAATCTATATATATAAAAGCAGAAACCACTTACACCGCAATCACAAAATTTCCAGAACCATAAAGCCTACAAACTTGAAATTTGGCACATATGTTCCTCTTGGCTTCTAGGTGCTTGCTAAGAATGGATTTTTCAAAATGACCATCAGATCATTAGTATTTCTTATATTATTATTAACACGCTCTGATGCTAGTTAGTTAGATGTTCTACTACCCCTCCCAACTTGAAAATAACTCTGGAGAGAATGGTATAGCATAGGAGAGACTTCTGTGGGGCAAGCCTGTGGGAGAGAAGGGGCTAGAAAGCCTGAGGGAGAGAAGGAGATAGGATAGGGGAGGCTTCTGTGGGGCAAGGCTGAGGGAGAGAAGGAGGATAGGATAGTCTTCTCTGGGGCAAGGCTGAGGGAGAGAAGGGGAGAGGAGAGGCCGATCATAAATTTTCAAGCTGTAAGTGTTGATTTATCAAGCCCGATCACATAGTTTCGTAGCAGAGCACAGGTATTCAGCTAGTACATACATAAAATACAACTACTGTGCTTCGCGAGGGACTTATCAAACTGAGGAGCACTTCATTGACAAAAGAAATGATGGCAGGTAACATCAACAAGCTACTTCCTAGATATCAGTTCCAGCAACTGGGGAGAAGTGGTAGAAGCTGTAAGTCCAGGCATAAGCAAATGAGAAGTGGAGTCCTTGGTGCTCAGCCTGATTGCTTGCAGATGTTTCATTACTTAACTAGGCAATGCACTGATGATGTTACTTAGTGGGGTAATGAAACATCTTCAGGAAAACATCCAAGCTCAGAGAGCACCAAGGACTCCACAATTCAACCCTCAGTTGCATATAATATCTTCTATATTGGACTCAAAAGAGAAGTGTTTGAAGATTTATTTATTTTATTTATTTATTTATTTTATTTAGACGCTCTTATAGGCCGCCCAATCCCGTGGGACTCAGGGCGGCGTACAGCATGAATAAGAAGCGTACATTTAAAAACAATAATCATAATTTAAATTAAAATATAATTAAAAAAAACATTATAAACACAACATTCAGGGGGAATCTGATTATCCTATTCACCCCATCTGCCGGAAGAGCCATGTTTTTAAGGCTTTACGGAAGGCCAGCAGGGTGGGGATGGTCCGGATCTCTGGTGGAAGTTGGTTCCAGAGGGACGGGGCTCCCACAGAGAAGGCCCTCCCCCTAGGCCCCGCCAGTCGGCATTGTTTGGCCGACGGGACCCGGAGGAGGCCCTCTCTGTGGGACCTAACCGGTCTTAGGGAGGTATGTGGTAGGATGCGGTCCCGCAGGTAACCTGGCCCTGAGCCATGTAGGGCTTTAAAGGTAACAACCAACACCTTAAATTGCAACCGGAGACTAATTGGTAGCCAATGCAGCTGGCGAAGGAGAGGTGTTACGTGGGTGTATCTTGGTACACCCACTACAGCTCGTGCAGCTGCATTCTGTACCAACTGGAGTCTCCGGATGCTCTTCGAGGGTAGCCCCATGTAGAGCGCGTTACAGTAGTCTAGCCGTGAGGTGACAAGGGCATGAGTGACTGTGAGCAAGGCCTCCCTCTCCAAGTAAGGTTGCAATTGGTGCACAAGACGGATCTGTGCGAAGGTCCCCCTAGCCACAGCTGAAAGATGTTGATCCAATTTTAGCTGTGGATCTAGGAGGACACCCAAATTGCGAACCTGTTCTGAGGGATTCAATTTTTCCCCCCCAAGAACCAAGGAGGGACAGTCGACATAGTCCTTGGGAGGCAATATCCAGAGCCACTCAGTCTTGTCTGGGTTGAGCCTGAGTCTGTTCACTCCCATCCAGACCCTCACATCGTCCAGGCAGCGGCACATTACATCAACTGCTTCACTGAATTGACACGGGGTGGAGATGTACAACTGGGTATCATCAGCATACTGCTGATACCTCACCCCATGTCGTCGGATGATCTCACCCAGCGGTTTCATGTAAATGTTAAACAGGATGGGCGAGAGGACCGAGCCCTGTGGCACCCCGCAAACCAGGGGCCTAGGGGCCGACCTCTGTCCTCCTGTCAACACCGACTGCGTCCTGTCAGAGAGGTAGGAGGAGAACCACCGTAAAACAGTGCCTCCCACTCCCATCTCCCCAAGACGACGCAGAAGGAGGGACAGTCGACATAGTCCTTGGGAGGCAATATCCAGAGCCACTCAGTCTTGTCTGGGTTGAGCCTGAGTCTGTTCACTCCCATCCAGACCCTCACATCGTCCAGGCAGCGGCACATTACATCAACTGCTTCACTGAATTGACACGGGGTGGAGATGTACAACTGGGTATCATCAGCATACTGCTGATACCTCACCCCATGTCGTCGGATGATCTCACCCAGCGGTTTCATGTAAATGTTAAACAGGATGGGCGAGAGGACCGAGCCCTGTGGCACCCCGCAAACCAGGGGCCTAGGGGCCGACCTCTGTCCTCCTGTCAACACCGACTGCGTCCTGTCAGAGAGGTAGGAGGAGAACCACCGTAAAACAGTGCCTCCCACTCCCATCTCCCCAAGACGACGCAGAAGGATACCATGGTCAATGGTATCGAAAGCCGCTGAGAGGTCAAGTAACACCAGGATGGAGGAATAACCCCCATCCCGGGCTCACCAGAGATCATCCATCAGCGCGACCAAAGCAGTCTCCGTACTGTAGCCGCGCCTGAAACCCGATTGAAAGGGATCCAGATAATCAGTATCCTCCAATAGCCGCAGGAGTTGGAGCGACACCACCTTCTCAACAACTTTACCCAAAAAGGGTAAGTTGGAGACTGGACGGAAGTTTTTTAAATCCGCTGGGTCCAGAGAAGGCTTCTTGAGGAGGGGCCTCACCACCGCAGCTTTTAAAGGCTGTGGGATGGATCCCTCTCTCAAAGAAGCGATCACAACCGCCTGGAGCCAGCCGCGTGACACCTCCCTGCTGGCAGAAACCAGCCAGGAGGGGCACGGGTCCAATAAACAGGTGGAGGCGCTCATCGCTCCTCTGGCCTTGTCCACATCCTCAGGAGTGACAGGCTCAAACTCGTCCCATATAACAGGACTAAGACTCGCCCCTGTCATCTCGGCTTGCCCTGTCCAAATGGAGTCCAGGTCTGTCCGAATCTGAACGACTTTATCCGCCAGAAACTGAGAAAATTCCTCAGCTCTGCCCTGCAAGGGATCTTCAACTCCCCCCTTGGCTAGGAGGGAGCGAGTCACCCTAAACAGGGCGGCTGGGCGGGAGTCGGCGGACGCAATAAGAGCGGAAAAATGCGAGCATTTTGCCGCCCTTATCGCCACTAAGTAAGACTTAATGCAAGTTCTTAAAAGTGTCCGGTCAGACTCAGCTTTACTGGCTCTCCATCGTCGCTCTAGGCGTCTCTTTAGGCGCTTCATCTCCCGGAGCTCCTCAGTAAACCAAGGAGCCCTCCGGGATCCTCTACCACGGAGAGGCCGCAAAGGCGCAATCCGATCTAAAGCCCCCGTTGCCGCCCGATTCCAGGCAGCCACTAGAGCCTCAGATGAATCGTGTACCAGGGAGTCAGGTATTTCCCCAAGTTCCCTCTGAAATCCTTCAGATTCCATTAGGCGCCTGGGGCGGAACCACTTAATCGGCCCCGCCTCCTTGCGGTGGAGGAGTGGTGCCATGAAATCCAACCTCAGAAGGAAATGATCTGACCACGACAAGGGTACTGTGACTAAACCCCTCAGCCTCAGATCATCTCTCCACTGCCCCGAAAGAAACACAAGGTCAAGCGTGTGACCTCCCTCATGAGTCAGACCCTGAACTACTTGGGTCAGGTCCATGGTTGTCATGGAAGCCATGAACTCCTGGACTGCCTCCGAGATTTCACCGGGCGATGGCAAATTAAAGTCCCCCAGCACCATCAACCTGGGGAACTCAATCGCCAGCCCTGCTACCGCCTCGAGCAGAACAGGCAGGGCCTTTGCAACGTAGCTAGGAGGCAGGTACGCTAGCAAAAGGCCCACCTGGACCCCTAAGTCCAACTTCAGAAGGAGCGTCTCACACCCAACAATCTCCGGGGCAGGGCTCCTTCGAGGATTAAGGTTCTGGCGAGCTATAATCGCCACTCCTCCACCCCTTCCCTGGGGTCGCGGCTGATGCTGAACTGAGAACCCGTCCGGGCACATCTCGGAGAGGGGAACCCCCCCTCCTGGCCTAGCCAGGTCTCAGTAATACATGCCAGGTCCGCCCCCTCTTCCAGGATTAAATCCCGTACAAGGGGGGCCTTGTTGGTAATTGACCTGGCGTTCAACAGCAGTAGCTTGAGCCCAGGGCCCTGACATCCCTGGTTACCAGGACCTCAGGTTGAGCAAGATGGAACCAAACCAGAGGGGCCAGAACAAGAAATCGCTTGAAGACAGCGAGTTCTCGTTCCCCGAGAGCGGCCTACCCCTCTGCTCCCGCCATACCTACCTCTCCCTGTTATGACCGTAATCCTCCCATCCCCCATCCCATCAGAGATCCACTCCCCTCCCCTACTGGTCCCCCCCTCTCCCGACAGACCATGCATACCATTCATACTACACCTGGGAATGAACCTAAGTCCCCCTCCACTTCTGTTTCCACACTCAGCAGAGGGGGACAAAGACCAAACCCCCGGCTTACTCATTCCACTATAATCCATAAAACTCTATCACACAATCATAACTATTCATAGCCCACACCATAACCACAGTCACAATGCTTCTGGGGTAAAAATTGCAAGGTTAATTATCACAAATGTTAAAATCAATAAAATTAATAAGGAGCATGTAAAGATAATCTCATTAAAAATTAAATCAATCCAAGAGTTCCAGTGTCCAGTCATAGGAAGCCAATAGTCCAGGGGCTGATGGTATGTCTCCTTATCCAGATGGTATCTATAAATCACGAGCTCTCTCCCTCCAGAGTCCGATGTCAATCTGTCATAGGGGGAGGTCCCCCATAGATAAGGGGGGGCCTGAGGAGGGGGAACTGGCCACTGTAGCAGTCCAGATGGTGGGCCCTGTCGTCAGTGCGGCCCCAATAATAAACACAGGTGATTCAGTGGTGCTGGCCTGCATAGCAGTATTGTTCAAATCCCGTTTCCAGGCTGTAGAAGGCACGATGCTCGGCCGATGTTCCCACGGCATTCCAGTCGCCTCTAAAATGGCGACCTCCTTCCTTCCTGCATCCCACTTCAAGTTTCAGGCCAAAGACGTAAAAAAGGCCTGGCCCACAGCAGTTCAGTGTTGGCAGTCCCGGGGGATTGTTGGGCATTCGTCTAAAAGGGCATTTGGCTAGAAGGGCAGAATAACAAGCCGCAGCGAAAAGAATAACAAACACCAGCGGCAACGCTTGTTGAAAAAAGAGCCCAGCTGAGAGCACTCAGCTGGGCGAGTCCAACCCGAGACTTTGCCGGCCGAGAAATCAAATTCAAATCCCCACTGAAGCAGTACCGATCTGTCTGCTTTACATATCCGGTATTGTCCAATGTCCTTGTTTCCTAGGTTTCCTAGGTTGTTGCAGTCCTGGCCAGTAGCCTTCGCGATGTTATTTTAAAAAAAGAGTTTTTTAGATGTTAAAATATTCAAAAAGAGCTCTGCGGCTTCGCGGACGCCATTTTAATACCGCCGGCGTCTTCCCGGGCCTGGAACTCCCGATCTGCCTAGTCCTTGTGGCCAGAAGTCTTCCTCGACCAAAAACGGACTGGCGTGCTCCTGAGGTCTTCCAATTTCTTCCGGCCCGCACAGAGATGGAAAAAGCTGGGTCGGGTCCTTGCAATTCTTCAGGGAGCCGATGAACGAGAGCGGAGGGCAGTTCGTTTGCAACCTCTCCGCTTAGCTCCACCCCGGAATCCAGATCTATTTCTGCATGCATCATTTGTTGCATTCTCTCATCCTATTGATTCAAAGTTTGTAGTCAAAGATTGGGTAGTGAGTCCTTTCTTAGGGTTTCTTTACATTCTCTCTTTGACATTGCTTAGCAGTGGTGGGTAATCTTTTTGGCACCGAGTGCTGACACAGGAACGCGCTTCCATGCGCCAAACCACTGAAACCCAGAAGAGAGCAGCTGGCCAGTGCACATGCACGTGCTCTCTTCCTGGTTCCGTTGCACACATGCATGCGTGCTGGCCAGCTGGTCTTCGTGCATGTGCGTGACGGAACCCGGAAGAGAGCAGCTGGCTGCACGCGCATGTGCACCGGATCAGCTGGTCTTCATTCATGTGCACGACAGAAGCCGGAAGTGCAGCTGGCGACGGAGCACGTGCCCATAGAGAGGGCTTTGCGTGCCACCTGTGGCACACATGCCATAGGTTCGCCATCACGGATCTAGGCTATTCAGTTCTTGATTCTTGTTCTTACAAACTTCCTTCCATTTGGTAATGGAGACAATACGATGTAGTCCAGGAAATCACATGGCATAAATGTTTATTATTTTATTTAGAATGCAACTAGAACAGATATTTTGGTTTTCCATCCAAATGTAATTTCTTAATAAATAATTTATTTTTAACATAAGTACAGTCTCCAGAAATATTACTGTAAATTGCTTTATTCTCTCTCTCTCTCTCTCTCTCTCTCTCTCTCTCTCTCTCTCTCTCTCTCTCTCTCTCTCTCTCTCTCTCTCTCTCTCTCTCTCCATATTCTACTGCAAAAGCGCCTCCCATCATCATCTAACCTATTTACTTAACTATTATAGTTTCAAAGAGCTGCACTCTTTATAAATCCCTTAATGAGTATCGGTAATAAGATGCCAAAATGTGTTTAACCAGAATGATGAGAGTCACGATTTCCATACTTCAGTACAAAACCACATTGCAAATAGTCCCTTGTGGTCCTCCACATCCTTTGTTCTTCTATGCTTGATTTTCGATCATGGGACCAGATCAGAAGGACATTAAGAATCAGCAAATGCAACCAAGCTATACACAACAGTACTCAGAAGAGGAAGTTCAGAACGATTCAATTAATAGCATCAGCATTTTCTGATATTGATATGGGGAGAAATATATTTAAGTACTAATTTCAAAGTGCAAGCAAAAATGTGTTTTGTGTATATCGTATTGCGGATTCAGAAACTTGAATTTGCAGTTTTAAAGTTTTATTAAGCTGGTGGCCATGTTTTAACGTTTAAATGATAATAATTTTTAACATTTACAGAGACAAATAATCAGGCTAGGACAGATCCGGAAATATATCCTCAGTTACATCTGAGTCTGCTTAGTCAAATTGAGTCTGTTTACTAGGCCCAGCAAAATTGGCTTCAGGGTAAACATGCCTGTAAGTTTTACTGAAAGTAACAGGACACTAGTGTTCATCTGAATGCTATCAGTTAACATTATATGCTGTCAGGAATTCTGGGAGTTCAAGTCCACATGTCTTAAAGTTGGAGACCAACTTTAAATTGGTTTCTCAAGTTTGGAGACCCTTGGTTTAGATCCATAGTATGTATTTGAAATACAGTGGACTTTTAAGGAGATAGTTCACTCTTTTGCCTGTATTTGTGAGGAGGGGAGGAGGACATTCTCAGTATCTTCTCCCTACAAAAATCCAAACACATTCAAGATCTTCCATATCTATATGATCTGTGATATCATTTGTGTATTGTGTATACGGTATATACATGGTTGTTTCTTGAATGCACGGGTGTCAAACTCACGGCGTCACATTGCCATCACGTGACATATCACAATGTATTTCCCCTTCATGGAGCTGGGGTGGGCGTGGCCTGCATGTAACGCATCCGGCCCGTGGCCCGCCAGTTTGGCACCCCTGCTCTAATGCAATAGTAAAGTTATTGTTTCTTCACAATTGGAGCTTTTATATTTTTCTTATTTAATCTTCAGGGGCAAGGACATCTGTAAAAAGCTGTGATGTCTGGCAATCTGATGAAATGAGTGATGATTAGCCTGGTACCTTATGTATTTACATGAAAGCTTGTAACATCAGTAGGAAAGTCAGTGGCGGGTTGCCTACCTACCGATACCAGTGCGCTGCACGCGCATCTCCATGTTTCATGTGCGCACACGCTCGCTACGCGCACGTGCCCCCTTGTTCAATTCCGGTGAGATTTTTTCGACAAAATCTTGCCGAAATCTCACAAGAGGACATGCATGCGCGATTTTGGTGAGATTTTGCTTCTGTGCATATGCAGAAGCAAAATCTCATCAAAATCTCGCGCGCGCATGTTCCCTCGCAAGATTTTGCTTCCGCACATGCGCAGAAGCCAAAAAGCCAAAAAATTCTTTTAAAAATATGGCGATGCGCGCGACTGTCCGGTGAAGACGGCACCAGTGCAGTCGCGCACAAATTGCATAAACGGCGGGTCCCTACCGGAGCTGCGCACTGGACCGCACCGGTAGGAACCCACCCCTGAGGAAAGTGGTGGAGTTTGGAGATATCATGACATATGGTTTTTGTTTTTTTCATTTGCTTCTCTGCCAACACCAGTGTTCAAGGCCAGGATAGAACTAGCTTCTAAAAGGACCATCCACTGGTTGAAGTCTCAGCAACAGTCTTGATTAAGTGGATGCAAAGAAGCTGGGGAGATCCAACTGGGACTTTCTTAAGGGAGCCACAGTCTTGAACCAAGAGTAGCTTCTATAAATAACAACTACACAATGGAAGCTTCTCTAAATGATTAACTTCATAATACCCATTAAAACCAGGCCAGAATACTGCTAACATAATCTATGTTAAGAGAGCCAATTTGGTGTAGTGTTTAAAGGTGCCATGCTAGAAATCAGGAGATTATGAGTTTTAGTCCTGCCTCAAGCATTAAAGCAGCTGGATGACTATAGGTCAATCACTTTTCTCAGCCCTAGGAAAGAGGTAATGGCAAGTCACTTTAAATAATGCTGCCAAGAAAACTGCAGGGAATTATCCTTGGAGTTGCCAGAAATCAAGATTGACTGGAAGGCACAAATAGTGAAAAGAATATTAAAACTATATCTTTAATTTTTAAATGCATTTAGATGTTTAGATAATATATTCATGATGCCCATATTTTTACAACTCTAGACATTGCAAAAAAGTATCAGCCAAGCAGTTCTCTCTCTCTCTCTCTCTCTCTCTCTCTCTCTCTCTCTCTCTCTCTCTCTCTCTCCCTCTCCTCTCTCCCTCTCTCCCTCCCTCCCTCCCTCCCTCCCTCCCTCTCTCTCTCTCTCTCTCTCTCTCTCTCTCTCTCTCTCTCTCTCTCTCTCTCACACACACACACACACACACACACACACACACACACACACACACACGTCTTCAAAACTCTTATCGGAAAAATGATGGTAAACAAAGGCTACAATTTGCCCCAGTTCCATTGCCATGATGCTGTAACAGTAAACCCAGATGGAAAATGCTTTCCGAAAGACTATAATCATGGTAGTGTGTTTCTAAATTGGAGGAAGGAGAATAAAAGATGAGATTATAAACAAAATGCAAGCATTAGAATATTTGAAGCTGAGTGAAGCTGCTGCATATTCCTTGTATCAGCCAGAATGAAACAACCAATTATAAGGTACCATTACATTTTTCATTTCTATAACCCAATGAAGCTGAAATTACCATTCATTCACCTCATACACACATCATATATCAAGATCAATCATGCAAAGAATCTACCCAAATCCAAGCCAAGAATATTCCATTTAGCACTCCTGTGTGCAAAGACAAACGGTGTCAATACTCATAACAGTGCTTTCTGTATGTTGACATGTGTGTGGGTATTTTACACATAACTAATCCATCAAGCTCAGTTTGCTAATAAACTTAAGCTTCATCCTGATTTTTTTTAAACTAGACCTTGTTAATGCTGTTTCTGTACAATCAGATTACTCTGATTGTAGTTCACAAACATTAATGAACTTCAATATTCATAACTTCCCAAGTTAATCAGAACTTTATTATGTTTTACAGTAATAATCAGCAGTTGCTACAGAAGTATGTGCATGCTTACAGGGATTCAAAATTTTTAGCAACCGGTTCTCTGCCCGGTTGCTGGGTGGGCGTGGCCATGGTGGGCATGGCCTACTCGGCCTCCTGCACCATGGTGGGGGAGGTGTTTTCACCCTCCCCAGGCTCCGGAGGCTTTTCTCAAGCCTCCGGGAGGGCGAAAACATCCTACCCCGGGCTCCGGACGCCCGTTTCTGGACTTCCGGAACTTCTGGGGGGGCATTTTTCACCCTCCCAGAGCCTCCAAGCAGGCCCTGCACTTACCTGGCATCCAAAACGGGCCGCGTGGAGACTCCTGGGAGGGGCAGAGTGGGGTGGGCGGGGCCAGCCACTCCTTGCAACTACTGGTTCGGCAAACAAGATGTAAAATTAGCATCCGGTTTATCCGAACCTGTCCAAACTTGCTGAATCCCACCCCTGATGCTATAAGACAGAAAATCTACTTCTATAGATTGAATCTGTCTGACCTTCCCTCCTAGCAGCTTCCCTTCTGAAATGACAATACAAAGGTGTCTCTTCTCCTTTATCATAGTTCTTTAATTACATTTAGTCTGAATAGGCTTTCAAACAGAGGACTGGGTTTTCTGAAGAAGGACACATGGACACCTTAAAAGCAACAACCAATCTGTCTAGGGCAAAAGAAGAGACAAAATCTTCACAAGACAAATTGCCCAAGGCCATTTCACAGGAACAAAAACCTGCTAATCTTCTTTTGGTTACTGTATCTCCTCAACCCTCAATCCCACCCAGTATGTCAACGTTTCCAACCTTCAGTTCATAGATAGCATTTGATTTCAAAAGTATATCCGAGAGCTTGTTAAGAGTTCTAGCTTTTCTTCCACTGCCATTCCATTTTGCCATAATGAAGATGGTTCCTTTGCCTCAGATAATTTCATACTAAGGTAAAGGTTCCCCTCGCACATATGTGCTAGTCATTCCTGACTCTAGGGGGCGGTGCTCATCTCCATTTCTAAGCCGAAGAGCCAGCACTGTCTGATGACGATTCTGTGGTCATGTGGCCGGCATGATTAAACAGCGAAGGCACACGGAATGCTGTTACCTTCCCACCAAGGTAATCCCTATTTTTCTACTTGCATTTTTACATGCTTTTGAATTGCTAGGATGGCAGAAGCTGGGGCAAGTAATGGGAGCTCACTCCGTTACGCGGCGCTAGGGATTCGAACTGCCAACCTTTCTGATCGACAAGCTCAGTGTCTTAGCCACTGAGCCACCGCGTCCCCAATTTCATACTATTTTCATGTTAATTTCATACTACTGTAGTTCAAAAGCTAACTGGCGGATGCAGCCTCTGAGTGGGCAGAACCTTTTCCTCCTAGTAGCTCCTTCAAGGGTTCATATTTAAAGACAGATAGGTACAGTATTTCCTTGGCTTTTCTCAGTCACTGGCGAAATATCTTCAGAAGACATTCCTCAGTTTAAAGAACACTATAATAAAGATCTGATTCCAAATCCATTTCTGAATATCACCATCCTTGCTTTTGTGAGAAAGCAGGGGAAGGCGGTATTTAAATTTGCACATCATTGCTAAAATTACTTCCAATGTTTTATGAGCAGGCAAGTTATCTGGATTTTGTTCTATATGCTGGCTTTAACAATCACTTCTATATTTGAATATTTGCTTTTTTTTTCTTTTCAATCCAATTTCCATGACTCAAAACCTTGTGTTCAACTAGAATATGGTAATAGAGGCAATTATGTCATTGAGCATGCGGCTCAGCTCCCAGGTTAAGACTTCACACCTGGGCATCATTATTCTCTTCCATATCAATTCATTATTTAGGGACTTATTATTTGAAAGGTCTCACAGTGCTCCAGCAATTAGAGTCACAGAAATTCTGTCTGCCTCGAATATATTTATTTTGCTTTCCTAGCTTTTTAATGCCAAAATAATTAAAGCCCTTCTAATGTAGCACTCCTTGGTCATTTACAAGTTGTCAGAAATGTCCATTGTCTGTAAAAATGGCCACTTCTTGAAAACTGGAATGTATGAGATTAAATATATGTGTGTCTGTTTCTGCATGGATGCATGCTTACAAGGATTGAGTCCAGCTAAAATGCTAAACAGGAACATAAGAGAAGAAAATCCCGCAAAAGGGTTTTGCTATTGATATACAATCCAGAAATCTAATTATTTTCTCACAATAACAGCATATAGCAAAAAAAGGGGGGGGGGCTTTTGTTTATTATTTGTTATTTATTTATTTTATTTTTATTTATTTATTTTTGTCAAGTACATGTTGGTAATATACATAGATATAACATTGTTTATATACATAAGATGAGTACTGATAAGAGGGAACATTAGGACAGGGACGGTAGGCACGCTGGTGCACTTATGCACGCCCCTTACTGACCTCTTAGGAATTGGGTGAGGTCAACAGTGGACAGTCTAAGGGTAAACTTTTGGGGGTTTGGTGACGAAACCACAATGTCAGGTAGTGAGTTCCAGGCATTTACCACTCTGTTGCTAAAGTCGTATTTTCTACAGTCAAGTTTGGAGCGGTTCACTTTGAGTTTGTATCTGTTATGTGCTCGTGTATTGTTGTGGTTGAAGCTGAAGTAGTCATTGACAGGAAGGACGTTGTAGCAGATAATTTTATGAGTTATACTTAGGTGGGTGGAATACTGGAATAAATTTTCTTCAGCCTGGATATGACAGAAGAAATGAACAAAATGATTCAATCAAGATATCTATGATTTCCTATCAAACCACAGATAGGATTTTTTTAATGTCTTATGTATAAGATGGTTGAGGGTCTTCCCTCATGTTGTTTAACCTTAAAGTTCCACCTTTGATCATCAGAAAACAGGGTTATTGGTCAAGAAACTTCTCTTTCTTTCAGCACTTCCCAGAATAACCAAGGAAATACCTATTATCATAGTCACTAAGTGATTCCAAGAAGAATTCAAGATTATTGTTAATGCATCTTCTGTTGCTATATACTGTATGTGCAGGGCATTTGTAGTCTTAAAATCATCCTCTATCTTCAATGCAGATATTTGTACTAGAGGAGTAGGGAGCTACCGAGCTACCAGAAAGTCCAGTCTCAGAAATATAGCTTCACCCTGCAAATGAACATCATGCAACCATGTTGATAGTGGATGCTCAGATTGCTGGGGATGAGACGCAGGGTAGACAACATACCAGAAGAATCCGTTTGGGATAATTGATCATGGAATGGAAAAAGCTGTCGACATTATGAAACAGAAATAGTTTATTAGCATTGTATTGCAACTGCTGAAAAGAAAGAGAAGGGGATGTGAGATATTTTGCCTCTTGTGTCAAAATACCTTGGTCAGCTTCAAACCTATGCTTTTTAACTTAAGGAAGGGAAGACATTTGTTGTTTTGTCATAGAGAGCAAAATATAATGAATCAGGCCTAGAAAGTTACTTGAGAAAGCTAAGCAAATTAAACTCCATAGATATTGAGACTAAATTCTATCCACTTATTGCTTCCTTTAAGCATACCAAAAACATGAAATTCGATGTTCTTTGTCCTGACTCCAAGCTTGTAGAATTGAGAAAGATTATGAAAATCTCTCATTGCAAAATTATTGTAGCTGAAGTTTTAAAAGAGCCTAGCCATTTATATTTACATTGGTATTCGCTCTGTATCTCAGTAAGCCACTATAAAAGTACCGTATACAGGTATCTTGATCAATTGGATAATCCAGCCTTCTGATCTACCATCTATCATCCCCTGCAATTATTACAAGATCCAAAGTAAAGCCAAATATTTGTCAAATCATTTTTTGGAATTTATATCCTTTAAACTTTAAGCACTCATCACATATCCTTTTACAGAAATCTTTGTTTGCAATGTTGGTAACTGGTGCAGAGAACAAGGCATAAATCGTTATATGAATATGAATACTTTGGATCATTCTCATCTAGTCCCCAGAAAGAAATGAAATAAAGTATATAAATGATCTGAAATCAGCAAGGTTTACTAAAATTTTGGGAAGAGGGAATGTTTGAAAGGGATGAAATTTAAGTTGATTTGAGCACAATCATTTAAAGCAGAGGTGTCAAGCTCACGGTGTTACATTGTCATGTGATGTATCATGACTTTCCCCCCTTCACTAAACCAGGGGTGGGCGTGGCCAGTGCATGACCATCTGGCCCATGGGCTGCGAGTTTGACACCCAATTTAAAGCAATTGAAATTAAATTAACCTGCAATAGATGTTACATCACTGAAGGCCAGTAGTAAAGATGGAATGAAAGAAGAGACAGACCACATGCTCAGGATAGGAAAAGTACATGCTGCAAAATATAATAAAAACATCAGAAAGCATCTATAAATATTTGACAGTTGTCATCTAGCTATTTCTTAGTTATTTGTTGGCTGAGTACTGCTTTTTTGTATTGGTGTTATCTAATCTTGTTACATCAGTTGCCCTTTTCAACTCAAACATTAATATGTCTGTTTCTGACGTGCGATATAGCTTGATTTTTCAGAGGCATCACACACTATGAACTGCACTAGTCAAGAGCAATCCAATTGTCACTGGCGGACAGAAATATTCTAGCCAGATAGAACAGTATAAATAATGAAATGGTGAATCTTCAATACAGCAAAAAGAAATCGCCATAATTATTGAGATCTTTTCAGTCATGCCCAATGTATGTCATTGAATTAAAATAGCAACACATTAAATGGAAAGATTCAGTTTATCACACCAACACCTGCACATTTTTGATTATACATTACACAGCTCCAGAGCAGGTGTGTGGATCATAGAGAAGGAATTTGGTATATTACATGTAAGCGTTTTAGGTTTCTGCCTTTAATGCTAGTTTTAAGCACCTGTACAGGTGGGTGGCACAGCAATTTAGCTGGAAATATAATACAGTTGTATATAGAAAGACTAAGCACTTCTAATTGCCATATCTTAATGATGTACAGACAATCTCAGGGCACAATTAACCAGCAGGATACATTCATAAAAAGGAAAGCCAAAAGAGAGGTGAGGAATTATAAATGCATAAACTTGAAACATACATTAAAGTTGTGATAAAAAAGTGGTTGTGCCTCTACCGACAACAGAAGATAATGCTAAAAAAAAACCTTAATAGTAGAGAAATTAACGCTTCAAATGTTGAATATGTGGTACTTTCACAGCACACAAAAGCAAAAGGATTTTAATTCAGGATCTTTTCTTACTAGCTTTTTGGAGGATGACTGTTTTTCTAGATCCAATTTCCAACCTCAAACAGCTAATTGGCAGCAAATTTTCTGTATGGTCTCCAAACTGGCAAGAAACGTAAATGGAATAGCTTTTTTTAAGAATGGTAAACAATCAAAGAAGTGAAGGAAGAAGAATGAGGACTGTTATTTGCTTGGGCAGTTCGCATTCTTGCCCTTTGGTTCAGTATGGTTTTCACTCCTGAGAAAGTCCAACCATTTTAAAGGATTACTTCAAGGGATTACAATTTTATTTTCAACACTAGGATGAACAATTCCTTGCCTATATACTCAGTTGCGGAATGTTTCTCTTATGACAATGCTTTAGGGTCTTTTCTCATTTGAACCTTGGCTCAAACATGACCTAGCAACAACTTATTTTCCATGGTTTCTTTGACATTGCTAACACCTCATCCCCAGCCCTTTAGCGAGATGGTCTTTAGTAGTCCTTAGCTGTGTCAGTATTAAAATAGTGAAAATTTTAACTGAATTTTTTTCACAGAAATAAAAGGTAAACTTGAAATAATCTAGTAAAGAAAAGAAAAAGTGAAGATGAGTATAGAAAGATAAAGAAGGTAATCCCAATTTTCTTTAAACAATTTTAAAGAAATTGTTACAAACAATTTTATTCTTATTCCTCCAACATTAAAATTACAGTGGTACCTTGGTTAATTGGGAGGTGCAATGAGTACCACAGAAATTTTTCCTATAAAGAACAATGTAGTGAGTCACAAGGCAGTTCTAGCTTGTGCATTGAGTACCAAACAAATGGTGAGAACTGGGACAATTTTTTTCACATCAAAATGCATTGAGTACCAAATTTGATGAGTTCTAAAGCTGTTGAGTACCAAGGTACCACTCTACATCTGAATTCTATTCTTCCCATATTCAGCACTTTTCAGTCAGCAAATCCATCAATCACCAGTTCATTCCCCCCCCCCATTTTTCAGCAAAAATCATTAAGATATTTCTAATCTCTGCTAAAAGTACTTGTTGTCTTATTCATGATCAATCAAGTTAATTTTGCCATTTCCACCAATTCCATAATCTTTGCAATGTGTGTGTATGTGCAAACATACATACACACAGGCATACACACATTTCCCAGTTTTCTATGGTTTAAAGTAAAATTTAGAGGTACCCACCATCATTCCAAGCAGCCTTTGAGTTGAAACTCAAAACCCTTTTAAAACCTACTTTCCAATGGCCCAGGTCAAAGAAACTTACCCACAGACTTCAATGGGTCTGTTGCCAGCAAGGGAGTTTACTTAGGCCAGGATCATTGGAGAGGTTAGCTTGGAGTCCCATCTCTTGGGTGCCAAATTGTTGTAAGGAATATCCTTCTGGGTATCCTTCTTACTCAGTGATCATTCTCCAGTATGTTTAATAGGAAGAGACCCACTACATACTTGGATGCTAAAATTTAATGTATCCCTGATAAAGTCTGTTTGGATATGCTAGAAAATCTTTTACCTGAAATGTTGTTAGTCCTTGCTATGGATGGGGAGATAAGAGGCCAGCCAACTTGAAGGTCTCTCCAATCTAGACTCCTCTTTCTGTATGACCTCTTCTCACCCTATAAATCATTTCAAGGAATTACCTGGGTAAAAATTAGGTCCCTTCCTTTGGGGGAAAAAAATCCTTCTGATCTGCAATGTCAAATATTTCCTGGGGCAAAAGAGGACATAATACTTTTGATACCTCAGTAAGGATATATTAAACCAAAAGATCCATCATAAGGAGAAGTATTTTTCTGTCACTAAATTGTGTCCAATTCTTCGCAATCCCACAGACCATAGCATACTAGGGTCCCCTGTTCTCCCCTGTCTCCTGGAGTTTGCCCAAATTCATGTTCATTGCATGATGACACTATCTAACCATTTCATCCTCTGCCATCCCCTTCTCCTTTTGCCTTCAATGTTTCCCAGAATCCGTGTCTTTTCCGATGAGACCTCTCTTCTCATTAACGTATTTTTGGAGTATAAGACGCACCTTTTTACCCCCCAAAAGAGGGTGAAAATTTGGGTGCGTCTTATACACCGAATGTAGCCCTACCCACCCACCAGCCCCCAACCTTTGGAGGTTTTTGGCCTCCGTGCGTCACATTTTTGGCCGGTTCCAGCCATTGCTGGCCACCGCCACCGCAGCTGTTGCTGCCTGGAACCACAGCCCCCGCCGCGACTGTCCCCGCCGCTGCTGTCCCCGCCGCCACTGCCACTCTCCCCACCGCTGTCCCTGCCTCCACTGTCTCCACCTCTGCCACCGCTGCCGCCGCTGCAACTGTCCCCGCTGTCCCTGCCGCCGCTGCCGCTCTCCCTGCCGCTGTCCCTGCCTCCGCCGCCACTGCCGCCGCTGTGACTGTCCCCGCCGGTGTCCCCGCTCTCCCTGCCGCCGCTGCCGCTCTCCCCGCCACTGTCCCTGCCTCCGCCGCTGCTGCCGCCGCTGTGACTGTCCCCGCCAGCATCCCCGCTGTCCCTGCCGCCGCTGCCGCTCTCCCCGCTGCTGTCCCTGCCTCCGCTGCCGCCGCTGCCACCACCGTGACTGTCCCCACCAGCGTCCCCACTCTCCCTACCGCCGCTGCTGCTCTCCCCGCCGCTGTCCCTGCCTCCGCCGCCACTGCCCCAGCCGCAACTGTCCCAGCCACGACTGTCTCCGCTGCCGCTGCTGCTGTCCCCGCCGCTGCCATCGCCGCTGCCGCTACCCGAAGCAAGCCACCACCTCCGGTACTGCCCCCCCACCGCCTGAAGCCTGCTCCCGAGGCACCTGAGGAGCCGCCGCTGCCGTTTCTGTCTGAAGAGAGCCGACAGGTTAGAACTTTGTTTTTAAATTGGTTTTTTAAATGATTTTTTTTAAGGTTGCCAAGTGCAGGAGAAATTCTGGGAGTTGAAGTCCACAAGTTTGAAGACCCTTGCACCCCCTTGGCAAGTTTAAGACTTGTGGACTTCAACTCCCATTCCTGAGCTAGTATGACTGGAGGAGGAATTCTGGGATTTGAAGAATTCCTCCTTCAGTCATGCTAGCTCAGGAATTGGAGTTTGTGTCCACAAGTCTTAAAGCTGTCAAGTTTGAAGACCCCTGGGTTAGGGGTTAGGGGTGCAAGGGTCTTCAAACTTGGCAAGTTTAAGACTTGTGGACTTCAACTCCCAGAATTCCTGAGCTAGCATGACTGGAGGAGGAATTCTGGGAGTTGAAGTCCACAAGTTTGAAGACCCTTGCACCCCCTTGGCAAGTTTAAGACTTGTGGACTTCAAATCCCAGAATTCCTCCTCCAGTCATATTCCACAAGTCTTAAAGCTGTCAAGTTTGAAGTTTGTAAAAAGTGTATATGGTTGTAAAAAGTGTACATGGTTGTAAAAAGTATTCTGCTATACTAGTATTTTATTAAATAATATATTACTACACCATTTGGTTCAGAATACTTTTTTCCTTGCTTTCCTCCTCTAAAATCTAGGTGCGTCCTATATTCCGGTGCGTCCTATACTCCGAAAAATACAGTAGGTGGCCAAAGTATACTTTTATTTATTCTGTCTCACATTATAGATTTTGATATCAGTATGAATGAACTCAATCAGTAGGTTCAAATCTTACCAATATACGGATTTCTGTGGCCTATTGCATAATTAATAGGCTTCGGTCATTGTAATGTAACCAATTAAATAAAAGTATCATCTGCATAAGTCTGTAAAAAGGACTTGTAGCCCTGCCCCTCTTTAGGCTTCTACTTTCATGCCTCTGGTCCCATACCTGTCAATAAACCAATTTATGCTTCAGTATAATTGTATCCTGCTTTCTGGTTCAACATCTCCCCTGGGAAAATTTTCCTTCAATAAGATCCATTTGCAGAACCATTTCACTCTACTTAATGTGAACAGTATATAAATATTTTATCTGTGATTTGTCAGAAACCAAAGAACCCACCAAGATAGCCCAGCTAGAAAGAAACAAACAAAGGGCAGGTACTTTCTCCACAAATAAATGCGAGGGACATATGGCTTGGTTAAGCATATATACAACAGCCGTACTTGTACTTTAGCTGCATAAATGATGTTTACTGGAATTCCTAAAACAAAATAAGAGATTGTGGTAAGAGTGCTGCCGTGGAAAATGAGGGATGTTCATAGCCTTTTTTTGGTACAGTTTGTTCCTTATTCATAATTCATTATTTTGTCCTATTGTACTTTCTTCAGTATTGGTTGATTCCAGGGACAGGTTCCAATCCTTGCTATTGTACAACTCCTACCCGCCCACCCCAATTTTTCCCCCTACAATCTCATTTAAACTAGCATGTGAAGCATACTGGGATTTTGGCAATCAAACGATTAGATTGCTTCCCCCCCCACCCAAGTATATTAGTTGTTAAGGTAGCTTCCCTTTGCAAAATGGGTAGAGATTTCTTTTTCTGTAGTAACTTCAGAGAACTGCTTCCTCTTAAAGCAATTTATTATTGATGTTGTTATTGTTATTATTGTTCTTATTTCATCTTGCATGCAGTCAGCCAGATGTTCAGACTGGATTTAGCATTTCATTTGTCTGGTGTACTTGCAACGTTCCATGCCCATCTATTTTCCTTGGTAAGTAGAGTCTGTCAATATCTCTCCATAGATGAAGAACCTGATTCATTGTAATAATTTTTCTTGTCTTCCTATCCAGGGGTTATAGTTCTCCTTGAGTCCAGTCCACTATTCCGCTGTATATCTAATGACTGGAATTGCCCAGGTGTTTATTGACATGATGGTATTTCCTCCCCTGATGGTATTTCATCTTCTTCACTCTCATGATGTAGTCACTTCTAACCTCCTCCTGTGAGATTGATGTTGTCAGCTTTAAGGATATGCCGGTTTTTGTAGTGACCGTCTTCATACAGATTCTTGACAGTAATTCCACAGTGAATCTTGAATCCTACACTTTTCCTATTTTTTCTGGTTGATGGTAAGGGTGTCACATTTGCCCAATCCTAAATCCATTGCAGTATTTTGGCTGTACGTATATACCAACGGTGTTGATCAGCAATTCTATTTCAGATGCTGTTTTTCCACACAGCTTCAGATCATCCATGCAAAGGAATGGGATAGCCTCACAGATGTTTTTGATGTTTATTAGCCATAGCTTGACTTTTTCAGTATTTTTGACAAAAGAATCAGTGCAATGACAAATAGTTGTGATTGTAAGTCTCCTTGAAATATCCTCTCTTGACATTAATCTCTCCCAGTCTATCATCATTGACTAGCAACTGTGTCTTCCATTGTGTCATTGATCTTTGCACAGAGCATCTGATGTTTCTACTGACTCTTGTTACTATTAGTATTGTCTATCCTATTTTCCATAAATAGTGTAAACCCTCATTTTAATTCTTAAGACAACAACCTGATCAAGTTAGATTGGGCTGAGAGAACATGATTGGTCCAAAATTATTAATGGATCCTCCAACTAGACTATTGGGAGTATTAGTAGACTGTTTAATATTCTACTCATCACATGTTACTAGATCTCTTTGATAGCATAATTAGTATTAAAGAGCTATATGGATTTTCCCTCTCATATCTTCAAAAGATATTTTCATCCAGTTACTCTGTGGCTAGCCCCAAAATGGTGATTGGATGCCTTTTTCATTTTGGAACATTCTTTAACAAAATGAATCCCACCTGGGGCTTGAAAGGAAAGAGAATCTTGAAACTAATTAAGAATAGTTCTGGAAATCAGCTGCTTCAAAGTCCTAGGAGCATTCTATCAAGGTCTATTGATTTTGAGCAGACCTAAAATACCTTGGGGGCGGAGCCATTATAGTACAATCATCCTGTATCACCCCAGTAATGTTCTCCATTCCAAAATGAATCAGCATTGTGCAGAATAGAAATGATATGTCAAAAATATGTACAAATGTGGCAAAATCAGAAGAGAGAGACATACACGAAAACAAATTGTTGTTTAAAATATCATTAGATAACTTACCTTCAAAAATAACTTTGTAAAAATTCCACCTTCTGGTATAATGATGGTCAAGAGGTAGACATTTCTAGATTTCTAGTAATGTCAGAGTTCTAAGTGTATAGAGAATCATGGTGAAACCACAGGCTTTGGGCTGATTACAATAAAATAATGGCATTATAAGGTCATCAGGATAACATAGCCTCCAGTATCATGATAATAGTACAGGAAAAATCAACTGTACTAAATACATATGAGAATATCTTTGTAGATTGATGACCCTAAATCGCATTTGCCACTAAGATTTTCAGGAGGGAGAAGAGAAAAGGAATCTAGAGATACTTGTAAATAAAAACACTTATTTGCATGTCCTTCCCTCCCTTCCTCTTCAGCTCATTGAGTTTTCATTTAGCTTCTTGGTTTCCATTTTGTTTTGAGTATTGATGTCCCTGATAGGTCTTTCTACTTAAACTTGCAAAATTTCAGAAAGCTAGCAGCATAGATTAGGGGTGACAAAGGGATGGCTTTCTTATTTCCTCTCACTTAGCAGCTTTTCAAGAAACACAAACCTGTATTAAGTAAGAGAGATAAGATCGCTCAATGAGCTATATAGATTAGTGTGGATTGGAGATAAGAAATTCTTCATCTTGGACTGTTCCCTGGAGCTAGTCACCATTTTGTGAGTCAAATGTATATTGTTCATAGAGCAGAAAGTTGCACATCAATCTTCATGTTTGAACTAGCAAGTTAGTTATGTATGACATGTTTGTTAGCTAGATTCATGCCTGACTTACAACAGTGTTCCTCAACA
>JALIGW010000002.1:60248277-60338277 GCA_023053685.1 Diadophis punctatus similis | reverse complement strand
TGTTGAGGAGCCCCCCCCCCCAAAAAAAGCAGACAGCTTGGGTTAAATATTAGTTTGAGTCAGTAGCTATTGTTATTGGGCACAAGTTTCAATTGGAACTGTTATTTATTCCATGTAATCAAAACATATTCTTGACACAAAAATAAAAATATAATTCTATTATCAGAGATGAAACCTTTGCATCAGGGACATCCATAGAGAGGGGTCAAAAAAGTCAGGACTGAGGCTACAATCACACAAAGCGCATAACAACTGCATTGGGCTTTGATTTCATGGTCAACATTTGGATCTATCTGACACCACCATTCCTATCACTTCGCACTTGTAAAGGATTGACACCATTGAGAATATTTTCATATAAATTCATTATTCTGTACAATAGAAGTCTATATACCTTAGCAATATACACAAGCCCAACCAATATTTATTCACTGAAATGGATTTCAAGGAGAGTGCATGTTTTTATAATGCATCTTTTGTAAAGTTCATGGCTTGCAAATGTACTGGACTCCAATTTCCATAACTTTAATTTCTAAAACAAGTAGTTTAATAAATAAGGAGGTTAATATTAAAGTTTGTTGTAAAATCAAAACCAGAAGCACACACAGATGACTGATTCAGCTGGATTCAATAACTTATTTATAAACATAATTATATGTTTATATATTATATGTTTATATATTATTTTCATTTATCAGCAAAAAAGTTACACACACACACACACACAGACACACACACACACACACACACACACACACACACATATATATATATATATATATACACACACACACACACACACACACACACACACACACAATACCACAAGTAGAATTCTTCTTCAATCAGTTACAGGTAAACACAAGCAGGAGAGTTAGTTTCATTTCAGCAGAGTTCAGAGTGAAAGAACACAGAGTGGAGAGTGGAGCCACACCTACCCTTAAGCTTAAGTATTCGGTTTCAATTCTCTGCACAGACTCAGAAGTGGTTAGCTCCCATTGGCTGATTCAGTTGCTATGCCTATTCATTGGCTAAGCTTGTTAACATGGCTCTCCCAGTCATGAATATTCTAACAGTTAAAGCTGCCATTCCTTGAGGCACCAAGTCATGGAGATGCTGGAAAAGCTAATCTAAACACTCTTCTTTTTCTTTTTACATCACATGGCAAATTAGCATGGGTGAATTGCAAATGTAGTGTCCAATTCAATGGCTGGGTTCTAGAGACACCAAGTTCCATCTTTTAAAAATCAGTCCCACTTACTGAAATCACTAAGGAAACTCTCTGGGTTGTGGATCAAATCAATACCTTACCTTGCGTCAGATGATTCACAAGATTTTAATGTGAAGTTTCTCGACGCTTTTATTCTTATACACTAGAACATTACGGCTTTTTTTTAAAGAAAAAACTATTTAGAGAAAAAGAACAGCTTGCTCAAAAGCTGCACTGATGACATGCAAATAATATTTTGGGATGCTGGATCTGACAGCCCAATTTGGAAAAATAAGGCTTGTCACAGCCTCTGCATATTCAACAAGAGGGCATAAATGCATCATCCTTAGAGCTCTTTCTTGAAGATTTGATTATACCACATTACCAATTATCACAGTCATTACCATGGTGAGCACTGCTTCTCACATGGCTTTTGAAAGAGATAATGGCTTAAAACATATAATTCTATCTTGGAGAAAAGAAGCACTATTTTCAAAACCACAGTTTTGATTTCAGCTGACATCTCTGGGAACACACGTGGTCACAATTCAGCAAACATGGGGATCAACAGATATACACAAAGAAACTTCTTTGTTTTTGAAACAAACTTCTTCTCTTGTACAAAATCCACTTCTACTGTCACAATGATGCTGGTCTGAATATTAAAAATAATTGTCCTGGCTCAATAGAAAAAGACCAAGAATGCACTTAAGATCAGCCATAACATTTGTCCAAGATGGTATAGGGTCTCCTGCTGGAGCAGGGGGTTGGACTAGAAGACCTTCAAGGTCCCTTCCAACTTTGTTATTCTGTATTCTGATATTAAATGGAAGCAGTTATCCAGCTAAAATATCATAATTAATTGGAAACTACAGAAAATCTGTAGGCAGAACATGGGTGTTATTCAGGGGCAGGTTCCTAATTTTTTTACTACCACTCTGTGGGTGTGGCTTATTTTGTGGGTGTGGTTTGCCAGCCATGTGACCGGGTGGGCGTGGGCCTCGGGAGCTTGGCAGTGGCCGGAGAAGGAGGGGGGATTGCCCACCCGCAATGCAGCCCCCCGCAGCGGGAGCAGCAAGACCGTGGCAGCGATTCTTCTAGGAGGCTCCGTCCGGCCTGAATGCTTCTCCCCATTCAATGATCCTAGGCTCTTGCTGCCTGTTCCCCCTCCCCTCAGCAGCTCGAGAAGCCTTGAACATGCAAAAATGCCTAGGATCATCACCGTGCGTTCGTGGCTTCTCAGACTGCTGAAGGGAGGGGAACTGAGATAGGTCCTGCCGCCCATTCCTTCTCCCCTCAGCAGCTCGAGAAGCCTCAAACGTGTGAAAATGACTAGGATCATCACTGCACATTCGTGGCTTCTCGGACTGCTGAAGGGAGGGGAATGGAGATAGCTCCTGCCACCCATTCTTTCAGCGTCTCACGTGCTCCCTCAGCCATCCTCCCCTGCTTGGACTCACTGTGGGGTAGGAAGGCAGCGCATGCGCAGTGCCGGAAGCTCGGCTTCTGGGCATGCGCAGAAGAAAAAAAATTTTAAATTTAAAAAAAATTTTTTAAAAAAATGGCGGCACCCAGGCACCGGCAACCGACCGCACCGGTACTGTGACGTCACCAGCGGGCCGCTACCAGTGCTATAGAGTGGACTGCACCAGTAGGAACCCACCACTGGTGTTATTACTAAGCTGCAGCCTCTCTTGTGTAGCACCTACCAGTGGTGGAAAAACCTCGGGGAGTCAAAAAGTTATGAACTCAATACTTACTATAGACAGAGTTGTTCATAGAACTATCCAGCAATTCTATTACTTAGAAGAGGCAAACATCCTCTTAAGGGGAACTCCAGCCATATTAACACACAGGTGGCCACAATTTAGGACAACCTTAGTTTCAAATTCAGATTGTTTGTCTGCCCTAGTCAGCCTTTATTAACATCTCCAGAGTTCCCTGTTTCCACATTACAGGCTTCCAGCTACAGGAGATATTTTACAAAGGCATCCCAATAAATAACAATATAGCATATCTTTCAACACTTTAATATTAAGATAATGCCACCAAAGGCAGACAAAGCAAGACCTACAGTATATATCCTCTATTTTGCTATAACGAGATCCAGTCACATCAGTGGGTCCTGGGAAATGTGACAATTTTTTAAAAAAATCTCATCACAGTTATATGAAAGTCTTATACTAAACATAACAGGATCTCTTCAAAGTCTTTTTAAAAAACAACTCTGAGAAATTAATTGGAGAGGTGAATTTCACTGGAAGTCCTTGTGGCATGGAATTCCTTTTAAATTTGTTTTAGCAAGTCATTAGGAATTGACAGTAATTCATAGAATAGCCTTGTATTATGCTAAAATCACTTGTAAACTTTTTGCTGGCAAAGTTGTACATGGCTTACTATATGTTATCTCTTTTGCGGCACTACTCGGTTAGCCGATCTACAGGCTGAGAACCTTTGAAGAAAATCAGTCAGAAAATCAGTCAACTTTTATGCCAAATCTTGTTGTTGGTTTCTTATAATTTCCCAAGGCATATAAAATCAATACAACATAAATTGATTAAATTCTTGTTAGCCAGCAAGATGCTCATGATCGCAAAACACTGGGAAATTATAATAGATCTTTTACTGGATGAGGGCTAATTAAAAGTATGGGGAATTCTTTTGACTGAAACACTGAGGCAACAAGAAAGAGCTTTGCAAAGTCCTATAATGAAGAATAACTTACACATATCTGGTCACTATTTAGAATAGAATAGAATAGAATGGAATAGAATAGAATAGAATAGAATAGAATAGAATAGAATAGAATAGAATTTTTATTGGCCAAGTGTGATTGGACACACAAGTGATTGGACACACAATCTTGGTGCATATGCGCTCAGTGTACATAAAAGAAAAGATACGTTCATCAAGAATCATAAGGTACAACACTTAATGATAGTCTGGGTACAAATTATTAGCTACATTAATAATATTTTCCTGATAGGTTGTCTTCATCTATTTGAATTGCCTGCTCAGCTTGGGTAATTCTAGGACCTTAATTAAAGTGCCATGTTGGACAAGGAATATGATGGTGGTATTTGCAACTTGTTAATCAAGTAGTAGGTGCATGGATCCATGCCTTAAACTGGATCCATGCCTTATGGCAGGGAAGGCTTGAAATCCATCCATCATAAATGGCTAGGTAAGAACTAAAGAAGTCTTCTTTTAGTGTGTATTGTGTCTAAATTACTGGGTTTTCGATTTTCCAAGACTTTTAAAGCTACCCAGTAATCCAGCAGTTTTATGCAACTTGTGGAAAGGCACAGAATCTTCTTAAATTTTTCTTTAAAATAATATCTTCAATCTTAACAGCAAAGGGCACAGCATTTTAGAATTAAATGAGAGAGAAGATTGCTTCTCATTTTTTGCCCCTTTATGTTGCCTTTCCCCTGCCTTGACCCTCTCTCTTTTCTTATAAAGATCACAGCTCTTGTTGCCTTTTATTGCTTGTGAAACCAATTCTTCCCAATCACCCTACAATAACCCAAGAGCGCAAACACAGTTTGATCCCAAAGCAGGTTCCGAGGCTGGGTTTCCGGCATCACAGTTAGCATGGTTTTCCAGTTCCAGACCCAAGTAGACAATACTTTTTCCCACTTTGATAACCTTGCTTTTGACTTCTGAGAACAAAGGGAAGACAATGGAAAGGTTTCCTTTGCCCATAATTCTGTCAGAGTTCAATAAGTAGGTTCCTTCTGTGAAGGAGGAGGAGGAGGAAGAAGAAGAAATATCATGAGACAAGATAGCAGTGGGTGGAGTTTTTTCAAGTAACCCATTTTTTTTCTGTGCTGGCTTAAGAAAATAGATTTCCTCTAAAGCAGTGTTTCCCAACCTTGGCAACTTGAAGATGTCTGGACTTCAACTCCCAGAATTCCCCAGCCAGCATTTGCTGGCTGGGGAATTCTGGGAGTTGAAGTCCAGACATCTTCAAGTTGCCAAGGTTGGGAAACACTGCTCTAAAGGAATACCAGGCTTTAAAATGCAGGTTAATCCAGTCAAATCAGCTTGTCACCCAGAACCTCATTAAATGTCATCTTTGCCATTGGAAAAAACCTCCAAACTCAGCTGCGAGAAGGGAAACAGGGAAGATGGCTCCAGCACCAAGAGGCAGATACAGCAACCTACTTTATGTGTTGACTTTCTGTTTGTGAGATATATAGTCAGCATTTCTAATGAATCTGCTGGAAGCGGCTGGAATATTATGATTTATCGCACCTTCCTACTCTCTATCATAGCATTTTATTAGATGGATGGGAAGCTGGTAGTAATGAGGTTAGGAATGAGAAAACATCCATCAAGCTCAGGTAGGACTGCTCTGGAAAGGCAACACGCTATCTCGTATGTCACAGGCAGTGATCTGGGTCACGATGATATAAAATGCATGATTAAAACCAAGCATTTGACACCAGATAATAGGCATCCCCTTAAAAAATAGCTCCAGTGTTCCTAACTTTAATTAAGTCCCACTCGTAAATATGCACCATGGTAAATATACAGCAGAAAGGGGCTTGTTTATATTCCCCAACATAACAATTACCTCTAGAACAGACCCTTTATTTCACTACATGATGTTATTAGGCAAGAGAGGGTCGAAAATACAAACCTTAAGTCAGTGATATCAAGCAGTCAGGCCAAATAATACCTCACTCCCCTCCTTCTCCTATGTTCTGTCTTTGCAGTTATCAATCTGGAATAAAACATCCTTAATCATCCTCAACAATTCTTCAGGACAGTTCTGGTTGCATCTGCAATAACAAGGCTAGCCACAAGCCTCTTAAACATATAGCAGGAGAGCACTCTGTGTGTTGTGTGTGTGGTGTTTTGTTTTTGTTTTCCTTTTCACATGGGACAGTGACTTTTAAGAAGCATTCATGTTTAAATGCATGATGAAAAAGAGGGAGATCTTAATTTACAACAGAACTCTCTTGGTTTCAATAGGAGACTTTTTAAGACTGTAATCAAACCTCCCTGTCGCTTTCAACTGGTTGCAGGCTGGTGGTTAAGAGTATCAGCTGGAAATTGGACAATCTCACGATTCCAATCTCGCCAGTATACATTTTATGGGCAGCCTTAGGCAAGCTATTCTTATGCAGCATTCTTTCCCCCTTTTTTCCTTAAATTACATTTGATTTTTAATGGCTTTTGATAGGGTAGCCCAGAAGGCAGAAGAAGAGAAGATACAATCTGTATAAAATTTCCATATTCTAAAGACAAGTTTAGATACGATTAGTATAATTTAAAAAGAAATATGCTTTATCTCAAGTGGAAAGAAGACAGTATAACACCATCCAGGCAGAGGTGGGTTTCAGCAGGTTCTGACCAGTTCTGAAGAACCGGTAGCGGAAATTTTGAGTAGTTCGGAGAACTGGTAAATACCACCTCTGATGGCCCCTCCACCATCTATTCTCTGCCTCCCGAGTCCCAGCTGATCGGGAGGAAATGGGGATTTTGCAGTAACCTTCCCCTGGAGTGGGGAGGGAATGGAGATTTTACAGTATCCTTCCTCTGCCATGCCCACCAAGCCACACCATGCCCACCAAGCCACGCCCACAGAACTGGTAGTAAAAAAATTTGAAACCCATCACTGCATCCAGGAAGTCATATAGAACAAAATCCAAGATATGTAGACCCTCTTCTCTTCAGTAAAGTCAGTTTTCATGACTCCATCATCATGACTCCAGCACTAGGTAAAATTGGGATTCAAGAAAGCTATTGAAGGTGAATCTATTGCTCACTGAACTGATGCTAATCTCGAGTTTATATTAAAAAAAAGTCTTTGCATGACTCCCAGACCCCTGGAGGGAATATATTTCAAACATGTGAATGTTGTTATACCTAGTGAAAGCCAAACACTTCATTCTACAATAAATACTTTATGCAAACGTGTCAAACCTGAAGGAGATAATGTCATTGGGGATATTTGCTGCCCTGAGATCAGGATAACTTACTTCATTGACAGAAGCATGAAGTCTGCTTTATATAAAGCAATTCTACAAAAGAATAACCATTCATCTCTCCATCAGCTGAAGTCCAAATGGATCATACAGCAATGATCCCAAACTTACAAGCAAAGTGTGTTCGTAGAGAATATGTCTAGTTCAGTGTTGACATCTTGTATTATTAAAATATCCAAAGAACTAACTGATACACCTAGTAGATGATCACAAACATTCCATCCACTCACCTATACAACACAAATACATTATTACAACCTATTGAAAGATAATCATCCTTCATATTAAAGGTTTTTCCACCTTTAACCAGCTCATGATGGAAAACCCTCAAATATTATTGAATTGAAATATTCTGCCATGGAGAAATTGGCCAGAAGTTTTATACAACAATGTGAACAATTGATCACCAATTACAGGAAGCACTGAGTTCCATTTATTGCTGTTAAGGGTTTAGAGGGCAAGATTCCTTTTGTAATATCAGAACATGGCATGTGGGATGCTTTTACTCATGAAACCAGTAGGATCCATTTGAATCTCTAGTATCATTCAGTGCTAATCTTTCTATCCCAAAGAAGATGGATACCTTTTCACACAGCAGTATACAAAAAATGATGTTCGTCCATCGTGTTTGAAGAGAACCTTGACATCTAACAGGTTGTGGGCTGTCCACGATGTGTCCACAGGTGGCTGGTAAGGTAAGGCCTATACAGGCACGAAACATTCTGCCACATGTCGGGCAGACATGTGTGGGCACCATTGTTGCAGCATTTGCATCTCTGGCTTTGTGGAGTGCTCGCTTCTCTTGTGCTATGGCTGTTCTTCAGTCCTCAGATGTCTGGCAGCCTTGGTGGATCAGCGTGCACCATGTCGATCGATCTTGTGCCAGGGTTTCCCAGGAGGTGGTGTCGATATCCAAGGACTTGAAGGAGGCTTTCAACGTGTCTTTGTATCACTTCCTTTGTCCCCCATGTGATCACTTTCCTTGAGACAGCTCACCATAGAGGAGCTGTTTGGGGATGCAATGGTCTGGCATCCTTGCAACATGGCCTGCCCAGCGTGTCTGGGCTTTCATCAGCAGGGTGTGAACTGATGCTAGGCCTGCTCTGGGGAGAACTTCTATGTCTGGCACCTTGTCCTGCCACCAGATCCTCAGAATTCTACGGCGGCAGGACATGTGGAGGTGGTTCAGGACATGTGGAGGTGGTTGATATCCACCTGGGGCATTCTGTCAATCACCTCATTGTTGATGGAAGATGGGCGATTCAATATGGATTGGAAGTGCTCAGCCCATCGCTGTAAAATCAGAGTCTTCTCAGTGATGAGAGTTGCACCATCTGAGTCCAGTAGGGGGGAGCTCCCTGAGGGCTGAGGTCCATACAAGGATCTGAGAGCTTCGTAGAACCATTAAGCATCATTTCTATCAGCAAACTTCTGAATTTCATCTGCTTTGGTACTCAACCAGGAGCCCTGCATCTTGCGAAGCTTGCTTTGTACGGTCCTGCAAGTGTTGTTGAAGGCATTTTTCTTAGCTGTTGATGACAGGTCGTTCTGATAAGCATGGTGAAGGCGGTGCTTTTCAGCAAGTAGGGCCTTAATCTCTTCATCATTTTCATCAAACCAGTCCTGCTGTTTCCTGTGTGAGGGTCCAAGAACCTTTAGTGTAGAAGAGTGCACAATATCCCGAAAGCGTTCCCAGTCCTTCTCAGCATTTCCCTCTAATTGCAGCTCTGAGAGTTGGTTGTCAAGATCTTCTGCTAGTGAAGCTGCTGTGTTGGGGTTCCTCAGTTTACTAACATTGATCCGTTTCATCACAGTTTTGTTTCCCTGCAGACGTCTCTTTGGCTTAATGTGAAAGCTTAATTTGGAGATAATGGTCAGTCCAACAGTCAGCACTCAGCATCGCCTTGGTCACCCTTACATCCTGTATGTCTTTCCTCAAAATACAAAATACAAAAATAAATTTACCAGCAAGCACAAACTTGTAGCATTACCAGGTGCCATTGGGACTAGCATTGCAAGTCCTCTAGTGCAAGAATGTTAAGTAAGATGTAGATGTACGTAGATGTAGATGATATTTATATATATATATATGCATACGTATGCATATATGTAAATGAGGACCCAGATTGTTCGGGGCAATATGCTGACTCTATAAATCACTGAGAGTGGGCTGTAAAGCACTGTGAAGTGGTATATAAGTCTAAGTAGTATGTGTATGTGCATGTGCATGTGCATGTGCATGTGTATTAGATCAGCAGCCCCCAACCTTTTGGGTACCAGGGACCGATTCCCTTGAGAGAGGGTTTTTTTTCACGGACCAGAGGGGGCGTGGTTTTGCATGCTGCCTGCATTCCGCGGATAGGGCTTCACTTGTTTGCATGGCCCAGTTTCTCCCATGCCGGGGACCGGAGTTCGGGACCCTTGTATTAGATCACAGTAATTACTGCAACTGAGAATTGAAAAGTGAACAAGTTAAAACAGTGTCTGCGGATATGCTTTCCATTGCTTAGACAGAAAGCAAAACCAGCCACTGGTCTGATGAATATGTTACAACGGGTTAGAGCTTGACCTGGCCTCATTTGTCATTTCCAAGGTAAACTAGGCTCTCTTTATCATGTCTGACTCACGGGGGTCATTGTCACTCCCAACTGCCATGCCAAAGGAAATGCTGCTGTCTGGGAAGCCAGACAGAGAAATCAAAAGCAAAATGTCATGTTAGCCATGTACTTGGTTTCCTAAAATAAGATTTATTTCCACTGGATTTTCAAAAGACAAATATTGGACAGGCCATAGGGAGTTTTCACAAATAACAAGATATTGTTTGATTTTATTTTTAGGCTCTGTGTTCTAAACAGAGGCAAGACAATGGATTTGCTAGCCAATGCTTTATTTTACTTTAGATTGCACATTGTATAAAATAAGGAAAGAAAAATACCTGGTTAGCAAGGAAAATAGTTTTTAACATTAACACGGGTTCCGCATGATAAAAGCCTTCCATTGAGACAAGAGCATTTTGCTATTTTATGCAAAAGCTTTTTCAGGAATGCATGTTTTTCAGCAAAGATTTATAGTACACGGTCTGTACAATCCTTGTATAAAATAGTGCCTAGTGGCACAGGCTTTATTCTTCCTGCATTCGAATAGTAAATCATACAGGATCTTTTACTCAGTCTTTATATTAAAACACTATTATATTCCTCGAACGGTAACTTATGATCTTCCGAGACACCTTAGTGGAAGTGATTTACTGTCTGAACCCAAGACTGGGATTTACATACCAATAACTTCAGAACCTTTTTCAAATCACGCATAATGCTCAGAGACCTTCTCTGCATGTTCCAGCTAGCCAACCTTACATAACTTTGCTTCCAAGAAATACGCCAGGGCAAATCCTAATCATGCCTACTAAGCCATACATCACATTGAGTTCAATGGAACTTAAGTTCAGTGGCAATTCCCTGAGCAAACAGGTTCAGCTGAGTTGAGGAAAGAGGGAGAAGAGGGAAGAGATTGGGAGATGAAATGGAGAAAGCTGGCTAATGGTTGCTCCTGGTAGTTGTTTCCTGATTGTTGCTGATTGTCCATTGTGTATGATTAGACTAGGCCTTGTACATGTTCTGCTTCTAGTAGAATATTGCTCGTGGCTGACCTAATAGAGGCAATTTCAGGGATAAGTAACTAATCCAGTTCACCAGAGAGTGAACTTATTGAGCAAGCAAATATGGAAAGCAAACAGGAATTCAATCGGAGGAACAAAGATTAATACTAAAAGTTTTACTATGTAATGTAGAACAAGAAGTAATGGGTGGAAACTAATCAAGGAGAGAAGCAACTTAGAACTAAGGAGAAATTTCCTGACAGTGAGAACAATTAATCATGGCTACCCGGGAGGTTACACGAGGCTGGCTCCAGGGAATTATTAACGCCTCTTTGGGGGAGGGTTACTTCCCCACGGCTTTGAAAGAAGCGGTGGTGAGGCCTCTCCTCAAGAAGCCCTCCCTGGACCCAGCAATTTTAGCTAACTATCGCCCTGTCTCCAACCTTCGCTTCGTGGCGAAGGTTGTTGAGAGTGTGGTCGCATGACAGTTTCCCCAGTACTTGGAGGAATCATCATACCTAGATCCGTTCCAGTCGGGTTTCAGGGCCGGGCACAGCACGGAAACGGCATTGGTCGCATTGGTTGATGATCTCTGGAGGGCTCAGGACAGGGGTTGTTCCTCTGTCCTGGTCCTATTAGACCTCTCAGCGGCTTTTGATACCATCGACCATGGTATCATGCTGCACCGGCTGGAAGAGTTAGGGATAGGGGGCACCGTTTTTCGTTGGTTCTCCTCCTTTCTCTCCAACCGGTCGCAGTTTGTATTGGCAGGGGGGCAGAGGTCGTCCTCGAGGCCTCTTACATATGGAGTGCCCCAGGGGTCGATTCTCTCGCCCCTTCTGTTCAACATCTATGTGAAGCCGCTGGGTGAGATCATCCGTGGCTTTGGGGTGAAGTACCATCAGTACGCCGATGATACACAGCTGTACATTTCCACCCCAGGCCACCCCAATGATGCCCTTGAAGTGATGTCCCGGTGCCTGGAAGCTGTGCGGATCTGGATGGGGAGAAACCGACTCAGGCTCAACCCTTCCAAGACGGAGTGGCTGTGGTTCCCAGCGTCTCGATATAGTCAGATGATTCCATCTCTGACTATCGGGGGCGAGTCTCTAGCCCCTGCCGAAAGGGCTCGCAATCTGGGTGTCCTCCTGGATCCACAGCTGTCCTTAGAGGACCATCTGACAGCTGTGACCAGGGCGGCCTTTTATCAGGTCCGCCTGATACGCCAGTTGCGGCCCTTTCTGGATCGGGATTCCCTGTGCACAGTCACCCATGCCCTGGTCACGTCGCGTCTGGACTACTGTAATGCTCTCTACATGGGGCTCCCCATGAAGAGCACCCGGAGGCTCCAACTGATCCAGAATGCGGCCGCGCGGGTGGTTTCGGGGGCTAATTGGCGCTCCCATATAACACCCCTCCTGCGCGAGCTGCACTGGCTTCCGGTGGTCTACCGGGTGCGCTTCAAGGTGCTTGTTACTACCTTTAAAGCGCTCCATGGCATTGGACCTAGGTATCTCCGAGACCGCCTGCTGCCACAAACTGCCTCCCATCGACCAGTGCGCTCCCACAGAGAGGGCCTCCTCGGGGTGCCATCAGCCAAGCAGTGTAGGCTGGTGACGCCCAGGGGGAGGGCCTTCTCTGTGGGAGCACCCACCCTCTGGAATCAGCTCCCTCCAGACTTAAGAACAATTCACGACCTGTCCACCTTCCGCCGTGCCCTCAAGACGCATTATTTTTATCAAGCCGGGCTGGCGTGAAAAAGTTTTTGGGGTTTTTTAAAATTTTAAGATTTTACTAAATTTTAAATTGTATTAAATTAGGGCCATATTGAATATGTTATTTTAAATGTATTTTAATGTTTTTACTTGGTTTAAATGTATTTTAATGTTTTTTACTTGGCTGTTCACCGCCCTGAGTCCCCTGGAGAAGGGCGGTATATAAATTTAATAAATAAATAAATAAATAAATAAATCAGTGGAACAGCTTGCCTCCAGAAGTTGTGAATGCTCCAACACTGGAAGTTTTTTTTTTCCAAAAAGTTTTATTAGTACAAAATTACATAGATGGTAGCTAAATATTAAATATAAAGTACAAGCATTTTTTTATTTTTTCTCCCCCCTAGCCCACCCCCTTCCCTCCCCGCCTCCCCCCCGGACTTCCCAGAGATAATACAGGGCATAATAATAAATTTAAATTGTTAATAAAAAGAAAAAAAAAGAAAAGAAGAACATTATTTTTAAAAAACTTCAACTCCAAATTATACACTAATAATATATCGTCTATGTATACAATAGTAAAGATACAAAAAAGAAAAGAAAGGAAAGAAAGAGAAATCTCTTTAACAATACAAGAAAAACATAACTAAAATAAAATAGAGAGAAAATAAAAAAGAGAGAAAAAAAATAAACAAACAAGCCTCCTTCCTCCTCCCTTCAATCCTCTACCTTATACAAAGTAAATATTATATAAATAATAACTAAATATAAAATACAAAAATCTTAAACTAATATTATTAACATTAAGAATAACCTCAAAGATAAATAAAACTTAGCTAAATGTTACGTAAGTAATCATTAAATATTAAATTTCATCATAATATTAATAACATAATATTATTCTAGATTAATTTATTAACTTCAAAAAACAAAAAATCTTTAAAGTCTTTAAAAAAAAGAAAAAAAAACAAATCTTCAACAAGTTGTATATATCTAATATTATTAACATTAAAAATAGCCTCAAAGTTATATAAAACTTAGCTAAATATTGCATAGGTAATCATTAAATAGGGAAAAGGAAAAGTACAATCATATTAGTCTCTATCCGTCCAATATATTTCAACACCACATCTTTTTGTATCTTGATAGTTGCATCTTTTAATAACTCGATGATTTCGAATTTATCAACTCGTCTCCCATCTGGTCCCAAACCTCCATCTCCTTTTCCCCGACTGTCTGGCTCTGGCACTCCTTTTGGTTTTTTAAATCTATTTCCTTTTGATCCAGCAAAGATGGCTTCCCCTCCTCCTCCTCTTTTATTTTCATACATCCTTCCTCTGGAATTTTGGATATATCAGCCTTTAAAACATTGACATAAAATTAAGTAGCTTTTTTTATCGTATTAAACCGGTATCTTTTTCCAGAAAATTTCACTGCTACTCCGACTGGTGCTTCCCATTTATATTGTAAATTTAATCTTTTGAATTCATCAATCAAAAAAGTGTAGCTTTTTCTGGCTTTAAGCATTTTAGAGGGGATTTCTTTCCAAATCTTTAATTCCTGACCATTCACCTTGAGATTATTGTTGAACGTTGCCTGTATAATTCTATTCCGTAGAGCTCTTGTGGTAAAATATATGACAATATCCCTTGGTAAATGTTTTTGTTTAGCATACCACGAATTGATTCTGTATATTTTGTCGATTTGTGTAGCCAGTTCCACTTTAGAAATTCCAGACACCTGATCCAATGCATCAACCATCCTTCCTTTTAAATCTTCATATAATCCCTCTTTCAAACCTCTGACCCTTATAGCAACTTCCATGGATCTAAACTGTGTCATCAACACCTCTGTTTCAAAATTTGCAATGTCATTTTGGATTTTATCTATGTATTTCACCGAGGTTGCCAAAGCTTGTTTATTTGTTTCAATACGTTCTGCCAAAACTTCAATATTTGTTGCTAAACCTTTACAAACCACTAACACATCCAATCTGAGTTGTTGATTCATATTCTTCAAAGCAGCCTGCATTTTTTTGTCTATCTCACTAATTTTCTGATTAAATTCCAAAGTCAGTTCATGTTTCATAATCTTTAAATTATTTAATAAATTTTCAGGTGTCAAAGGCTGTGGAGGTGTTAACTCAGTATTAAGTTGCATTTTAGAAATATATCCAGAGGAATAGTCATTTCTTTTAGTCAAAACAATCTTTCCAGATTTTGAAGCCATTATGGTGTTTCAAAAGAGTACAAAGAAAAAAGAAAAAGGAGAGAAAAAAAAAGCCAGGTGCCTGATTAAAGTTCTTTCCAGTTTCAAAACCAGGTAGTCTTTTATTATTAAAAATCTTTCAATTATAACTTTAATCCAGGGTTAGGAGACAGAGAAAGAAAAAGCCATTTTTCCAAGTTAAAAGTTTCCATAAGAGAAAAAAAAAGCCTCTGGGAAAACGAAAGTCACTTTCACTTCTCAATCGCCATATTGTTACTTTGTTTCCTTTGTTTCCTTGCCGAAGTGAAAGCTTACCCAGGAGCTGAAAAAAAAGAAAAAAGAGGTTTCAGTACTTGCCCATCTCACGCCTGTTTCTCTCTGTCTGCTTCTATAGTTCAAAAGTAATTGTAAATCCCATTCTGGAAGCAGCGGCTGGTCACGACATCTAGCTCCGCAAAAGCGGAGGTTTCCTGATCCTCGGAGCTGGAGACAGGCTGCATGGGGAGCTCTCCCTTCGCGCCCCTAGATGGCTCCTAGGGCGCTGGGGGGGCTCTACCCCACCTGTCAGGCACTCATCTCTCCCCTTTGCCCGGGGAAGAGATTTCAAAGCCGCCAGACAGCTGTTCTGGCGGCTTTTTACGAGGATCGGAAAGGCGCCCGACAAAGGGACGTCCGCGATGGCACGCTCCAAACCGGAAGTCTCTCCAACACTGGAAGTTTTAAAGAAGATGTTGGATAACCATTTGTCTGAAGTGGTGTAGGGTTTCCTGCCTATGCAGGGGGTTGGACTAGAAGACCTCCAAGGTCCCTTCCAACTCTGTTATTCTATTCTATTCTATTCTATTCTATTCTATTCTATTCTATTCTATTCTATTCTATTCTATTCTATTCTATTCTATTCTATTATAATGAATAAAGAAATCCTGTAGTATAAGCATTGTGGGAAGCCACACAACCCCTCCTAGAAGAATGAAATATTTTGAGGAATATTTAAAAAGGCAGAATATTATATTTCGCAAAGGGAGAAATGGAGAAATGTGGGGTTTTTTTGAGGCAGGAAGCAGACTCACTCTTTCTTAATAGCCCCATCCCCCCAGCAGATATTTTGTGCCCATTAAGAAAGATTGGGCTAGCCCAGGGGTGGCCAAACCGTGGCGCATGCACCAAACGTGGCGCATTGGATGATTGCAAGTGGCGCATTGCAATCATCCAACAGACAGAAAAGGCTGACGCTTATTATGCAGGAAGAAGGGGATCGGACAATAAGAAGGTCGGAATCACTTTCGCTCGCTAAAATTTAGCGAGCGAAACTGATTCTAACCTTATTGTCCGATCCCCTTCCTGCTTAATTCTGGAGAGAGCGCGCAGTTCAAACTCCGGCAGTGACGAAACGAAGCGACAAAGTTGGCTCTTCTATGACTTGTGGACTTCAACTCCCAGAATTCCTGAGCCAATCATGCTAGCTCAGGAAGTCTGGGAGTTGAAGTCCACGAGTCATAGAAGCGAATAGCAGAGGAGGAAGTAGTCAGTCACAAGCGCCGGCCCCCTGTGGAGCGTCTGGAGTGGGATCAATTTACACCAGCCACCCGTTTCTGAGGAGCAAGCTTCAGAGAAGGGACTTCTTGGGAAAACTGCCGTTGCTGCAGAGCAAGCTTCAGAGAAGCTTCAGTCTTTGGAAACCTGCGCTTGGTGAGTTTCTTTTAATTCGTTGTTGTTCTTGTGAAAGTATGGGGTTTTGAGTGCAGTATGGGGTTTGAAATTACCCAATACCTTTGCACACTGAGGCATGGCATAAAAAGAATGGAGCAGTACATGTTTCCATAAAAGAATCCAACAAGTATTTTGCACAGGACTTCCCCATAATTACATTCTCTTCTAAAACATCCAAAATATATTGCCAATTTCTTGTTCCAGCAATTTTTTAGTATCACTAAAAAAACTCACTGGAAATTAGAGGGAAGATTTTAAAATCTCAATACATATACAAACTTTTAAATATAAACCAATGACTTGATAGAACATTATTATTATTGATATACATTTTATATTGCTATATTATTTTCATAATGTAAATTACTGAAAGAGGTGCATAAGCATATTGCACATGCTCCATTTGTAGTAATTTTACTTCCAAAGAAAACATAAGAGGTAGCCCTATGAATATAAATAGAGCTAATATTAAAAACAATATTCTAGAAATATAAGCAATCTCATACTATTCTTTTTTAAATTAATCATTTCTGATATATAATAGTTAAATGGACATTTGTAATATTTTATTTCTTCCCAGCTGGCCTTAAAACTGGCTTTGCACCATTACTAAGCACTGAGCTAAAAGTCTGCCCTATTTAACTAAACAATTTTCATTGAAGAAACAAAAAAGGAAAGATCTGTAAAGTAATGAATGATCCTATTAGTTCCACCAGACTAAAATCATATATTCTATGTATGACTCAGGGGTGGCCAAACTATGGTTCTTTGAGGACCTGTGGACTTCAACTCCCATAATTCCTGGTTATGGGAGTTGAAGTCCACAGATCCTCAAAGAACCATAGTTTGGCCACCCCTGCGATAGATCCAGTTGTTGCCATTAATATGGTAAGCAATTTTCAGAGGGAACCAGATTACGAAAAGGAGATCTGCCAGAGCCAAATTAGCCATATAGTGATGGATTCCTTGCGCCTACTTATTTTTTTTAAATAGGTGTCATAACTGAACCCATCTTAATATTTTCAACACAAAACTGATCTCAGTTCAGTTCGTACAGCCTATGCTTAATTTCCTGTTATCCATTACAGTGCAAAAGAAAATGACCAAAAGAAGCCACGAAAGTGATTGTAAGCGTGAATTCAATGAACAGTGGGAAAATGAGTTGCTATTTATATCAAGTTCATCAGGAAAACCGTTTTGTATTGTTTGTGAAAGTACTCTCGTCCAAGAGATTATTTCTAACTATTGTAGATTGGTGCTCCAATAAATGTGTCTTTGGAAATGGCGTAAATTAATTAATTGAATTGCGTGATTGAGTTATTCCTTTTCTTCCCTTAAGCAAAGCAGATCCTACCCCTATCCCTATTTTACAACCCCAAACGCAAAAGTAAGAAGGTAAAAAACGTGCTTGAGTTGTATGGCCGCCCTGAGTCCTACGGGAGTGGGGCGGCATACAAAAATGACCAAATAAATAAATAAATAAATAATGGCGGATCTGATCTCATCTGCGAAAAAATTTGGCGGATGGTATGCTTAAGGTTGGCCACCACTGGGCTAGCCTATCTACAAAACAAAAGACCTTCAGTTCAGCGTGATGGGATTAAGAACAGGACATGATCCTTTAAGACTTAATAGGATTAACCCACTAACATTTAGCAGAAGACACAGAGCTCACTACATTACACAATCTCCTAAGGGTATTTCAGACATTGCACGACCCCCAGAGCAGAGGTGGGTTCCTGCCTGTTTTTGCCGGTGTGGTTAATAGCTGTTGTTCGGCGCAGAGCCGAAGACGCTGCTGCCGTTCGCGGCGTGGGAGCTTTCCCCGGGCGCTTTCCCCGCCTGCATGGACGCCGTCAATTGCTTTCTTTTGCCCTCTGCGCATGCAGAACGCTTTGTGCATGCGCAGAGGGCAAAAGAACGCAATTGGCGGCGTCCATGAGGGCAGCGGCAGCGCCCGGGGAAAGCCCCCGTGCCGCGAACGGCAGCAGTGTCTTCGGCTCTGCGCCGAACAACAGCTATTAACTGCACTGGCAGGAACCCACCTCTGCCCCAGAGCAACCAAACCTGGGAGCTCAGACAAACACCTAGGATTTGCATTTCCTTGTTTGCCTATAGAGCCAGTTATGACCTTTACATAACCCCTACATGACCCCATAGGAATGTGGCAACAGCCAATAGAATACATGTTCTTGCACAGGAACAAGAAGCTCAAATACAAAGCCCAAAAGAAGATATAAAAGCCACCTACTCTCAACTCCATTTTGTCAGCTGCACCAGAACCACAAACCCTGGTGGTTCTGTTCATCATTAAACCATCTTTCCAATCAGCCTCCATGTTTCCAGTGTCTTTCTCCCAGTTTGGAACAGAACCAGGTGGCTATTTCTTCCAACAGCATTAACAGCCCTTTTCTCGTCACCGCGTTCCCTCTAGTTTTTACCCTCCTGAATTATATCCTAAGTTACTTTATTACCCACACAATAATTCTTCGGAACAAAATTTGTGCCTGGGAAAAGCCAACAAATGTCCAAGACATTTTCCATCCTGAAAGCAGAATGAGAACAGGCAAATATAATTGGGGGTTACTATCTGTGTAGAACCAGAAAATAGGTTATGTATTTTGCATGGTGAGGATTTAATTTTAGACAGCAAACCTTGTGAGCCGAGACTTGTTAACAGCTGGATATTAAATTATGGTTCTTTTCATCATGCAAAATATATTGAATGCCATGGAGAATTCTTTCACACATAAATGGGTTCACCTTCGATTGCCTAAAGTTTCTAGTTTTCAGAATTAGGTAAGCTATAAGGTGTATATATATATATATATATATATATATATATATATATATATATATATATATATATATATGTGTGTGTGTGTGTGTGTGTGTGTGTGTGTGTGTGTGTGTGTGTGTATGTGTATGTGTATGTGTATGTGTATGTGTATGTGTATATATATATATATATATATATATATATATATATATATATATATATATATATATATATATATATATATATATATATATATATATATATATATATATATATATATATATATATATATATATATATATATATATATATATATATATATATATAAACAGGGTTTTTTTTGCAGAAGGTGACTTATTAGGCTTGTGTTTCTTAATACAGAGTCAACATGACAGGATAACCAGGCAGCCGGTTTGGTGTAATGGTAAAGTGCTGGCCTAGAAAGCAGAATGTGATATTTAGGCATCCCTTAGCCATGAAAGTTGCCTGAATAACTTTGGGCCCATCACTCTCTCTCAGACTTCACAGAGTCGTTGTTGCAGGGAAAATGGGATGCAGGAGTATTAAATATGTTCACCACCTTGAGTGGACTAAATTTTTAAAAAGGGCAGGATAAAAATCTAATAATGGCAATGTTGCCAAACTTTACCTAAAGAAAAATGTTTTCTATTCTCATATATAACTCTACTTGTATGTGAACAAACCACTTTACAAAACAAAGGTCACCATTTCCAAGAGATGGAGGAATATGGCTAAACTACAACTCCCAGCATTCTTCAACACATTGGTTGGAAATCCTGTGAATAGGTTTCAGCTGCCTCTGAACATTTGCAAATTCCGCACCCATCCCCATTCTAAGTAGTTCAAGATTTTTTTTCATATCCATAGTAAATATGATTGAAGATTCTGTTTATATTTCAGTGGAAACTGATAAGAATTATACATCTCTGGCTAATATGTAGTTAAGACCTCAATTACTTTTCTGATTTTTTACCAACCAATTTTAGTTTAGAAATGTATATTCTGTGAGGAAATAGTGCATTTTTAAAATTCTTAAATGGAATTTTGGTCAAATGAAAAAATTACCATGCATTTGTGCCTAAACATAATGTAAGGACTTACTAATGAATATATTTAATTTTAATTAACAAATTTTGAAGTATCATATATATCATTTTAAAACAGATCCCATGTTTTGATTACATCAGAAAAATCAGAATCACAAGGAAAAAATACCATTCATATCTTTAGCTAAGACATTTATTCACACTGCAAGGATCAAGACAAAAGAACAGAACAGTTTCTCAAGGAAACAAAACTTTTTTTCTAACCACTGAGCAACAAGCTAATAACCAGATCAATAAAGCCAATAAATGAGAAGAGCGACATAAGGCATGCCAGGGTTTGTTCATTAAATTCGTGGATATTATTTTATGTTCTCAGTGAGAGCATTGCCCAAGTACATTTCAACTGCAAAAGCCTAAGAATTTCTTAAAACTTCTAAATTCACAAGGTCACATATACATCTGAAACTGAGTGTTAATGTGACATGGAGTCAATTCTTTAAGCACTGGTGAGCCCTCAAATACATGAGTCATTTGCGGAGGCTGTTTCGTTCCTCTTGCCTAACCCTTTTCAGATCAATTTTATTCATGCTGAATCAGGGACATATCAGTGATCACTGGTTTCAAACTGTGACTTTGAGGATCAAAGCCCCACCTCTTTTTAATGTGTATCATACCCCATGTATGACATCATCCAGATGCATCTATCTAGCCAGCAAGTCTCATTGTAGACACTCCTCTGAGTTCAAAACAAATGCAAACAGAACAGAATAACAGAGTTGGAAGGGACCTTGTAGGTCTCTAATCCAACACCACCACCACCCGCCGCTGCCCAAGCAGGAGACCTTAGACAATTTCTGACAGATGGCAGTTTAGTCTTTTCATGAAAGCTTCCAGTGATGAAGCTCCCACAACTTCTGAAGGCAAGCTGTCCAATTGGTTGATTGTTCTCACTGTCAGAAAATTTCTAATAATAATAATAATAATAATAATAATAATAATAATAATAATAATAATAATAATAATAATAATAATAATAATAATAATAATAATAATAATAATAATAACAACAACAACAACAACAACAACAACAGAGTTGGAAGGGACCTTGGAGGTCTTCTAGTCCAACCCCCTGCTTAGGCAGGAAACCCTACATCACTTCAGACTAATGGTTATCCAACATCTTCTTAAAAACTTCCAGTGTTGGAGCATTCACAACTTCTGGAGGCAAGCTGTTCCACTAATTAATTGTTCTAACTGTCAGGAAATTTCTCATCAAATTTGATAAGTTGCTTCTCTCCTTGTTTAGTTTCCACCCATGCTTCTTGTTCTACCCTCAGGTGCTTTGGAGAATAGTTTGACTCCCTCTTCTTTGTGGCAACCCCTGAGATATTGGAACACTGCTATAATGCCTCCCCTAGTCCTTCTTTTCATTAAACTAGACATACCCAGTTCCTGCAATTGTTCTTCATATGTTTTAGCCTCCAGTCCCCTAATCATCTTTGTTGCTCTTCTCTGTACTCTTTCTAGAGTCTCAACATCCTTTTTACATCGTGGCGACCAAAACTGAATGCAGTATTCCAAGTGTGGCCTTACCAAGGCATTATAAAGTGGTATTAATACTGCACGCGATCTTGATTCTATCCCTCTGTTAATGCAGCCTAGAACTGTGTTGGCTTTTTTGGCAGCTGCTGCACATTGCTGGCTCATATTTAAATGGTTGTCCACTAGGACTCCAAGATCCCTCTCACAGTTACTACTGTTGAGCAAGGTACCACATACACTGTACCTGTGCATTTTGTTTTTCTTGCCTAAATGTAGAACCTTACTTTTTTCACCATTGAATTTCATTTTGTTAGATAGTGCCCAATGTTTAAGTCTGTCAAGATCCTTCTGTATCTTGAGCCTATCTTCTGGAGAGTTGGCTATTCCTGCAAGTTTGGTGTCATCTGCAAATTTGATGAGTTCCCCATCTATCCCCTCATCCAAGTCATTGATGAAGATGTTGAAGAGTACTGGGCCTTATTTCTAGGTTGAATCTCTCATTCATCAGTTTCCATCAATTATTCCTTGTCTGGCCTTCAGGTGCTTATGAGTCACTGTGGCGAAGTGGTTACAGTGCAGTACTGCAGGCTACTTCTGCTGACTGCCGGCTGACTGTAATTTGGCAGTTCAAATCTTACCAGGCTCAAGGTTGACTCAGCATTCCAATCTTCCGATGGATAAATTAAGGACCCAAATTGTTGGGGGCAATATGCTGACTCTGTAAACTGCTTAGAGAGGGCTGTAAAGCACCGTAAAGTGGTATATAAGTGCTAAAGCTAAGTGCTATTGGAAAATGTTGACACCCTCCTTTCTGGGACAGCCCCTCAAATATTGGAACACTGCTATCATGTCTCCCCTGGTCCTTCTCTTCACTAGACTACCCATGCCTAATTCCTGTAACCATTCTTCACATGTTCTAGCCTCTAGTCCCCAAATCATCTTTGTTGCTCTTCTCTGCACTCTTTCTAGAGTCTCAACATCTTTTTAATAGTGTGGTGACCAAAACTGGATGCAGTATTCTAGGTGTGGTGTTACTAAGGCTTTATAGAGTGGTATTAGTACTTCACGTGATATTGATTGAATCCCTCTGTTAATGCAACCTAGGATTGCATTGGCTTTTTTGGCTGCTGCTGCACACTGTTGACTCATATTTAATTGGTTGTCCACTAAGATTCCAAGTTCCCTCTCATAATGCTATTAAGCCTCGTTTTTCCCAATCTATACATGTACTTTTGGTTTTTCTTGCCTAACAGTAAGACTTTACTTTTCTCTACATTGCATTTAATTTTGTTAGTTAGGGTCCATTGTTCAGGTCTGTCAAGATCCAGATGGATACATTAGGGTTAGGGTTAGGATACAATGGAACATTAGAATACAATGGAAGAAAAGTATGAATTATATTTTCTTCCAGGTACAGTGAGTCCTCAACTTACAACCATTCATCGTCCCGAGGACCGCTGCTCAGAGCTGTCCCTCCAACGTGCGCACCAATCAGCGGCCTGGGTGATCCGCGCGTCGATGACAGTGTCCTTCTTTGCACGTACACCCTTGATTTGGCTTCGCCAGTTACAGGAGAAGGCTTCGCCAGCCAACACTCAGCTTCGTCAGGATGTCAATAAGTTTATCGCGGCTGCGCAACTTACGGCGGATGCAACGCTGAATGTTTGAAGTTACAACCACACTGAAAAAAGTGACTTATGACCATTTTTCACACTTACACCATTGCAACATCCCTATTATCATGTGATCAAAATTTGACTGCTTGGAGCCTGGCTCATATTTAAGACGGTTGCAGTGTCCAAATATCATGTGATCGCCTTTGCAACCTTCTAATGAGCAAAGATAATGTTACTAACTTAACAACTGCAGTGATTCACTTAACAATGGTGGCAAGAAAGTTAGTAAAATGCAGGAAAACTCATTTAACAACTGTCTTGCTTAGCAACAGAAATTTTGGACTCAATTGTGATCGTAAGTATTCTCAATAAATGTGTTATGGCATATATCGAGAATTAAGACAGACTGGTTATTAAGTCCAAGGAAAGTTTAAATACCAAGCTCTGCCTCCTCTACGGAAAAGTCTGGATTTAACTCTTTCAGTCTTTGCTTCCCAACAAAGTTGGTTTCTTTGGGGTGAAAGAGTTGTAGTGTAAGATGACATCTACCTATGATCACCTTGAAATGAATGATTATTCTGATGGAATCTATCATGCATCCATTTGCAGAGGAATGAATTACAGGCTTCAGTTGCCATCTGAATGACTGCAATATGGCTACAGCCTCACCTACTTTCCTGAGTATATTTTCTACAATGCTATCAAGCAAGATGGGGAATAACAACACAGATATGTTAATGCCCTCAATAAGGTTGAGCCTACCACCAACCATGGACTCTTTGGCCTATTTATTTAGTCCTAATGTGGAACTCAAGGGGTGCTCAGGGAGGGGTAGCACCTCTGGTGTAGGGGCATGTCCTTTTACGGCAGCTCATTTTAGGGCAGCTTTTAGGGCAGCTCATTCACCTTTGGTTCCCACCTGTCACTCAGCTCTCACCTGTGGCTCCTAGCAGCTGTAGCATGCGCAGCGGCCACACCCCGGGCAACAGCTTCGACAGGCTGGCCAAACCAGGTTGAGAGTAGCTGTTGGGTCATCGACCTTCGGTGAGATAGGGACTTGTCTATCCTGAGCATGTGAAGACAGATTCTGGCAGACTGAGCGGATGAAACCTACTAGAATAAGACAACGGTCATGAAGACGGTCTCTGCAAGCGATGTGGTACGCTAAGAGCACAGCAAGACACGAAAGACGCCCTGGTCAACCACTGCGCCCAGCCCATCTCCAACTGTCTTGGCTCTTGTCCTGCTATTTGGAGCAAGATGGAATCTGGGAAGAGAGAGTGTGGCTGACTATGCGCACCTCTCCCTCACTTTAATCCAATTCACGTGCAAGTCTTGACACCCCCCCCCCAATTGATAGATGTCAAGGTCCTCTTCGAACACGATGGACGAACATCATCATCAATGTGGAACTCACTTTCTGCTGGGAGACATAAATATGAAGGCTTCTGAATAAGAACAGGTGCTAGCAGAAGAGATTCATATCAGTTTTCAGATACTATCTAAAATAGCTATCAAACATGTCCGTGACCTCGTTTCACCAACCTAGTTTGTTTGCCAGGCTTTTCTGGGTGTGAGTCTAATCGACTTATATTTGGATGGCAAAAACTGAAAATAAAACTGACTGGCATCTGGGTGGTGTTAATACTTTGGCATTTAAGGATGGGTAATTTATATCCAACCTGTTCTGTCACTCTATGCAGTCTATATTCAGCAAGCAGTTTGCTTTGCTATAATATGGTTATTATTTTTTGCAGCCTAGTAAGAAAGTTACTTCAAAGTAACATTTTTTAAAAAATATGGAGGTGGGGATGTAGCCTAATTAAAAAATGTTAAACGTCAGCCAGTTTGGTGTAGTGGTTAAGGCATCAAGCTAGAAACCATGAGACCTCGAGTTCTAGTCCCATCTTGGGCACAAAGCCAGCTGGGTGACCTTGGGCCAGGGGCGGGTTCCTAATTTTTTTACTACCACTCTGTGGGCGTAGCTTATTTTGTGGGTGTGGCTTGCCAGCCATGTGCCCGGGTGGGCATGGGCCTCGGGAGCTTGGCAGCAGCCGGAGAAGCGGGGGGACATTGCCCACCCGCAATTCAGCCCCCCGCAGCGGGAGCAGCAAGGCCGTGGCAGCGGTTCTTCTAGGAGACTCCGTCCGGCCTGAATGCTTCTCCCCATTCTATGATCCTAGGCTCCTGCCGCCCGTTCCCCCTCCCCTCAGCAGCTCGAGAAGCCTCGAACATGCGAAAATGCCTGGGATCATCACCGCACGTTCGTGGCTTCTCGGACTGCTGAAGGGAGGGGAATGGAGATGGCTCCTGCCACCCATTCTTTCAGCGTCTCACGCGCTCCCTCAGCCATCCTCCCCTGCTTGGACTCACTGTGGGGTAGGAAGGCAGCGCATGCACAGTGCCGGAAGCTCGGCTTCTGGGCATGCGCAGAAGAAAATTGTAAAAAAAAATTATAATTTTTTTTTAAAAATGGCGGTGCCCAGGCACCGGCAACCGACTGCACCGGTACTGTGACGTCACCAGCAGGCCGCTACCGGTGCTATAGAGTGGATCACACTGGTAGGAACCCACCACTGCCTTGGGCCAATCATTTTCTCTCAGCCCTAAGATTGAGGCAATGGCAAATCACTTCTGAAAAACCCTGCCAAGAAAACTGCAGGGTCTTGTCCAGGCAGTCTCTGAGAATTGAACACAATTAAATGGAAGTGGGGGGAAATGTTAACTTTGGAGAGTCACCTTTTTTTTTAACCGAAACTACCTCAGGGTGTTAGTTTTGTGGAGATAAAATATCTTACAGTATTTTGAATTCCCAGAAGATACGCATGCTATATGTTAGATAGGGTGAATGGAGGAGGCCTAGTATCTAACATTATAAATGAAATAATAAATTTAAAAGTTAATGGAAGATAATCCAAAAAGTTATCTTCCATTAACTTTTTTATTTATTATTGACTCAATTTGATTTTTTTTCTAGTTTAAGGCTACGTATGTCAAATGAAATTAAATTAAATGGCAAATCATATGAAATTGTTTCAAGAACGATATAAAGTATCCTATAAAGTATACTGTTCAGAAACATCTGTTTAGTACATTTTCTGAAGTGGGTTCTCAGTACTTTTCAAAAATGGTCTTGTGGAGAATGCATTTTATTCATCTACTCAGTTGTGGTATCAATTACTGATTTCAAAAGTGCTAACCAAATAATATTGCTATCATTTGTGAAAATTAGTTTTCACATGCTTAAATACACATAGCTTGATTCTAAATCAGACTGTTTTCACAATAATAATAACAACAACAACAACAACAACAACAATAGATAGAAATTCCCAACTAAAACAGAATTGTTTTTAGCCTTTTAAGCAGAACATATAGGAGAAAGAGGAACAAGAAATCCAACTGCTTTAAATAAAACTTGCATTTTCCATACGACAGTCACTGAAATACATTCATGACAGTTTCTTGGCATTTCTACAATAAATTTTATTGATCAGAAGTTCTTGGGTTCCTATGTATCTGCTAAATTGGTTCCAGTCTAGTCTGCTGATGGCAGGAAAAACTGTCCAGTTTAAAGATTTCCTGGGCAATATATAAAAAAATTTGCATTTGATAGATCAGCAGTTGTTCTTATATATATTTTTCTAAATTTTTCATAAAATTTATAATGCCGATGCAATTGTTGAAATGAGCAATTTTTAAAAAATTAAGGGAATAAAATTTATTATTTATTTGTTACCACATTTATGTACTGCCAATCCCATATGGATTCCTGGCTGTTTATGCAAAATACATCTTCCAAAGAGTACCCAAGGTCAAGCTGATTCTGTAGTTGTAGCCTATGTCTAGGAGACATAATGGATATTATTAAATCAATGAAATTGAGTAAAACTCCAGTTTCAAATGGCTTTCCTATAGGCTGGTATAAGATATTGACTTTCTGACTCCCATGCTGTTGGAGTTTATCATTATGCTTTCTTTACAGAAAGTTTTCTTCTCTTTTTCGGAGGATGTTTTTACAACTATAAAAGGAAAGAAAGAGATCCAGCAAAATATACTGTTTTGACTGATTTTGTTTTTGAAAAGTGCATGGCAAAATATTGACAGCAACTTTCTCTCAAAAGACTCTAAATCAGCGGCCCCCAAACCTTTGGGCACCAGATACCGGTTTTGTGAAGAGAGGTTTTTTCAAGGACTGGAGGGGGCATGGTTTTGTGGGCTGCCTGCATCCCGCGGATGGGGCTTAACTTGTTTGCGTTCTAGCATGCCGTGGCCCTGTCCTGGTCCATGGACCGGGGGTTGGGCATTGGGGACCCCTGCTCTAAATCATATCACCATGTATGGTGTAAATCATACCATACGTCTAAATTGTATCACCCTGTTCAGCCTCGATAATGTAGATCAGGCATCAGGGGTGTCAAACTCACATTGTATCAGGACTTTTTTCCCCTTTGTTAAACTGGGTGTGGGCATGGCCAGCGCATTATGTATCCGGCCCGTGGGCCGGGAATTTGGCAGCCCTGATGTAGATAGTGTACTTTTGTAAAAGATGTCAGCTGATAGTTAACATTAGATATTAATGGATATATTCCCTAGCAGATACTGTACATTGGCTAGAATGCTGGTTACATCTGATGGTGATAAAGGCTTTCCATTAGGTACACTTACATTTTTAGAGCACACCTAAGATAAACGCAGTTTTCCTTCCAAGGTTATTGATTATATTTTATATTTTTTAAATGAAATTTAAGTGATTCATCTCAAACCAATATGGACACAAATATTAATTGATTCCTTTGATATCATGCCAGGGATTTAATTTTTGTTTGAGTTTGTCTCAGGGCAAGTGGCTTCCAGAGAGAGCTTGGAATTTTCCCTGATGAACTGGTGACAATCCAAGCAAGGTTTAGGTTGCAACCTGGAACAGATAACAGATAAAAGAGGCCTTGGACCATATTGCTCCCATGTGGCCTCTCCCTCTGGGCCAATTCTGAGATACGCCTTGGTTTCCCAAGGAACTCTGGGATCCAAAATGCCAGAAGCACCACTTAGAATCCCATTGGAGGAAGACAAAGAGGAATCTGAATTGAACATGGATAAATAATAATATGGTATATGAGTAAAAAAAAAATTACTACTTCTCTACCTTTATTACATTTACCAGTGGCTGTCCAGGGGCCCTGGTCCTTCTCTACTGAGGAAGGATGAGCTAAAAAAAATGTTTACTCCAATGAAAAGACCTTGCAGCCTCCAGTTTGAAATCCTACACTGAAGTCATGTTAATTTTCTCTTGCATTTTGTTACTGTTTCTCTTCATTTTATTCACCCTGGGCCCAAAACAATTGATGCACCAAATATAGTAATAAGCATTTGTGTTCACTTCTGTTTGTTCAAGGAGTAGGCAATATGCAATTATGGATAAAGAAATAAAGACTGTCACCTCATTTTTCAGGTAGAATGCCAGATCCAGAAGCATCTTCAAGCTGCATACTTTATCTGTCTGAAAAATATTAACTTGAGTTACTGTAGGCTGCTAACTTCAGTTAGGATTTAACTTCAGTTTCCTTCCCTACTTAATTTCTTCTGTCAAATCAGACACTGCTTTTAAAAAGGAGTGAATCACCTGTCAGGTGAAGTGATCATTTTTAGGCTTTGGTGAGGGTCCCAGAGCGATCTCCTCATTTACCACCAAAATTAGCAATGATGCTGAATTTTGAAAGTGGTAATGCAGTATGCTGCTGAGTTTGAATTGGGTTTATTTTCTGCTGAATTCTAGTAGTGCTGCTGTAATAAGGAAAAAGATTAAGAATGTCCAAATGTATATTGTGTTTTTTTTTACCTTAAGGCAAAATTAAGCAGGTTTTGATCTAGCTTTGGCATCATCTCTATTCCCCTTTCCCCTTGCAGTCTGCTATTCTCCCTGAAAATCTGCTCTGAAAGATTGGCAAATTTCTCTAAAACAACACAAGAAATAATAGTGTGACCAGCAAACCCCCCTGAAAATTACTTCTCTCCTACAAATGTGCTGAGTAGAAATGTATTCAGGGCCTCTTCCATGTAGCAGGATCAAGCCTCAGATCTAATTTTAAACAGTAACATTTGTTGTGGACAGATTTGGTTGGGGTTTTTTTTCTTTTTTTCCCTTTTTTTGTAGAATAAATGAAAACATAAATTGTTTTTATTTCAGGATTCACAGGCATAGTGTAGTGAGGGGAACAGTCTATTGATCAAGTAGTCCATTGTAGCTTTCCAGGTGTACTGTTCTCACTAGAGCCTACGCAAAAGATCCTTGTCATCCTGTACAGGTAAATTAATTTCAAGCAAATGGCATTCACAAATATTTAAAACTACCAAGAAGGAAATACAAGACTGCAGGGCCTTTTCTCTAATTCTTGTGAAATGGAGAAATTCCACAGGAGAAATCCACATATTTACATTTTTCTCCTGTGCTTTTTCTTCACTCACAAGTTCATATGGCTGGGGAGAAGCAAAGGATGGGAAAACTGGGAAACAAGATTTTTCAGAAAATAGCTTGGAAAGAACCAAGTCTTTTTCCTGGGATTTTTGTAAGAAAGCTCATGGGGAATAATAGACTACAAGGTGAACATGTCAATGCAAATAGCACTGATTACTCTTGGAACATATATTGCCTATTGGAATCATTTTGGCAAGGTTTTCTTTCCCTGAGAGCAACAATTATTTTCCCTGCATACATTTGCTTGATTTTGAGCTTGGAAACTAATCAATTATAAGGCCTGGTTAGTATCTGGAAGAGATACCCACCCACCCATCCATTCCAGAAATGTTAGAACTGCATAATAGACCAAATATTTGGGGGGGGGGGACATGCCAGGAGAAGACAATGGCAAATTACTTTTGCAAAGCTACTTAGAAAACTCCATAAAATGCAACATCACACCATGGTGCTGTCATTAAGCAAATCCAGTGATGTCATTAAGTGCAACATGGTTGCCATTTGTGACCTCTTGTCAACTTTCAATTGACGTTGCTTGTTGGAAGCCACCAGTGAAAGTCACAAATGGTGATCATGGGACTTCAGGACTCTGAGACACCATAACTGGGAGCCGGCCACCTGGATCGTAATCAAATAACCTCGGGGACAATGGTCATAACTTCAAGGACTAGTTACAAGTCTCTTTGTTCAGCTCCATTGTAAGTTCAAACAGCCTCTGAATGAATGCTCATTAAGCAAGGATCACCTGTGTCCCTACAGTCACCGTGAGCTGAGCTCAGTTGGAAGGAGACTTTCATACTTACCTGTGGATGTAATACATCCATGATGCTGATTGAGCTAAATAGTCTGCCCAGTACTGCATCCTGTTTCCCACAGTGACCAACTGGACAATCTTGGGAGTCTTCTTCTGCAGTTGTTCCCTCACAATTAGAGGCACAATGGCTCAGTGGCTTAATGATGCTGGTGACGGTCTTGGCTCCAACGGTTCAAGTCCTAGCACTGTGTGGTGGGATGAGCTCCCATCACTCACTTCAGCTTCTGCTCACTTAGCAGTTCGAAAACATGTTCTATGCAAGTAGATAAATAGGTATCACTTCTGTGGGGAGACGAGCCAGCGCTTCATGCAGGCGAACAGAATCCTGCCAGCACTGAACCTTCTTGGTTATGACACTTGTTTGTGAGGCAGCTTTGGTGAAGGGAAGAGGGCCTTGGATGCTGCTGCAGAAAAGCCGCTCATCCTTCTTCTGGTACGACGCTAGCTCACTCTCCTGTGGTGCACCTTGGGAAGCACATGAACATGAACCAAACGGAGCTAGTAAATAGGCAGCCAAACTACTACTCTGCATTAGCATTGTATTTTCCTGGGTAATGTAACATTGCCATACGCTAAATAAATAAATCCTTCACGGTTGATTCTTGTAGTCATAAGGTTTTGGCAGTTGCATATACTGTAACTTTCATGACAAATAGTCTTCAAAGATCCAACTTCCCAACCTACTTTGAATTCTTTGAAAGAAGGATTCCCTTGCATGTTGCTATCACTGATGCAAAATAGCTTCCTGAAAGCTAAAGTGTACACTTTTAAACTCTTTGGTGTCTCATCATAATGTAACCTCTTTTTTGTGCTATTTAGCAAGGCTGTGGTTAAATGTCATTGTCCTGACAAAGCTTCTCTCACTGCCACCATGTTTGCTTCCTTTAACTCAGGGAAGTTAAACAGTGGAGTATGTTAGTGCATAAGCTTTTCACTCACCGAGATATTGAATTCTGATCTTTAATAAACCAATAATGATTTTCTGCACTGCTTCTGTTTGCTTATTTAAGCTCCGTTGCCATAAGAAAAGGTTGACATAATTTAATCAGATTGCATTTTTCATTTTATTTTTTATTAATGCTGCCAGTGGGCACCGAGCATAGTGCTTTTTTTGCAGTTCTCAGAAGCAGAACATTCTTTCCTTATTAGGCTTGGAACTGTGAATGGCTGGGGAACAGTGGTTAGACACACAAAGGGTAATACATCAATGGATGGAGCCACTGCTTTCTTCATGTTGGTATGAAAACATCTTCATTGGGACAAGAACTTTACAGTAAGTAACTGGATCACATGGACATCGTGTGGAGAAAATTTATTGGGCAAGATTTCTACTTAAATAAAGGAGGATTAAGGAAGTAATTATGAAACAAAGCACCTGCAAAATCTAAGATCTTAGGAAAAATCTGCAAAGAATTTCCTAGTGGTAAAATATCTTAGGCCTTCATTCAACAATGCTTGGTCATTTCTGATCAAATCTATTCAAGCTTGGGTTTGCTGAAGCCGTTCTCCATAGTGGGCGGAGCTAGCCTCCAAGGAATGGGTTAAATCTGCCCTCTAGCCAATAGGACCGAGTCTTAGAAAGGGTATAAATAGTGCCAACCTAGATTGGCACCCCCTCTTTTAATCTCGGTCCTTTTAGCCAAAGGGCATTGTGCTTCTCCCTTGGAGGCCAGTTCCGCAGCTATTGGATCCTGATTGACTTATTACAGTGATTCTATCTCTCATCTACCAGTAAGTCTCCCCAGGTGACAGCTGTCACTTCCACCTGTGTCCCTCCCTGGGTTGAGCCGGCTCAGGCGGCTGCCTGAGCTGTTCCTCCCAACGTCCCGGTGGGGGTGGCTACCTCCCTGGGGGTCTTCACATTGGGCACCTCTAACACTTATTTACATTGCGGGGGGAAGCCAGAAAATCATCAACCGAAAGCCGCAGAAGCCCTGCGCTTGGGCGGCCACCGGCTTACCCCCCCCCCCGGCTGGAGTGCTCCTCCCACAGCCGGCAAACGTCCTCGGCGTTTTTTCTTCGGCCGCTCCAACAGAATTCAGCTTCTGTCAGGCCGACACTTCTGGGCCGCTCCAGCAGGGGAATCCCTGTCAGGCCGTCTTCAGCCACAGGCCGCATCGGACGCTCCTAAAGTGGCGCGAAAGGCAGTTTCCAGAAACTGAGCCCACGTCATCGGCGGCCATCTTGAGTGACGAATCCCTGCGCTCTCATTGGACAGCGTCGTTGGTGAGGCAGCCGGCCGTCAGAGGATTCCCTCCGCCGCCCGCTCACCAGCTGGAGAGCGCGCGCATGCGCAGTGCGTCCCTCTCCCTCCCACCGGGCTCGGAGCGACGGAGAAAGCGGCTGCCGATGAAAGCTGCAGCTGCCTAATAAACATTATTTCTGTGTGTCTTTGCTCAATGGCTGAGGGCGCAGGCAAGCAGGGCAAGGCAAAATCGAAGTCTGCCAGGCCCCTTCCGCCAGAGGCATCCCCTGAAGCTCCCCAAATGCCGCGTGCCACCACCGACAGCAGGGATCGCTCCCCCATCCACACCCCTCCCCCTGCCAAGACCAAGAAGTCTTCCAAGGCTTCTTCCAGGGGAGATGGACATAAGGGGGCTTCCAACAAGCATGCAGGGGATACAGAAGCATCCCACCATGGCACCCCCTGTCCCCATAGCACTCCAGGACACCACCCCAAGGGGCCCCTGTTGGGAGATCTAGGCCATGGGAAAAAGACCAGTCACTCACCTGACAACGTTTCCCTTGATGGCCACAACGTCCTTTTACGTGAGGGGGACGTTTGGGGTGCCTCCCAGGTCCAGGAGCCGGATACTCGGCGCAGGCCCTCTTCCAGCGGCCATGATGACCCGTTGGAGGATCCTGCCATACAACAACGAATGAACGATGCCATACAACGTGGCATCGAGGCCGCAGTCAGGGCAATGGCGCGCCCCTCTCAGCCCATCCCACCACCGCGCAGGGCCGACTCACCTCCTCCTGTACCGGCGCCAGTCTCCTCAGACGAGATGGAGGCCGACGAGTACTCCATCCACAGTTCCCCCATTCCAGCTGGGGACCTAGACAGGGAGGAAGGGGAGCTCGATGAACTGCCTGCAGCCGGGGAACAGCTCCATCCTCAGCTGTCAGATGATGAGGACTTGGCCCCGGAACCGTCCACTTCCACCGCCCTTTTCCACCCCAGCCTTTTCCGCTCCTTACTGCACAAGGCTAGGGCGACGGCCAACATCCCGTCGTCGGCTGCCGATCCACAGACTGCATCGGAACAAGGCGACCCCATATTTGGAGAGGCGTCCACGTCCCCCATGGAGGTGATCCCTACGCCTAACTTATTTGTCGAGGCAGTGACGAAACAATGGCAATCTCCTGCCAATGGTCCTTCCCCTACAAACCTAGACAAACGTTACTTTAACGTCTCGTCTCAACTGGCCCAGCACCTGCCAGTTCCAGACGTCGATCCACCGGTGTTGGCTCTCTATTCTAACGCCCCCGTACCGGGGGACCCAGATGACCTCCTGCGTCCGGAGGAACGCCGCGTGGAATCTATTCTCCAACGGAATCACCAAGCGGCTGCATGGGCGGTCAGAGCATCAACGACAGCGTCCTTTTTTTGCCGGACCTCCCTTAAATGGTTACATGGTCTCCAAGGCCACATTCCTCAGGCCGACACAAGGGCGCATAGTGACATCAACAAGTTAATAGCGGCCGCCCAGTTTGCCTCCGACTCCACCTTGCAGGCAGGACGCTTCGCGGCTAGGGCAATGGGCACGGCGGTCGTGGCCAGGAGGATGCACTGGCTCCGCAGCTGGCCAGCTGACCTGCGGCACAAATGGAAGCTAGCCGCAGCCCCGATTTCCGGTCAGTCGCTGTTTGGCCCGGCCCTAGACCGCATTACCACCGAAAATAAGGACAAGAGGAAAGTTCTTCCCTCCTACACAAAAAAGTCCTACAACAAGGCCCCTCCTTATCGTCGGGGGTCCAGAGCTTCTGACCCTCCTTACAGTAGATACCAGAACCAATACCAATCTGGTCAGGGTCAGTACGGGTCTTCCCAGGCTCAGTACGGGACTTCCCAGAATTCATATGGGTCACGGCAACGCTCGGCCGCCGACCGGCCTTTCCGGGGTGGGCAAACCAAACGGCCCTTTAGAGGAGCCGGTGGTCGCCCTTACCGCCGGTATAAGTAGATGTGACCCGATCCCTCCCATTGGGGGTCGACTGGCATTATTTGCCAGTCGGTGGGAGGAAATCACCAATGACGCATGGGTTTTACAAACCCTGTCGACAGGACTGTACCTGGAGTTTATCTCCACCCCCCCGAGGTTTTTCTTACGATGCCCCTTGTCTTCCAACATTTCCAAACGCGTCCTTGTAGATCAGGCAATCCAGCACCTGTTGGATATTAGAGCCATCCAACGGGTGCCCGAGGACCAGCAGGGGCAAGGATTTTATTCAATCTTATTCGTGGTTCCAAAATCCTCGGGGGGATGGAGGGCAATTCTTGATCTGAAACGCCTTAACAGATATGTGAGGTACAGAAAATTCAAGATGCACACCCTGCAATCAATTCTGGCGGGCATTAGGCGCGGCGACTTTCTCGCCTCGATTGACTTGACGGAGGCCTACCTCCATATTCCAATTCACGCATCCCATCGCCAATACCTCAGGTTTTGCTATGCAGGGGTGCATTATGAATACCAGGCGTTGCCCTTCGGCCTGTCGTCAGCGCCAAGGGTATTTACCAAGGTTCTGGCTGCCTTGACAGCCCATCTCAGGGCTCTCCCCGTGCGTGTCCAGTGTTACCTGGATGATATACTTATCCAGTCCTCTTCCCTGTCTCAGGCCCAACAGGACATCCAGGTAACCCTCAACACACTGGAACACCACGGGTTCCTCGTTAATTTGGGTAAGAGCCAGTTGTCCCCTTCCACCAGGGTCACCCACCTGGGGGCCATTATTGACTCCCTGGAGTGCAGGGTCTACTTGTCCCAGGAACGGAGAGACAGCATATTGGAGATCGCCCAGCTAGTTCTGGCCCAAACGAAGGTTCCCCTGAACCAGCTGTCTTCCCTCCTGGGAAAAATGATTTCCGCGATACATATCGTGCCGTGGGCTCATCTGCACTCCAGGGACCTTCAATGGTTTCTTCTCCCTTTCCAGCGGGCAAATCGCAGCAACTCCCCTGTAAGAGTCCGGTTGCCGATGTCAGCAAGGAGGTCTCTCCGGTGGTGGTCATCGCCCGCCCTCAGCAAGGGCTACTGTTTCCTGGAACCGCAAAGGACGACCCTGACGACCGACGCCAGCACCTCGGGCTGGGGGGCCCACACCGACTCTTTAGTCGCTCAGGGGACATGGTCCAGGAAGGAACAGGTTCTACCAATAAACCTGTTAGAGCTCAGAGCAGTTCGATTGGCTCTGAATCATTTTCAACAGCATCTGTCTGGCCGTCAAGTCCTCGTCCTCACGGACAACGTGACGACAAAAGCGCATATAAATCGTCAGGGGGGCACCATCTCCAAAGCCCTGATGAACGAAGCAATGGTTCTGGGACTGTGGGCGGAGCGGTACCTGCCTTCAATCACGGCAGAACACATTTCCGGTGTCGACAACATCACAGCAGATTGGCTCAGCCAGAATGCTATCAATCCGGCAGAGTGGTCCTTACACCCGGACATTTTTCAGGAGATCACCAACCGCTACGGACCACCGACCGTGGACCTGTTCACGACACCGGCGAACGCCAAACTCCCCAGGTTCGTGACCAGGTTCCAGACGCCGGGCGCGGAGGACACGGACGCTCTACGCTGCCGGTGGCCGCAGGAACTCTTATACGCCTTCCCACCTCTCCCGTTGATCCCCAAAGTCATACGGCGGGTAATATTGCTGAAGGCGGAGATCATCCTCCTCGCCCCACATTGGCCCAGGAGGACTTGGTTCGCGGACCTTATATCCCTGTCCGCGTCACCTCCCTGGCGGATCCCGCCGACAGAGTGGTCGCTTGCCCAGGGGTCAGTGCATCATCCAGAGCCGCACTGGCTACAACTGACCGCCTGGCGCTTGAGCGGATCACTCTGCAACACCGCCTAGTTCCGGACAATATCTCTTCAATCATGTTGGCATCTAGGCGACCGTCGACGGAGCGGATCTACTCCACCACCTGGCACGCCTTTTGTGGCTGGTGTGCCCAGGTAGGATATTCGCCAGTCGACCTATCCATCATCAACGTCATCCAATTCTTGCGGCAGGGGCTCGCCAAGGGCCTCGCTCCCAACACCTTGCGCAGACAAGTTGCGGCGCTTTCGACTGTGTTGTCCTGCCCGCACCTGGACTCGCTCTCCGCTCACCCGCTAATGAGACAATTCCTGAAGGGTGTCACTAATCTTTGTCCCCCGGTGGTGCACCGTTTCCCCACATGGGACTTGTCCAAGGTTCTCTCCGCCCTAACTGTAGCTCCTTTCGAGCCCCTGGACACTATTCCTTTAGCGCATCTGTCTTTTAAAGTTGCCTTCCTCGTAGCCGTGACCTCCGCGCGGCGGATATCTGAACTCGCGGCCCTGTCTGTGCGTGAGGACCTGTGCGTCTTTCATAGCGACAGGGTGGTTCTTCGCCTGGACCCAGCATTTGTGCCCAAGGTGAATACCCATTTTCACAGAGCGCAGGAAGTCATCTTGCCCACATTCTTTCAGAATCCGATCTCCGACTCTGAACGGGCTTGGCACATGCTAGATGTCAGGCGCGCTCTGGACATTTATCTCAAACGTACAGTTTCCCTTCGGCGTACAGAGACTCTCTTTGTGACATTTCGCCCTTCTCTCCAGGGTCGTAAAGAGTCTTCCGCAACGATCGGACGTTGGATCCGTGCGGCCATTTCCTTGGCCTACAAACATATGTCTTTGCCCCAACCGTCGGGCCTCACAGCCCATTCCACCCGCAGTGCTGCAACGTCCACGGCATGGAATGCTAGAGCTTCCATAGCCGAGGTGTGTAGGGCGGCCACATGGTCCTCCCTGACTCCCTTCATCAGACATTACAAATTGGACGCCTATGCCTCGGAGGAGGCCGATTTCGGTAGGCGGGTGTTGGGGGCAGGGTTGCCTTTGGGCGATTCTCCCAGCCAGGATGATTGATCCCGCCCTAGGGACGTCAGCTTTGGTATGTCCCATTCCTTGGAGGCTAGCTCCGCCCACTATGGAGAAGGGACGTTGGTACTCACCTGTGAGACGTCCTTTCTCGTAGGGCGGAGCTAGCCTCCAAGTCCCTCCCACGTCTGGGGCTGGCTGGAAGTTGCGGGTCCATGATTGTACATAATTATTCATTCTCTGGTTTGTGATCCTTCACATATACATAGTTCTTATTCTCTGGTACTTCATTGTATATAGTTAATAAATTCTTGTTGTTTTTTTTTGGAGAAGCACATTGAGTCTGTCTTTATCCCTCGATTAAAAGAGGGGGTGCCAATCTAGGTTGGCACTATTTATACCCTTTCTAAGACTCGGTCCTATTGGCTAGAGGGCAGATTTAACCCATTCCTTGGAGGCTAGCTCCGCCCTACGAGAAAGGACGTCTCACAGGTGAGTACCAACGTCCCTTCTCTCTTCCAATAGATGCACTTTTTTCATTCAGTTTTTCATTAGGGAATTCCACTGCAAAATTTGGAAAAGAAAGAAAGAATGTATTTTTGTAAATGTTTTCATCTGGGAAATGCAAGTTAGGTAAAGCAGAATGAATATGTGAACTCAATAGCTTTCTGTCTTATTGCTAATGAGAAATTGAGTTAGAAAAATATGAAGTAATATACTAAGTTAAAACGGCCGTTGTTTCTCTAATCAAAGTTGCATTTGGAAACATTATTTGTTCCATGGGAAAGCACAGTAAAGTATAATGTGGCAACAAATCAATTTTAAAAATCACTAAATATGCACTTGGTTCCTTGCCTGCTAAATATTGAGAATAGATGTGGACAGAAATAATTCCATCAGAAATCTTTGGCATATCTTAGAATTACGGTAGAGAAAGGTGTGTTGAATTTCTGAGTTGGGAAGGCATTGTGTGAAGAAGGTGGAGACGGCAAGTAATGGGTCACAGATAGTTTATTTCTCTTCTTAGCCAGTTTGGTCTAGTGGTTAAGGTGCCAGGCTAGAAACCAGGAGACTGAGTTCAAGTCCTGCCTTAGCTATGAAAGATAACTGGACCAGTGACTTTCAATCAGCTCAACCCACCTCACAGGGTTGTTTTTGTGGGGAAAATAGAGGAGGAAGGTGTGTTGGATATATTCCCCACCTTGATGGATTTATACAAGTAATAAAGGTGGGATATAAATAAAAGAAATCTGAAAAATGGTTTGGAAATTATAAAAATGGAAGTGATGATTATGCCTAGCTAAAAGTGGGAAAGCAGTAGTGGGTTCTAAAACCCTCTAGTACTGCTTTGTGTGCACGCTTGCATGCGCACCACTTCTGTGCATGCGCAGAAGCGTCCCGGGCGGGTGGGCGGAGCCTCCCATCGCCGGCGCTACCAGTTCGCAGAACCGGGCCAAACCGGGAGCAACCCACCGCTGTGGAAAAGCATATTGGGAACCCCATTTCCTGAGAGAACAGCCTTTCCTTTAAAAAATGTTATGGAAAAGGGACAATTCTGACATTATATTATATGGAGGGAAGCAAGCAAGGGAACAAATTCGCATTGGGAATAGTAGAAAAAACATGGAGAGGCGAGCTTGGCCCCAGCAGAACAAAGATGCTCCCCCAATTTACTGGCATCCCAAAAGCTGTATTTCAATTCTCTTTTATCATGTTTCATTCTGTTATTGGCTTGGTTTAACCCAGCCCTCCATCATTGGACAGCTCCCTCGTGAAAGTCACTAATGATATTTTACAGAGTTGCTGTAAATAATTCAGTGACAGTGTTAATAATGTATAGCAGAGGAAGAAAGGAATTAAAAGGGATAGCCAAAAGGGAGAAGGTAAGTGTTTGGCAACAATATGAAACAAAGTCGAAAGAGCAAAGGAAAGGAAAGGCTACTTGTACAAAAAAGAAATTAAGTCTTGATGGAGTAGAGAGAAACAATTGCTATTTGCATGTAAAATCAATAGAGCCTTCCATCAAAATGAAGCATTTGGAAATCTTATTCTGCCTTAAAGTAAACAACAAGCTACCTGGGAAGGAAAGAAAGCTTTGCTCAAGAGTTGATTGTAGAAGGAAAGTCAAAACATTCCTGCATGTATCCACTATGGAAGGAAATGGAAATGAAAATCCACATGACTTCCTGTAACTTTTAGGAGAGGAATGAGTTAAATAGGTATGCTATGCTCCCAACTTAATCATAGCTTCTTTGCAGCTGTGAAAACGTGTACACAAAGCAGCATGTTTAACCTCATCTTGAATATGTCCCAGTTTGAGTCCACACCAATGAGTATACATTTAAAACCCAGGGTGGGGGAATTGGAAGATTGCACAGATTCAAATCAAATCCATTGTGTCAAAATGCCATGCTTTCACTTGTTATTTCAAACAATTCATAGTATTATAAAGATGTGTTGTAAAATCGGAAAGAGGGGTAGATTGTACAGAGAAAATCATTTGTAGCAGGTGTTTTATCCTGCCTATCAGCAGACATTTTAATGTATTTAACTATCTTTGCCTGAAATTACTTGCAACGAATGATTTCGCAGAAGTAGATCCCATAGTCTTTAATTGGGCGCCTTGCCCAATACAGCAACTGCACAGGATCTCAGCTTCAAATAAGGACTTGATTCTTTTATAGTAATTTCGTGAATCCTAAAAAAAAAAGGCAGTGCATTTGTGTGAGCAGGCTGATTTTATTGGCCAAAAGAAAACACCTTTCAAGGGTATCCTGAAAAGACGAGCTCAGAATAATCATTAGCGATTAGCATAAATTATTGGGTCAAACAAATATAGGATCCTTTCAGTTGAGAAATTCTCTTTCCCTCTCTCTCTCTCACACACAAATAGAGCAGGGGTGGGTTCCTGCCGGTTCGGACCGGATCGCCCGAACCGGTAGCGACCCGCTGGTGACGTCATGATGGCATCACAGATCCAGTTCTGTTGGTGCCGATCTGTGGGCGCCGCCATATTTTTTCAGAATTTTTTCAGAATTTTTTACTGTTTTGAAGTTTTCCCCTCTGCTGCTGCTTGAAAAAGGGCCCTCCCGCCTGCCCCCGGGTTTATACTTACCTTTATTCCTTTGCCCGAAGCACAGCTGATCAGCTCCTCAGCTGTGTTTTGGGCTGATTATAGCTACTGAGCATGTGCGGAAGCAGAATTGCACGAGGGGACGTGCGCATGCGAGCGAGTGTATAAAGCACGTGCACACACAAAACGTCCCGATGCAAACCGGTGGCGAAGGTAAGTGGAACCCACCCCTGAAATAGAGTATTGGTGTGTGTGTTTTTAATGCATCCTATATAAAACAATCACAGCTGGGACTTTTTAAATGTTAGATCTTAAACATTAGGATCTCCTTATGATGAAAGTATGATAATATATTTCATGTGAATTGGGGGCACATTACCTGATGTAACGATTCCTTGGTATCTCATTTGACAGTCTGGGAAATTTATTTCTATCACCTAAATGGATTTCTTTGTAAGCAAGGAATGATGAAAATCTTGGTGACGCATGATGTTTAACACAAAGGTAGCCATATGTTAGCTGTTGACACTTCTGAAACACTTAGGAATGGATAGAGAAGGCTGGAAGGAATTCTAGGAAGAAAAAGGAAAATCAGATCCACTGATCTCTCTTTATTTTATATTATCTCTAATGGCTAACTTTTTCTGGATTCTGCCTGGCTTAATGGTTCAAGGACAGTTACCTGCTAAAAGGTAGAGCAGGTACGTGGAACTCTGCCCTGTAAATAAGCAGCCTAGATTTATTAAGCATTTTATAGTCACCAATCTGACAAATTTTTATACCCCATAGCAGGGGTCCCCAAACTTGGCAACTTTAAGACTTGTGGACTTCAACTCCCAGAATTCTCCAGCCAGAGAAAAATCCTTTATTCATGTCACTCACGCCTGTGCCCACTTAGTCACATGCCCCCCCCACTTAGCCACGCCCACAGAACTGGCGAAAATTTCTGTTTTGCCAGCTGGGAGGCTGGCAAAGAAGCCTTGCTTTCCCCACTGCTGTGGCTGCTTCTACCTCAGCGCCGAACGGTCCATGCCCCTCCTACACACACACACCCCACGCTTGCCCTGGCAGCACCCCGGCAGTAACAGCCGAGCGAGGGAAGGAGAATGGAACCAGCTCAGGGGCGTGACCAGGCTGCCGTTACTGCCGGTTCGGAGAACCAGTCCCTATTTTTACTACCGGTTCTATAGAATCTGTCCGAACCGGGAGGAACCCACCTCCGTTTTGAGGTTAGAGGGCTTTTGAAGAGGGAATTCTGACATAGGATTTCCTTTTCTGTCTCTTTGTTCTCAAAGATAAAGCCTTCCAAGGAAATATAACGTAGAGAGCAGGACAGGGATGATCCACTGGTGCCCAAGTCCCTTTCTAAATGCCCTTCTGCTCCCTCTCTTTGGAACCAACTACCTCCAGAGATCCGGACTACCCCCACCCTACTGGCCTTCCATAAAGCCATTAAAACCTGGCTCTTCCGGCAGGCTTATGATTGATGAGAAATGTTTTTAATCTTTATATGTATTTTTAATTGCTCTCTATTGCTATTTTAAAATTGATTGTTCAACTTTTTGTTGTACGCCGCCCTGAGTCCCCAGGGAGATGGGCGGCCTATAAGATCGAACAAATAAATAAATAAATATTCACAAACTTGAGTAAACGTAGGGCAGTGCATGCTCTCTTTTTCTTATTTGATTTGCTTGTTTGTTCTTTGCAAAAGAGGTATAGAGGGACACAGGCAAAATCACTTCTGCTATCACTAACTTACTTACATATTTTCTTCCCTAGGGTGGTCAGGGAGGGGATGTTTCCAGTAATCACACTCCAGTCTCAAGTAATTTCAGAACAAGGCTTCAGCATCCGGTAGGGAAGATTAAATATCTTTAAAATGCAAACAAGATGAATCTTTTAAAAGCTTCCAAAGAGTTTTGGAGCCATAAAGTCCTCTCAACCATCCAATGCCAGTTCCCTTTACAAAAGATGCTCTTAAGTTAGCCGAGCTTCTCATTTGTCAGTTCAGAGAATTCTCCCTGTCTCCTCTGCTGGCTGTATAATTTAAGATGACTCATTGTACAGAAAAGTTCACCTTCCATTATAATGTTTTCTTTAGTAAGCACTCTTCTACGAGTGCTGTAGTGTAAACAGGAATAGCTACGCATACGAACATTTATTAAATACTGATGAATATTTCAATACCTAAGGGAGAGCAATTCACAGCTCAATCATTCAGGCCGTTTTAAGTGCAGCACAAGACAATTCCTCTACATCTTCCATTAATATTTTATTGCCCATTTTATTCTGTTTACCTTTTTGGTTAATATATAATTTAAAAAGGAAAGGGAAAGGAAGGGAAGGGAAGGGAAGGGAAGGGAAGGGAAGGAAAGGAAAGGAAAGGAAAGGAAAGGAAAGGAAAGGAAAGGAAAGGAAAGGAAAGGAAAGAAGGGGAGGGAAGGAAAGGGAAGGGAAGGAAAGAAGGGGAGGGGAGGGGAGGGAAGGGAAGGAAAAGAAAGGAAAGGAAAGGAAAGGAAAGGAAAGGAAAGGAAGGGAAGGGAAGGGAAGGGAAAGGAAAGGAAAGGAAAGGAAAGGAAAGGAAAGGAAAGGAAAGGAAAGGAAAGGAAAGGAAAGGAAAGGATGAAAGGAAAGGAAAGGAAAGGAAAGGAAAGGAAAGGGAAAAGGGAAAAGGGAAAAGGGAAAAGGGAAAAGGGAAAAGGGGAAGGGGAAGGAAAGGAGTAGGAAAGGAGAAGGAAAGGAGAAGGAGAACGGGAAGGAAAGGAAATGGGAAGGAGAAAGGGAAGGGAAGGAAATGGGAAGGAGAAAGGGAAGGGAAGGGAAGGGAAGGGAAGGGGGGAAAGGAAAAAGGAAAAAGGAAGGAAAGGGGAAGGAAAGGGGAAGAAGAAAGGGAAGGAAAGGAAAAGGAAAGGAAATGGGAAGGAGAAAGGGAAGAGAGGGGAGCGGAGGGGAGGAATTCTGCTTTTTAAGAAATGTCTAGTGAATGTGCCTCTCTATTTACAGTTCACAGAGAATTGTATTTAATGTGAATCTCAGATATTTGAAACAAACTCAGAAAATTGTCAGCCACAGCCCACACTGTCCCTTGATTTTCAAAGATACCAATTTGTGAATGACAGCAGGATCTATAATGTTATATTGCATCCTGACCTGGTAAATATGACACTACAACCTGCCGTGGAATGTTGTGTCTTGCCCTAAAGAGAGAAAGTCCTTCTAACATGACCCTATGACCACACGCACACAAACAAACAGTAGGAAATTGATCGTCCAACAGGGCATGATTATCTCAGAGTTTTATCTTTAGTGTACAAAACACATAATACTTCAAAGAATGAAGATCAGTTTAAGCAGGGATGGTTTTTTGTCCTCTGCAATAGAAATATGTCAGATTATTTATTTATTTATTTATTTATTTATTTATTTGGCTTTTCTTATATGCTGCCCAACTCCCGAGGGACTCAGGGCGGCGTACAACACAAGAAAAATACAAGAAATAACCAATAAACAGAATTAAAAACATAATATAAAAATTAAAAATTACAGTATAAAAAACAACCATTCAACAACCAAACATACCCGGGGGAGAGTTCAGCTGGAATTAAGCTCTGCCCCCTGCCTGCAGGAAAAGCCACGTCTTAACGGCTTTTCGGAAGGCCAGCAGGGTGGGGATAGTTCGGGTCTCTGGAGGAAGTTGGTTCCAGAGCGCGGGGCCTGCCACAGAGAAGGCCCTCCCCCTAGGACCCGCCAGCCGGCATTGCTTGGCTGACGAGAGCTGGAGGAGGCCAACTCTGTGGGCCCTAACCGGTCGAAGGGAAGTATGAGGCAGAATGCGGTCCCGGAGATAACCTGGTCCTAAGCCATGAAGGGCTTTAAAGATGATGATCAACACCTTGAATTGAACCCGGAGACTAATGGGAAACCAATGCAGCTGGCGGAGTATAGGTGTCACGTGGGTGTACCTTGGTACACCCACCACAGCACGCGCAGCCGCATTTTGTACCAGTTGGAGTCTCCGGATACTCTTCAAGGGTAGCCCCATGTAGAGCGCGTTGCAGTAGTCCAAACGGGAGGTGACAAGGGCGTGAGTGACCGTGAGTAGAGCCTCCTTCTCCAAATATGGCCGCAACTGGTGCACAAGGCGAACCTGTGCAAAGGCCCCCCTAGCCACAGCAGTAAGATGATGCTCCAATTTTAGCTGTGGATCTAGGAGGACCCCCAAGTTGCGGACCTGGTCCGAGGGAGTCAGTTTCGCTCCCTCGAGAACCAAGGAGGGACAGTTGTCATAGTCCTTAGGAGGCAATATCCAAAGCCATTCAGTCTTGTCAGGGTTGAGTCTGAGTCTGTTCCTCCCCATCCAGATCCTAACGTCGTCCAGGCACCGGCACATTACATCAACTGCCGCACTGAAGTCAGACGGGGTGGTGATGTACAGCTGGGTGTCATCAGCGTACTGGTGGAAACGCACCCCATGTCTGCGGATGATCTCACCCAGCGGTTTCATGTAAATGTTAAACAGGATGGGCGAGAGAACCGACCCCTGAGGCACCCTGCATAACAGGGGCCTAGGGGAGGATCTCTGCCCTCCTGTTAACACCGACTGCATCCTATCGGCGAGATAAGAGGAGAACCACCGTAAAACGGTGCCTCCCACTCCCAACTTGCCGAGACGATGCAGAAGGATACCATGGTCGATGGTATCGAAAGCTGCTGAGAGGTCAAGTAGCACCAGGATAGAGGAATTTCCCCCATCCCGGGCCCGCCAGAGATCATCTATCAGAGCGACCAAGGCAGTTTCTGTACTGTACCCGCGCCTGAAACCCGACTGATAGGCATCTAGATGTTCTGTTTCATCCAGAAGTCGCAGAAGTTGAGTAGCCACCACCTTCTCCACAACTTTCCCTAAAAAAGGTAAGTTGGAGACCGGACGATAGTTCTTCAAGTCAGCTGGATCCAGGGAAGGCCTCTTCAGGAGGGGTCTCACCACCGCAGTTTTTAGCGACTGCGGTACGGATCCCTCCTCCAAAGAAGCGATGACCACCGCCTGGATCCAGCTGCGTGTCACCTCCCTGCTGGCCGAGACCAACCAGGAGGGGCACGGGTCCAATAAACAGGTGGAGGCCCCCATCGCCCCCACGGCTCTGTCCACATCCTCAGGAGAAACAGGCCCAAACTCCTCCCACAACGGTGGACTAAGACTAGCCCCCGTCAACTCCATGGACTCTGCCCAGCCAGAGTCCAGGTTCGACCGGATCCGAGCGACTTTATCCGACAGAAACTCTGCGAATTCCTCAGCTCTACCTTGCAAGTGTTCCTCGCTCCCCCCTTTAGCAAGGAGGGAGCGAGTCACCCTAAACAAGGCGGCAAGATTAAAAGAAACAACACAGGGATACAGAATGCACACTGCACAATAAAATATATGGCCCATAGACTCTGATCTTTTGACCCTCTTGGTCAAGTAAACTTAAAAATCAGACTTCAGCCTATCAGATTAACATGTTTGGAGGAGAGGAAGAAAGATACCACAAGACAGGCAATAATCGAAACAAAAAACATCCACCCTTTTTTTCTCAAAGATATGTTATGAGCCCGGTGATTATACAGGTAGTCCTCAATTTACAACCACAACTGAGCCCAAAATTTATGTTGCTAAATGAGACATTTGTTAAAATGAGTTTTGCCCCATTTTATGACCTTTCTTGCCACAGTTGTTAAGTGACTCGCTGCAGTCGTTAGTTTAGTGAATCTGGGATCTCCGTTGATTTTGCTTGCGATCACCTTTTGCAATCTCCTGATTTTGCTTGTCAAAAAGACAGAAAAGGTGATGGCATGACCCCGAGACGCAGAAACGGTCATAAATATGAACCAGTGGCCAAATGTCTGTATTTTGAACACGTGATTATGGGGATGCTGCAACCGTCATAAGTGTGAACAATGGTCATAAGTCACTTTTTTCAATGCCATTGTAACTTTGAATGGTCACTAAATGAACTGTTGGAAGCTGAGGACTACTTGTATTCGTCTGAGCCCATTTGTCTAATTCATACTATTGAGCATAAGATAGGGAAGAAATAAATTAAAAAGGCATCTTAGGGTAAGGTGACCAGATTTTATTTTTTGTAAAGCGGGACACCATTGACGGGGGGTTTCTAGGGGAGCAAGATGGGAGGGGTGCATCTCTCTTATCCTGCAGCTTTGTGCACCACCCAAACACCCCCCCTTAATTGCAGCCAGGGGTGGGTTCCTACTGGCGCAGGCTTACCTGTTCGTCGCCGCAGCCAGGGGTGAAATCCTGCCGGTTCGGCCGGGCCAGTCGTTTGGCGTAGAGCCGATGGAACTGGCGGCAGTCGCGGCGCGGGGCATGCGCAGAGGGCAAAATAACCCGAATGGCGGCGTCCAGCCGGGCGGGGGAAGCGGGCGGGAGAAGCCCCACGCCGCGACCGCCGCCAGTTTCATCGGCTCTATGCCGAATGACTGGCCCGGCCAAAAAAAGCGGGACTTTTTTGAAACACCGTGGGACGTGGGACAAATTATCAAAAAGCGGGACTGTCCCGCCAAAAGCGGGACGTCTGGTCACCTTATCTTAGGGTGACAATCATAAAGGGATTTTAAAAGACAGCTTTGCCTTATACCTATTCCAAATTCTCAGTAGGGCAGGTCTAAAAAACCGATTTTTAAAATCCACATTCAACTTGATTTTATTGTACCACAAGTAATCACATCAGTCTTTCCTGTTTTGTACTTATGCTGGCTTGACTCTAAACTGGCTTAAGAAAATCCTGTCTCGATTGAGACATTTTGACAACAGCTTGCAAGATATTTAGTCCAAAATACAAGCCACTATTAAAAGGCATTCACATTAGACAATGTCCTTGCAGCTGTATCTTTCCCCAGAATGCTCATACTGTAGATGCAGACACAAAAAGGAGTGCTTAAAAATAATCTTTTTTTCGCTCTGTTTCTTTCTAATGTCTATCAGAGCTCATAATATGAATATGAATCTCATAAAATTGCAATGGCTATCACTCTTATCTGGGGAGTAGAAAGTTGCTAGTTGAAAATCAAGCATAAATACAGGGGATTTTTTAAAAAAGTTACTAGTTTCCTTTGCCTACACTTCCTACTTTTTCTTGTGGAATTTTTTGTAGGTCCAGTAGTGCAAGGGTCCCCAATCCCTGGGTCACAGCACCTCTACTGGGCCACGGCCCATTCAGAACTGGGCCGTTCAAGCGATAGGCGAATGAGGGCATGAAGCTCCCCTCATGCAAGTGACAGCCGCACGCACGCACCCACTGCTCACACAAATGGAGTTGTGTGCACTTGCGTGTGCCCATCTGCTACTCAAAGGGAACTATCCCTTCTCCTTCCCCCCTTGGGCCACCAAGCCAAAAACGTTGGGGACCACTGTAGTAGTGCACATGCCATTATTTTTCCAGTCACCTAAAGTAAAAGGACCCCACTCCTCACTTCCAGCTAAGAGTAAATTTTCTTCAGATCAATTTCTGGCTAACTCATTATTTAGCTATTGAATCGTTCAATTTATAAGCCATTTCAATTATCCAAGAAACTCTAGGCACGTATAACATATTAAAACAATGAAACAAGCAGAAAATAGTAATAAAGAATAGAAGATTATAGATAGATAGATAGATAGATAGATAGATAGATAGATAGATAGATAGATAGATAGATAGATAGATGATAGATAGATAGATAGATAGATAGATAGATAGATAGATTGATTGATTGATTGATTGATTGATTGATTGATTGATTGATTGATTGATTGATTGATTGATTGATTGATTTCTGTATCAGGGAAAGAAACATCAAGCACCAAGGAGTAAGATCCCAGTATCAGTGTGGGATTATACCACTATATTTTGTGTGTGTGTTAGCTTAGCAAAGTTAGGAGGGGAGGATAACTGATAACCTAGAGGGACACAATGAAAATGGTCGCTGAAATTTGCCCCTGGAATGACTAACATGATCACTGGGGACAGGTCAAGTGGTGAGTATTTGTTCATATAATTTCTAGAGATCAGGCCTAGTTAATTAGAAAAGGACTCATAAAGAAGAAGTATATAGGCAGATGATTAAAGGGCTAGTATCTAATTTAACAATCTCAACTACAGATGACAATTATGAAAGGTTAATGCTTTGATAACAAATTTATATATGCTCAAGCAAACAAGCAAGCAAATAACATACACGTGGAAATATTTTTCTACTTCTTATAAACCTATATATAAACCTTTTATTTCTGTTTTACTATCCCTTGAAAGGAAGATCTGTACCATTTGTCACAGTGATAGTGGAAGACTATCAATCATTATGTATTCAATTAATACTCAGAAACAATTAATTAATTTTCATAAACCACCAACAGTCTATTATAACCACATGGCATTATCATAGCATACAAATCAGGAGTGGGTTCCAACTTACCTCCCTGCCGATTCGTGCCGCGTGGGTGTGCCTCATGGGCGCAGGCACGCTTCACGTGCTCACGCATGCGCAGTAATGAAAAATCCGGAAAAGAAAAAAAAGCTGAAAAAAAGATGGTGATTGCATGCACAGTGCCAGAACTCGGCTTCTGTGCATGCTCAGAAGGAAAAAATAAATTCAAAAAATTTTAAAAAAATTTAAAAAATTAAAAAAGATGGCGGCGCCCACGGACCGGCACCGACCGATCCGGTTTGGTGATGTCATCGTGACATCACCAGCGGGTCACTACCAGTCCGAACTGGGAGGAACCCACCCCTGATACAAATCAACATCCTCCAAAGTTTTTAAGAGGAGATTGGACAACCATTTGTCTGAAATGGTATAGGATTTCCTGCCTCATCAGGGGGTTGGACTAGAAGACTTCCAAGGTCACTTTGAACTCTGTTATCTTAAGTAAACCAAAAGACCCAGAAGCCACGGAAGAAAAAACTAGAGTCATCTACGATATACAGTGTAAGGAATGTAACAGCCACATGTAGAAGACTATGTAGAAGACTAGCGGAGTGGATCCATCATCACCAATTAGCAGTCAGAAGACATGATTAAAACTCCTTAATTGCACAACACATGGATTGATTTTGCCATACTTTTAACTGGAAAACTGCAGAAATCCTAGATTAAGCTAAATCCAAGAACACTAGCGAATTCCTGGAAGCTTGGCACTCACAGCCTTCAACAAGCAGATGGACATAAACAATACCTATATACCATTCAGAAGACATAATCAGCAAGCCAAAAAGAGAACAAAAAGGCCAGAACACCTCCTCACCAGCAATGAACACCCAGATGACCAGAGATTAAAACCAAGATTAACATTACACCAACAATCAAGCAGTAAACAATATCCCAATCAAGGAACTACCAACTCAGACAACAATCAAATAGTAAACAACAACCTAATGAAGAAACCACCAAGAACACGCCCAACACTGGCAGGACAAGCCACTTTCATATAAACAGCTCAGAGAGCACCAAGGACAACACAGTCCAACCAGGGGTGGTATATACTTACCTTCCCTACCGGTTCGCAAATACGCTTTACTCCCACACACACCTTCTGCGCATGCGCCCAACCACAAAAACGTGGCTAAATAGGATGGCATTACGTCCAAGTGGGTGTCACCCGCAGTCAGCGCTACAGGTTCGTTCGAACCGGTGCGAACCGGCAGAATACTACTTTTGAGTCCAATCCTGAGCTACAAATAGTCTCTTCTATTGGTTAATTAATACTATTTACAGCTCAATTGTCTACAGTGGAACATAGATTTCTTGGACCATTTCTCTTCCATTTTTTTGGAAAAAGTTTTTTATTTTTATTCCCATACAGACATTTCACATATCTATCATCTCAATCCTCATTTCATTGTTTTACAAAATCTTTACACATATATCCTATATTTATCTTATTATTTTATTAGTTCAAGGTTGTTTTTTTTACCATCCTCCTTTCCTATCTCATACAGCCCTTCCTTTCCCATCTTCTTCCCTTCCCTTCCTCCTTCTTCTGAACCTACTTCTCTTCCCTCTCTCCTTCTCCTCTTCCTTACTTCCCCTCGTACCAGGGGCGGGTTCCTTTTACCTGCCTACTGGTGCGCTGCGCACACATCATCCCGTTTCGTGCACGTTATCCTGGAGGTACTTAACAGTCAAGCCATGTAAGGTTTATAGTTCAAGACCAGAAATCTGTTGAAAATCATTCTAGGATCCACAACATTAGTGTTACTTGACTATAGCAGCTTGCAAGGACATAATCTTCTTACTGATCTTCAGCATTCAGCATTCACCCTACCTGATATATCTTCCTCAGAACCTTTCATCAAACTCCTTGTAGATGTTGCCAGAAACATGTGGTTGGTTCTCTCAGATTGTAAAAGCATTTCAGATAATTCCATGCAGAGTTGGAAGTAGCAACTGTTTTTGCCTAACCTTGAAGAGAGATTTCTCGTTTCCTATTGACTGATTCCTTTTCAACCTCAGGGTTTCTTTGTGCTTCCAATCATCCAGCTGCTTTAAAACTTTCCCTACTTCTCCTTCACCACTGTACAAATATGCCCGTGGAAAAATGCGTGCTGACTTGCAAAGCATGGCTGAAGATGGACAAACAGTCTCTGTCCAATGCCTTAATCTTTACATCACATTGTGCTTTGCTTTTATCAGCTAAACAGAGGGAATCATCAATGGAATGGTGGTCATTTTCCTGGACCGTTCTTCATGCAGCATCCTTCACGGCCAATTTGGAAAGTTGCATAAGGCCAGGAGGCCAAGAGGAAGTTTCATTGTGTGAGTGGAAATCTGTTCATGTAATGCTGCATGGATGTTGGCCAGACATGATATCATCTATTCTTATTTTAACACTACAGCTGTGTATGAAGAAGACATTAGAAACATCATGTGACTATAAGGGCAATAAAATGATATAAATCCAAGATAACAGATATATAATAAGATAACTGATTCCAGTGTTACAGATTGAAGATACTCAATTTAGTAAGTGTGTGTGGTTTCATTATGGTGTATGCATATGTGTTATGCACAAATATAACATATGCCCAGCATGTAACATATGCACAATAAATAACAGCAAACATACTCTATCCAGTTTTAGATATGGATATTACGTGGAGGAGATATCTGCAGACATTGGTATATCTTTTTAAGTATAGACATTTTTTTTCTTTTTTAGTATTTTGCAGGAAAAGAATATGACCTTTAAAGGCATTCACAAATAATAGCCAAATAGGTTTCTCTGTAAGTGGAACAATGCTTTGTTTATATTGCAACCAAGCTGGCTCAATTTATATTCCAAACCACATAATTACAAATTTCTGTAATACTATTACATAAAACACAAGAAGTGTTAGAGAACAGATTATTCTTGTTTGCAAACCAAACAATGTTGTCTCTTTTAATTTACGCTTTTACCAAATGCAAATTATCTGATAGAATATATAGCCAGTCTTAAAAACAGACTGGTTGTTTTCATAAATCTAAGGCTGCTGTTTTCCAGCATAGAAAGATAAGGTTTTGAATGGTCAACTGACCATATGCCAGTTTGGTCTAGTGGTTAAGGGAGAAGGCTAGAAACCAGGAGACTGTGAGTTCTAGTCCCATCCTACACATGACAACCATCTGGGTGATCTTGGGCCAGTCACTCTCTCTCAAAGCAACCCACATCATAGGGTTGTTGTGGAAAAATATGAAGAGAAAGGAGTATTAGGTATGTTCACTGCCTTCAGTTTTTATAAAAATAATGAAGGAAAGAAGGAAAGAAGGAAGGAAGGAAGGAAGGAAGGAAGGGAGCCTCTGCTAAGCTACTCTTTGATGTCCACTGTGGCATCAAACAAATATGGCCATCCAGGATAGTTTTGCCATCTCTGAGCTGCAAAAAGCCAGACAGCCCTTAGTGGGTAACAAATATTAAAATTTCATCTACTTCTATGCTTCTATTTAGTGGTCATCCAGAGCTATACAGCCCATTATTTTTTAAAGCATAAAAAAGGGAATGATAGAAAAGGATAAAAAAAATAAGTCCAACATACAAACACACACATATGTACACTTTAAAAGCTCAATTTTCAAAATAGCATGGAATCCAGAGGTGGGTTTCAGCAGGTTCTGACCAGTTCTGGAGAACCGGTAGCGGATGTTTTGAGTAATTCGGAGAACCGGTAGCAGAAATTTTGAGTAGTTCAGAGAACTGGTAAATACCACCTCTGACTGGCCCCGCCCCCATGTATTCTCTGCCTCCCAAGTCCCAGCTGATCGGGAGGAAATTGAGATTTTGCAGTATCCTTCCCCTGGAGTGGGGTGGGAATGGAGATTTTACAGTATCCTTCCCCTGCCATGCCCGCCAAGCCATGCCCACCAAGCCATGCCACGCCCACAGAACCAGTAGTAAAAAATTTGAATCCCAGTACTGATGGAATCTTATACTGATAAAGAACTGTTCATAATCACAGAGAGATCTTATATCAGGGCTGTCAAACTCCCGGCCCATGGCACGTATGTGTCATGTGCTGGCCACACCCATGCCCAGTTTAGCAAAAGGGAAAAAACTCCCGATACGTCACATGATGCCGTGAGTTTGACACCCCTGTCTTACATCATCAGTTCAAGGTTTTAAATTTTGGAGAGCATTTTCCTTCCACCATTTTGTTGTTAGAAAATCCACACTTTTTTTATATGGTGCACATTTTGGCATATATAGTTTAAAATGACATTTGTTTTTTTTAAAAAAAACATAATACTCTTTCCAAAACAACATTAACCAAATTATGGATATTAAACCAAAATGGAATTGTAATGAGGCAAAGCCATTTCACCTGCATAAATGTCTCTACCTTGGTTTTCTTTATTTCCATCATAATTAAGTTGACAGCCAGCACTTTTTAAATATTTATTTATTTATTTATTTATTTATTTATTTATTTATTTATTTATTTATTTATTTATTTATTTATTTATTTATTTATTTATTTATTTATTTGTCAAACATGTATAGGATAGTAGTAGTTTGCATAAACATAAGTAAAAAGTAACAATAAAAGTGGACAATAGGACAGTAGGATAGGGACGGAAGGCACAGTGTTGCGCTTATGCACGCCCCTTACAGACCTCTTAGGAACGGGGAGAGGTCGACTGTAGACAGTCTAAGGTTAAAGTTTTTGGGGTTTGGGGAAGAAACCACAGAGTCAGGCAGTGCATTCCAGGCATTGATTACTCTGTTGCTGAAGTCGTATTTTCTGCAGTCGAGTTTGGAGCGCTTTACATTTAGTTTGAATCTATTACGTGCTCGTGTATTGTTACGGTTGAAGCTGAAGTAGTCATTAACAGGAAGGACATTTTGGTATATGATTTTATGAACTACATTTAGATCAGATCGGAGGCAACGTAGTTGTAAATTGTCTAATCCCAGTATTTCAAGTCTGGTGGAATAAGGTATTTTGTTGTGAGCGGAGGGGTGAAGGACTCTTCTTGTGAAATATCTCAGTGCTCGGGCAAAAAACCATCTTTTGTTGAATTAATATCATTTAAATATCTTAAGAAACTTTTAAAAAATATTAAAGTTTTTTTTTACTAAACAGTGACTTTTCTTGTAAGGCCCTTGAACATCAGGCTCCAGCAATAAGCTGGTGGGTCAGTTCCTGACCTGTTGCAACCAATGGATAAACATTTGCTCAATCCAAAAACAGTGGAGCCTGTACTTACTGTAGAGATTCTCAGTCATCCAGGTCATGGTTGTCCCAACAGTGCTTTTTCAGGAGGCAACTGGACTTTTGGGACAACCATGACCTGGATGACTGAGAATGTCTACAGACTTTAAGCTATACAATTTGGGATGAACACCCTTTGAATGGTGTGGGAGTAGAAATGGATTTCCGGGGGGAATTGCAGACTGCAGGAATCAGGAGCACTACTCAGGTGACCCAGAGGACACAGATAAACCTCCAAGTGCTTCAACCAGAGGTGGGTTCCTGCTGGAGCTGCCCGGTACACAGCTCTGGTAGGGAGCGGCAGATTTCTCAACCGCTCAGGAGCCCTCTCTGCCGGTCCACCTGGCCAGAGGTGGGTTCCTGCCTGAGCTGCCCAGTACGCAGCTCTGGTAGGGAGCGGCAGATTTCGCAACCGCTCCGGAGCCCTCTCTGCTGGTCCACCCGGCGCGTCACCATTTTTTTCGGTGGTTTGCGGTGATTTTCGGGTGTTTTGCTTCTACGCATGTGCGGAAGCAAAATCGTGCTGAAATCTCGCAAGGGGACACACGCGTGCGCGAGATTTTGGCAAGATTTTGCCTCCACACATGCGTGGAAGCAAAATTGCGCCAAAATCTCATGCGCGCGCATCCCCTCGTGAGATTTCGGCACGATTTTGCTTCCATGCATGCGCAGAAGCAAAACCGCATGAGGGGGCGTGCGTGCATAGCAAGCGTGTATGCCCCCAAAGCGTGGAGATGCGCGCACATGGCTCCGGCAGCGAGGTAAGTGAGCAACCCGCCTCTGGCTTCAACCCTCTAAAAGGATGCAAATGACCAGCTGTCTGCAAGGAATATAAATCCTTCCATTCCCCACTATCCTGTCAGAGCTGAAGAAGCTCCTTGGATGAGAAGTGAAACGTCTTCAAAAGAAAAAACAAGAAAGTCCAGTTGCCTCCTGAAAAAGCATCTTTGGGATGACTGTGCTTACAGGAAACTGCCAGGAATTAAAAAAGAAATTGATTCTAAGGAAAAATAAAAGTACACCCAGCAATGAAGTGAAAGTAAAGAAAATAAAAACCTCACCATCACATATCACCTGATATTTGGTTTTAAAAAACCCATAATTATCCATTGATTGAATCAATCAATTTGTATGGCTGTTCCCCTTACCATTAATGATTTATTCATAATGTATCACTCTTTTTAAAACATCTTAAAGAAATTAACCTGGGAATCCCTCTAGATACATATATCTATACCGGGAAGTAATAATGTTTTATAATATGAGGTTTTTCCCTCATAAACCTATTGACATTTTTAATCATTATTTATAGCTAACCATTAGCTGAGGATAAGCTAGGAAGAGGATTCCTAGAGAACAAGTAACCCTTCTTCCAATGGCTAACGGAAAAGCTTACCATTCTCAGTCAATTGTGAATTAAGCCAAACAATTTCAGCCTTCACTAACTTTAACTACCCTTATACAAATTTCAGTAGACTAATAAGTTAATAAAAATTGCATTGAACGATCCAACTAAGAATCTGTTTGGTGCAGAGATGGAAAACTTGTGCCTTCCTGCTAAATAATGTTGGATTACAACTTCCTATCAGCCTGGCCCGGCATAGTTAATGATCAGGGATGTTAAGAATTTGTTACAAAAATGATTTAGAGGCTCCCTCTCCCATTTAGTGCATTGCTCTGATTCCAACCAGTAGTGGGTTCTAAAGCCCTTTACTACCAGTTTGCGCACGCGCTCATAAGCAAACGCGTCCCAGGCAGGTGGGCGGAGCCTCCCGCCGCCGGCACTACCGGTTCTAAGAACCAGGCCAAACTGGGAGCAACCCCCGCCCCCTGCTGATTCCAACCATGTACCATTACAGCTAGCCCTCAACTTACAACCATTCATTTAGTGACCATTTGAAGTTACACAAGCACTGAAAAAAGTGACCTATGGCCAGTTTTCATACTTGCAGCATCCCCACGGTCACATCGTCAAAATTCAGACGCTTGGTAACCGGCATGTATTTATGATGGTTGCAGTGTTCTCAGGGTCACGCGATCCATCACCTTTTGCAATGTTCTGACAAGCAAAGTCAATGGGGAAACCAGATTCACTGAACAACCGTATTATTAACTTAACACCTGCAGTGATTCACTTAACAACTGTGGCAAGAAAGTTTGTAAAACGGGGCAAAATCATTTAATAACAGTTTTGCTTAGCAAAGGAAATTTTGGGTTCAAGTATGGCCCTAAGTGGAAGACTACCCGTACATATTCCTAAGAATTAAATCATTAATCACAAAGTCTAAAACCATCCTATGGTGTGCTTTTTTCCTTTTCTTTTTGCTTTATGTCCCCAGCTGATCCTCTGAACTTGAAGAATTCAGTTTTAGCCAGAATATATGTATCCTCCATGAGTTAGGATGATTTTCTCATGAAAAGCACTTCAGCATATATTGGAACCAAGCATATTTTTAAAAAATATCAGAATAAAATGCTTTTTGATGGAATTGGAGACAAATCATTCCAGGGTGCGAAGATGTCCCAAGATGTCTGACTGCCTTCACAGTGTTTATTGCTTATATATAGTTTTCCAAACAGCAAAAGGCAGAAAAAAAGCAACAGCATTTCATTGGTGAATTCCCCCCTCACATCTTCCCCCCCCCCACCAACTTTTTAATGTGCATCTGTGTTGTTGCAACCTAGATGAGATAACGTACCAGCTAGAGAAGGTATCTTATCATTCTGTCCACGTGAACCGAATGAGATCATTCAGAAGCAAAGGGGCCCGCTTAGAGCAGGTATTCTACACACACACACACACACACACACACACACACACACACACACACACACACACCCTTTACACATGGCCCCCATCCCTACAGCTTTTCTGTTCAGTTTGAAGGCTCTAGGTCAGGGTGGGATCACATGACATATCGGGACTTTTTTCCCCTTCGCTAAATTGGGCATGGGCATGGGCAGCGTGTGATGCATCCAGCCCGTGGGCTACAAGTTTGACAGTCCTGCTCTAGGACTTCTATTAACTGTTGGGGTGAGAATAAGATCTCATAGAGGCGATTTAGATCTTTTCTTGGAATTCAGACAGTTAGAAATAAAGCCGAGATTAAAAGTCTAATAGAAAATATTTATTTCGGTACAAAAACAATAAATCCTGAATAATTACATCTTTGCTAATAAAACATGACCGTTCAGGTCAACAGCTAAGGCAGAAGAGAATTAATGGTGGTTTAGGAATGCACACATGCGCACTCATCATATCACGTGTTCTGCTTATATTGGAATGTACCATAATATTAGGATAGGGGTGCATGACCCTGCGTAGACATACAACTGACAATATTCACTACGTGACATTAACTGTAGAAGTTCTTGGTAGCTTAATTGTCTCTGTTATGGGTTTGCTGCACTAATTCTAATCCAGCAGAGATTGGTCCCAGCTAGAGAGAAAGGTGAACAAAGATCCATGGGATTTTATTTAATGCATTCAGTACAATGGGCAATATAGGAAAGACTGTTGTGTTCCAGTGCTCCTGTTATCTATTGCTTTTTCTGTTTACTATTTTCACCAACAGGGAATTTACCACCATTGGGGAACGTTTGAAGCCTTGCCTGACAAGGTAAGTTCAAATTATGTAGTTGATCCTTTTTTATATGGGAAACTTGTTAGCTGGATCCATGATAGGGTGGCACCCTTTGACAGCTTGATGCTGGAAGTGAGCAGATTGGTTTTTCCAAACGTGAGGATAATATTACCATTTAAAGAAAATGGTATGTATATAATGATATGGGGGAAATTGTCAGGGGAAGATTGTTACTTAAATTGTCACAAAGTTCACACCATATTCCTTCTTTGATTCCCTTTGCTGTTGACTTCTGAAGGAGAACAGCGACAAGCATGTATCTTGGAGTGAGACAGCTAATTTTATTATGGATGAACACAGTGTTGTGACAAAACAGTGGCACAGCTGTCATAACAGCTGTCACACATTAATCACGACACTGACAAATAGCATAATTACTTTATCTGGTATTCCTAGCATGCAAACTCAGAATGCACTGCTTCAGTTTAGGCGTATCAACCGTGCTTTAATTAAAAAGACATCAATTTCAGTTAGACAGACAAGGGCTAGGAGGCAGGGGTACAAAGTTGGAATAAATTTATTGATGGGATTTTTTTAAAAAAAAAGAGAGATATCCAATCAGCACTTGTTTACGAACTAGAAAATATAATTTGAACTAGTTCAGGTCACTTTTTCTTTATATCTAAGCTGCTTGCAGCTAAATTATTTGCACAGGTGTGTTTTGCATCCAACTCCGTATTTTTTGAGCAGGTGGCTCCATATATTGTAAACGATCACATCAATCCTGCAGCATGTTTACATTTTTCTTTCCTTATATAGCAACTTGGGATAAAATTGCTATTATGCCATTATCATCACTGAATTTGCAGCAACATCTATGAATATGGAAATTGGATCACAACTGTAGATCATGCAAGGTTTGAGAAGCCTCTAGTCACACATCAAACTGTACGGCAAAAGAGCTAACGAAGGAACAAAATCAGGAAGGATAAAATGACAAATGGAAAAAGTGAATCAAGATGCATTTTATAGAGAAAGGAAGTGCAAGAAAAGCCCATTTGATATTATTCTAGACTTATAATAATAATACTTAAATTTATATAAAAAATACTTAGAATTGGCATAGTATATAGCAGAGTTTCCCACCCTTTCTGGCTTTTCAGACTGGCTGGGGTGGGGGGGAGGATAGTTCTGTGCAAGTGATGGGCAAGCGTACACACACAATTCCATTTGCATGAATGTCGGGCACGTGCATGTGCAGCTTGCGGAAATGTACACACGCTTGCCCACTGCTCGCAAAAGTGGACATGCACATACATCCGCCCGCCACTTCCACTGCCCGGTTCCAAATGGTTCAAGGCCCAGAAGTGGGCCGCAGGTAGGGGTTGGGGATCCCTGGTATATAGCGTATTAATAGAGGGCATCACCTGACTGATGTCTTTGAATTTGGAAGCTATTGGCACTGGTTAGTACTTGGACAGGAGACCACTAAGGAATATCACAACTATAGGTTAGACTGGGATGTAAAAAAAATCTCCAAAGAAATCAGCAGTAAATAATTCCCATGTTATTGCCAAGGAAATAGAATAGCCAAATCCATGAAGTAGCCAGAATCAAGTTTGACTTTATCTAACTATAAAATGCAGCAATTGCCATTAGCCATTATGTTTAGCAGAAGTTAGACAGGTTATTTGGCTTGCTCTGAAAATGTTTGACTGATCATCCAAGACATGCTCTGATCTCTGCAAACATCTCAAAATTTGAGGGTCATGCTGATAAACCTTATGTTTATTACTTTTTAAAGGATGCTAACTCATGTACCAGGTTGCCAAATATCTCTATCACCTCACACCGTTGGGCAAAACTTTTAATTAGATATGCTGCTTTCTTGTCTTATTTTATTTGTGTAAAGAGACTCGGTTGTCATAGAGGAAAGGGGGTACCTGCAATCCATTGAATGGTACCATGTTTTTGTTGTAATTACCTTGGAGGAGAACCTTGGAGGAGGAGGAATGCATCATGCAAACTCATGACTGCACTATCATGCACTCTAATTAGAAAACAATTCAGGTGGCAAATCAGAAATAGTGGATCAAGGCAATTATCTGACAACTACCTGTGTGCCACTGATCTTTTCTTGCAACTATTTCATAGCCTCTTGGCTCAACAATTGCTACTGTTGTTTTTTTTTACTTGCTCTTCATTTTGTGTTTGGTTAGATTTGAGAATCCCCTCAACCAGTGTCTTTTGCCTATTTCAGGCACTTGCTTTCAAGTTGCGATTGGGTTGCAATTACCCACAACTCTTGCCTTCCTTTACTTGGCTGTGCTGCCATTGCTACTGATGTTTATCAGGTCACCTCTTTTGAACCCATCTCTGCCCACAGCACTTGGGGTTTTATCAGATCACTTGTCATCAAGTGGCTACAGTAAAGGAAAAAAATGGAGAAAAGTTTGCTGATGATATGTTGGTATGTTGATGGTATGTTTGTACACTGTTGTTCTAAACACAGCAGAAGGGATTATTTATGGTGGATGGCCAGTCATGATTATGAGTTATATACTTCCAATGTGCCTATCCCACTATCTCTTTAAACCAACTAGTTAATTATTTTGCACTCATTTCCAGTAATTTCCTCTTCACTGCAGCCAATCTCTTTTGCATATTTACTCAGAACTAAACCTCAGGGAGCTTGCTTCTAAGTGTAACTATTTCCCATCTAACCATTCATGGCGTCATTTTTCCGCCTACAATTACATTCGTAGGTGGAAAAATAAAGGCATGAATGGTTTAATAAAAAAATCCCCTGTGTTTCTTGTTCCTCCTGTGTTTAGCTATAGTTTCCACTTATCTACAAACCTTGGAGGTTTCGTGATTGCAACTTCTGTGCAAGTTTTGTAAGACTCTATTATAGCTTTAGAAGCATGATATCATGGATTATAACACTACAGAGTGCCAATTTTCAATAATTAGTTAAGGGGATTCTCACAAAATGGCTGTAGAGGAACATGTGGTAAGTCACTCATTTATCAGAAAGCAAACTGAAAAACTAGAGTTATTGGGGATATGGTAGCCTTTGATGCATATATATGTGTATGTGTATGTGTATGTGTATACGTATACGTATATGTATATATAAATGAAGTTGATTGGAAGTACTTGCTTCCCTTCCTCCAAAAGCTTTCTATTCCCACAACTTGTGTCTTTTTATTTTCTAAGAAAAGCTGTGTGATCTGTGTAAGAGGCAGTCCAAAAATACCATGTTCCTGCATTATCCTAACTTCCAACTTTTTTTAAAAAAAATGACTACAATAATTAAAATTGAGGCATCGAACCTGTTTTAGAATGGTATTCTGAGTTTGACCTCATAGAAATATAAGACAAAGGCAAATGTACATACTTGAACCTCAACTCTGTATGTCATTTCCTTTGATGTACGTACACAGATAATCATACAGCATGCTCTAATTATGTTATTTTACTGCATGGGACCTCAAAATAATCTTGGTGAGATAGGGTATAAATTTGTTAAGGAACTATATTTCAGAGTATAACATTGCTTGTTTTTCAATCTAATACAGAAGGAACTTAGTGACAGTAAAGGTATATTTTGTTTAGACAGTGTTTCTTTACCTTATTGACTCCTCGAATTTATCAGCCAACATGTTGAAGTTTAGAAACACTGGGTTAGACAATTGCAGCTGACTTCGCTCCTGATCTTTTAAGTTTCCATTCAAAACTTAAACTTTCTAATGTCCTAAATTAATTACTGAATTTCCAGGTGTATTTTGTGAGCTGCATGGAAGCTGAGTCAATTAAATATTAGCAGACCAAATTCCATAGCCTGAAACCAGAGGTGGGTGATGTCATGATGATGTCACAGAACCGGTTCGGTCGGTGCCGGTCCGTGGGCACTGCCATCTTTTTTTTAAAAAAATTGGAATTTTTGTTTTTGGATTTTTTTTTCCGGGGTTTTTTCCTTCTGCGCATGTGCAGAAGCTGAGTTTCCGGCACTGTGCATGCATCACCATCTTGTTTTCAGCTCTTTTTTTGTAATTATTTTATTTTTTCAGCACTGCGCATGCACGCACCCATGAGGCACGTCCACGCGGCGCGGGGGGAAGTGAACCGGCAGCGAGGTAATTTAGAACCCACCCATGCCTGGAACTCTCATTATTTCACTGGTTAACATTTTGCAACCAATTTTACAGGCAGCATCCTTTTCCCTCTGCTTGGGAGATTCAACAGCCTTTGTATTTTGTAGTATTAAAAACAAGTGTAGAGCCGCAGGTAATAAAGTTCAAAGGTTTGTCTTTCCCTCTTACTTTCTTGTTACATCCTACGGGAAGAGATGGAAGGGGAAGATTTTTCTCTTTAACATTTCTTGCTTCTCATCCAAGATCCGGACATAACTCTTCAGAAGCTATCAGAAGTGGCTGAGACCCATCTCAGGAGAAGAGGAATGGACGATATTGCCCTCTATCAATCCTCCGCACACTTTCAAAGGAACCTCTCGGTACATTTTTCCTTCTCCAGCTCAAAAATTAATTTGTCTTCTCTATGCTGGCTCAGTTGCTCCTGTCCATTTGATCAAGAATGCTTTCAGCCTTACCACAGCAATTCAGTGCTTAGCGTTATTTATCTATCTATTTATTTTATTTCTATAGCTGCCCAGCTCAGTCAATGACTCTTTTTTTACAATAAAAATTTTATTTACAATAAAAAAGATGACCATTAAAAATACTAAAAACATTTTAAAACAATAAAATAGGAATAGGAATAGCACTTAGACTTACAGTACATACCACTTCACAGTGCTTTACAGCCCTCTCTAAGCAATTTACAGAGTCAGCATATTTCCCCCAACAATCTGGTTCCTCATTTTACTGACCTTTTATAGGTAAAGTAAAGGATAGAAGGCTGAGTCAACCTTGAGCCGGTGAGATTTGAACTCCTGGAGCGAACAGTGAGTTAGCCCTGCAGTACTGCATCCTAACCACTGTGCCACCACAGCTATTAAACCTAAAAAAAGCCTGAAAAACCATTCAAATTAAATATATATTTAATACTTGACCAGCAAGATACTTGGCCAGCTAGCAATACAGCCAAGAAACAGGGCCCTTGGCACATTCATCGCTCCAGGCTCAGAAACCTTAGCCAAGGTTTTAGGGTAAGGTGACCAGACGTCCCGCTTTTGGCGGGACAGTCCTGCTTTTTAATAATTTGTCCCGCGTCCCGCGGCGTTTCAAAAAAGTCCCGCTTTTTAAATTTGAATTTGCCCTGCACACCCCTCTGCCTCCTGCCTCACCTGCCTCCTCCTGCCAGGTGGGGAGGGAGGGCAGTGAGAGGGGCAGCGGCGGTCTTGCCTGTTCGTCGCCGCAGAGCCGAAGAAGCTGGTGGTGTTCGCGGCGCGGGGCTTCCCCCGCCCGCTTCCCCCGGCTGCCGGGACGCCGCCATTTGCGTTCTTTTGCCCTCTGTGCAAGCAGAACGCTTTGCGCATGCGCATAGGGCAAAAGAACGCAAATGATGGCGTCCCGGCAGCCGGGGAAAGCGGGCGGGGGAAGCCCCGCGCCGCGAATGCCACCAGCTTCTTCGGCTCTGCGGCGACGAAGAGGTAAGCCTGCGCCAGTAGGAACCCACCCCTGGCTGCGATGAAGGGGGGGTGTTTGGGGGGGGTGCACAAAGCTGCAGGATAAGAGAGACGGATCCCTCCCGTCTTGCTCCCCTAGAACCCCCCCCCCCCGTCAATGGTGTCCCGCTTTACAAAAAATAAAATCTGGTCACCTTATTTTAGGGCCTTGTGAAAGGCTAACAATGTTGGGGTCATTCTAATCACTGAAACAAGGATATTCCACTGATGAGGGGCCACTGCAGAAAAAGAATTTCTGGTCCCCACAAGCCGACCCTCTTTGGCTGATGGGATTTGCAGCATGAACATTCTGCTTGATCTGGTTGGATGGGTAGAGACTCTTGGAAAAAGGTGATCCCTCAGGTACCCCAGTCCCAAGCCACATAAGGTTTAAGGTTAACCACCACAGCTCTTTACATTTTAAATCTTCCCTTTTATCTGATTGTTACAGTAGCATCATCACTCAAACTTTTGTCTTGTAATCCAAATGTTGCTGGTTCAAAAACTGCCAAGATTTTTTTAAAATTAATGTTTTTTTTTTTAAAAAACCAGAGTTTCCTTTTCCATTTCCTTTATTTTGTATTTCCTAATATGCAGGTTCACCAATTGTCCAGTCACCTGAGGTTGAAGGTAGTCAACCTGGCTTTTTAAATAGCCCCCCAAAATTATAGGCTGTTTGGGAAAATGTGGTAAACATTTCCTCAGATGCATCTCCCAAATTTTTTTCTGAACAGGAAAGCAATTATTATCAATATACGATGTTCTCAGTGTAAGAATCGCAAAATAAATAAATTAATTAATTAATTACAAGAAAGCTGTCTAACTAGTATTAAATGTGACACGTATCAGTGATAATAGGAACAATAAACTGGAACTTGACCATCATGCACTGAGATCATTTCACCTTGAACTATATTTTTAAGACTGATAATATGGCCATCAATAAGTATAATTAAATAAAAAAATTAAAAAGCAAAACACCCACTCAAGATGGTGATGATAAAGGCAGTTTGTATTTCTAATAGACCAAACAACTAAAATTTTCCGTAAAGATTATAAAAATATTAAAACTTCAACTTTTCAAAAAAAAATCACATTAACAATGAAGATATTGAGGTAGATTGGGATGAGACAGCTTTTGTGCCTCGGGGAGGACTTGAGCATATGGTCTCTCAGTTTCTAGGCTAGCCTCTTAACCACTCCCCCCAAATTTGCATTTGTCTGAAATCTCAGTTCATAGCTTTTAAAACATACAATCAAACTGCACTTTAAATTGCATATCTTAAGAAAAAGCAAAATAGAAACATATATGCATGTGTGTGTGGTATATATATAAAGATAAATAAGATAGATAAAAATATAGGTCTAACGTTCATATTTTGATATGCAATTAAAATCTAATGTTGTAGGTCCAATTTGTTTTATTTTAAAAGCGAACTTCAAACTGGGCATGGGACAGGTTGTGAAATGAAGAGGAAATAAATACAAAAGCCAATTGTCCATTCCTGGATATATTCCGTAAGTCCCAACTAGGAGATTCCCCCCCCCCTCCTAAGGGATTCCTTTATTATTTATTTATTTATTTATTTATTTATTTATTTATTTATTTATTTATTTATTTATTTATTTATTTATTTATTTATTTCATCACATGCCCCTTGACAGCACTCGACTCTCCTGAACAATAAGAATCGGCAGGCTGTTGAAGAAAAAAAACCAGCCATCACCAAGCATAGTTATCTCCTTGAGTAAGAGGTTTATTATTTATCTTCCCTGATGCAGTACCCATGTGGCAGAATTGATACCAAGCAGCTGGACAGATTAGACCCTGGAGCCACATCTGCAGCTGTATAGATCAACACTACTTTCCCTGCCTTTGCACCGAGGAAGTTTATCTCCTGTCACTGAGATTTATTGCTACTTATTTCATGCATTGTTAAGGATTCCACCTGCCCCCTCGCTTTTATTTGGCTTTCAAGCCAATCTAAGAGCTGATTGTTAACAACTGATTCGCTAAGCATTTGTTTACTTCCCCCTTTCTCCCCACCTTTAATTAATAGTGATTTCCAGTTTGGCTTTATGAGATAAATAGTGGGGCTTAACAAACAGATAGGACTTGTGGAAATCAGAAAGAATGACAGCAATGAAGGGTTTTTTTATCAAACAAAAAACAAAAACAGTAGCAAGAAGTGTCTCATTAGCAGCTCAAGGAGCATATGCATTTCTTACGGGTGAGTGATTTTGGACAGCTAGAGTTTATATGCCCATCACGCTGTACAGAGAGGATTTTGTACTAGGGGTAAACACTGCTTACATTACATGTGCTTACATTTATGTTACTAAAATTCTATCTCTGAACCAAACACTATGTCTCTCCCCCCAAATAAACAAACAGGAAAAAGAGTCACATAATTCTCTCCCTCAGCTGAACAAAGACTTTGCATGCAAATGCCTAATTTAGGATGTGACATCTTCAAGCTGGCACTATGACTGAAAAAAAGAGTGAAGAAACCTGCTAAAACATGCCTATACTGTGCAATACACAATTACACTTTTTCAAAGTTGTTCAAAGATGTTATGACCCAGGTGTTCAAGGTACGGCAGGCCTCTAGGGAGTTCTTTATTACTCTCAATACATGTTCCAGCCAACGGCCCTCCAACGACTAGTAAGGCTCCACCCCCACACTATCCTGAAGGCAGCCACCCACAGTCTCCCAAACACAGCCCCGGTAGTAGAAAGAAACCCCTCAGAGTAGGAGCATGCTCAAAGGACAAGGTCTAAGGTCCCAAGTCCAATCCACAAGGCGGAGTCCAGACACAAGACAAGGGCAGTCCTCAGAACAAGAAACAGGTCCCAGGCAAGAAGCTGCTCCAAAAGCACAGTGAAGAAAAGGCCAAAGGCAGTCCACAAGAGAAGGGCTAGGGCCAAACAAAAGGCAAAGATCAATCTTCCAAGTGAGGCAAGGCAAACAGCAACAGGCACAAGTCAAAGCCAGGGGAGTGTAAGCCAAAGCAAACAATTGTTCCTGGCAAAGACTAACTCCTCATGGCTTCTCCTTAAGTTACTCCCCTCCTGTGAGGAAGGGTGGAGCGACCTCTTCCCAAGTAGCCTTGCAGGCCTTCTCTGGGCTTACCTACACTCCACTTTCCTTGCCCTTGGATCAATGGGGTAGACAGCTGTTCCTCATCAGAGGAGATCAGCTGTCTATGAGCAGCTGATCCTCCCCTGTGTCTGTGCAGGCAGGCACCTTCTGTCTGGTCGACCACCTCCCCCAATACCTGAGGGGCCCGGGACAGCATCATCCTCAGCCCCTGGCATGCCTTCCCTGTCTGACAGTTCCAGTTCCAACTCCTCCTCCGAACCGGGCTCTGAGGGGGCCATGACAAAAGAGATGAATATAGGATTTATTTCTAGAACAGTGGTATACATTAAATTTAAGATCCCTTAGTCTTGATTTTATTCAGTCGTGATAGAAAATAGATTCATATCCCTCATTTGACTGGTTTGTGCTGCCTGGCAGGCATTTTTTCCAAGCTTGGCCAGTGGCATTCTTAACCTCTTACAGAGTACAATTTTCAAGGCTCCAAAGGTTGATTTGTGCCTCAAGTACATAACTGGGACATTATTTGAATTGCATGAATAGAGTCCATTGCTGATTTGTTGGAGAGAATTAAGCAATCATATCTGGCCGGATTAGAATTGCTTCTTCTCATGCTTTAAGTTCCATTTCGGTCAATTTTTAATCACTATCAACTGGCTTTCCTGGCCTGGCACTGGTCAAGTGCACTCTGTCTTTGAAAGATTGGAACTGCGTGTTATAAAATCCTGGACATGAGGTTTGCCTGCTCAGAACCTCATTACAGCCAAATGTTATGCATAATAAAATGACACAGAGGCCCACTGATTTTTCCTTCCTTTTCCATCTGCATAAGTATAGTCCATGCAACACAGTTAATAAAGTGGATATCAAGTCACCTACCTACCCTAGGAAAAGGTTAGCTCTTTGCCTTAAGTACCCCATAAAAATCACTCTGAATTAGCATGGTAATCTACATGAAAAGTACTAATCATTATAAATTCATGTGGCATTCATGAGGATGTCAAATGTACACCCAGAGGACTTTATATACGTTGGAAAGAAAGCCTTACATATGACCTCTCCCTATCATTCTGAATATGTCATTGCTTTTAACTCATGTAAAAGATCAGGAACCTTTGATTGTATTTTCTCCCTGTTTAAGACTGCACGGAAGCAGTAGAGACTATCTGACACATCTGGTTGGAAGAATGACAATTGCAATGGCTTTTCTCCTACTTTAAATCTCCCTTATATACCTCAGCTGCTCATTTCCAAAAATGTAGCTAGTTCACCTCAGCTTGTGAGAAAGGGTTGTAAATTCTTTGCTGGAGTAATGAACACTGCGCAATAGAGACTTCAGGAAGTAATCCTGGTAATGCACTGCATCCTAAATTCATTGCCTATACCAGGGGTGTCAAACTCGCATTGTCACGGCAGCGTCATGTGACGTATCGGGATTTTTTTTTCCTTCACTAAACCGGGCAGGGGCGGAGCCAGCACATGACGCATCTGGCCTGTGGGCTGTGAATTTGACACCCCTGGCCTATACAATGGCTTGCACCTCTTGCTCTTTGAATCAGTGTTTTTCAAACTTGGCAATTATGTGTAGACTTCAAATCCCAGAATTCCTCAGGCAAGATCCTATCTAGGGAATTCTGGGAGTTGAAGTCTACACGTTTTCAAAGTTGCCATGTTTGAAAAACACTGATTTGAATGGAGCAACCTACAACTGCAATTCCTAGTTTTCTGCTTTAAAACATCCTTCTGCATTCTGTAATCTGAGATTTCTACCACTGAAGATATTCTCTCAATGAAGGTGGATTGTTCAGGGATGGGGGAGCAAGACTTTTTTTCCCATGAGAGAATTTCAACAAGAGCAGCAAGTCTCCCTCTATTGCCTGAACCTCTGCTTTGGAGGTGAGAAGAAAGTCTTGGATGGGGAGATGGTAAATGTACACAAACTGGGCAAGAAAGCTTAGAACTGGTTAGGTTTCCCTTACTGCTATTGTGATTTCTTTGGAAGCAAGCTCGACTAAGGTTGGAAGCAATCTTGACTATAATTGTAATGGGAAAAAATGGGTCAAAGGAAAGAAATTTTGGGCAGCTTTTAAATATGGATACAAAATAGAAAACCTAGAGACAGTTCCTTAAAAGGCAGCATACTGGTAAGAGGCTCAATCAAATTTAACCTGAATATAAGCTCTCTGTCTCTGCCTTTAAAAAATTATTGACCAGTTCTATGCCTTTTTACTTGGAAAGAAGACCCAAGTGTGCATACGGACTATTGCAGACCAAGTTCTGGAAAGGGACAGGAGAGCAGAGAAGAGAGATGGCTTAGAGACTAAAGGAGAAGGATGGGAGAGGAAGGTGGGTAGATAGTTTGGGTGAGAATACATAAATGTCTTTCAACCAACTTGAGCGTTCTGTTGTTTTTCCAGGAAAGGAGAGTTGTGTTACAGATTGAGAAAAATGTTGTGCCAAATCAGCCAAATCTTATAATATGAAAAATTGTACCTAGGTGTTGCCTGATGGAGATTATAGCCCTCCCTGCATCTAATGCAGTCCCATGAATGGAACAGTAAGGTTAGATTTTCAGTCAAGATGCATTCTGTAGGTATCACTACATATTCATAGCCCAGAGCAGGGATCCCCAAACTTGGCAACTTTAAGACTTGTGGACTTCAACTCCCAGAATTCTGGGAGTTGAAGTCCACAAGTCTTACAGTTGCCAAGTTTGAAGACCTCTGGCCCAGAGGCTCTTACTCTTTCTGGGTGCCAATCCCCGTTGTCACCATACAACCAATGCAGTCCTTGCATGATGGGAACACATGTAAAACATCATGAAATAGGTACATTGACAAAGACTGAATCATTGGGTTTCTCTGATTTTGTTGCTGTTGTTATTATTGTATTCCACTGTGAATAGGATAAATTAATTCTGAAAGTGGATCTTAGGAATCTGCCACAGCTTTCATTTTCATTTCCTCTGTGCAATTTTGTCTTCAGAAATCAAGCCAGTTATTAAAAACATCACATGTCATGGAGCAATGTGGATGAGTAAAACTCCAACAGTGTTTCTAACTATAATTTACCTCAGTTCTGTGTCCTATCTCAACTCTTAACCCTTAAACCTGCACAACAGGAACAAATTGTATGTTTCTCCTTGTCATTTTTGTCTTGAGAAACAAGAAGAAATGTGAAGGTTGAGTGGCTATTAGTACTAGCACAAGACAGAGTCAGTACAGAGTCTTGCAACACTAAATTACCATAGGTTTTCTGACTCAGTAATTTTTGTCTATCAATTTTCTGTAACCATTTCAGAAACTACTGTTGGTGCTCATCAAAGCAGATTGAGGGACTGTTTTATTTGTTTCAATGAAATTCTTACACATAGTATTCATGACAATTCTTACCTGCCCAGTACAGTTAGCCCTTCATCTTTAGAGGTAACTAATACTGTAGAAAACCGAATGGGCTGAAATCAACTGAATGAAACTTTACAGAGACAAATGCCAAATGCTCACTTAGGAAACACAAATCAAATAAACAGGTATAGAATAGGAGAAATAATTGGCCTTGGCTATAGTGCTTCTGAAAAAGATCTTGGAGTTGTCATTGACTGCAAACACAGTCAAAAGTGTGATGTGGTTACAAAAAGACAGATAGATGACAGAGAGAGAGAGAGAGAGAGAGAGAGAGAGAGAGAGAGAGAGAGAGAGAGAGAGAGAGAGAGAGAGAGAGAGAGATTGTATAAGTGCATACATTCACAGTTCTACGTAATTCTGCACTGGTCAGATCTGTCCTTGTTCCTCTTATTTGTCCCATTGGAATTTTTCTTTTTCCAATGACCCAGTGCCAGGAGTTTAAAGGGAATTCACTAACACAACATAAACATTTATTAAGGGGACCATAGAATTAATAGAATATGCACCATAACAAGTGTTACTTGATATTTACATCAAATATAATACTGGTGTAATCTCTGAATTTTCATAATAAAGTCTAGTAAAGCTTCTGTGATGCATTACATTAACATTTGAACAGAATTCCTTATTTTATGCTCTTTATTCATCTTCCTACTTGTTTTGTGGACTGTAGGCAGAACTGAGATATTTCCAATTATTTAAATTGATAGGACTTTCATTAAAGAAATCCTGATTACATTTAAGCACAGATGAGGGTTCACAGGCCACAGTTGGTCCACTCAGTTTAGCTGTCAGATTTCCAGGGCAAATCTTCAGCCCGGGGAATTTTTTTTCTACTAACTATTAAAAATCCATTTAAGAATGGGTCAGATGGGACCTGGGGATGTTGAAATTATGTCTACAATATAAGAAGTAGCTAATAGATCTCTTCCATCTCTCTTAACTTTTAGGAAGATTAGCATGTTGCAGCATCATATCAGTCATGGTCACATGAGACAGCTGATCAGTTAGCTTAATTAACAGATAAGTTCTGCATGAAGACAACACATTAACTCCAGCAACCCAATCAACTTTTCTAAATCTACCCAGCAAAGAAGGCAGAAAGACTCACTTCTTGGTTTTTAATTGCCACCAGTTTGAAAGTCTGCAATGGCCCAACTGAGATTGGCAGCGCCACCACAGACCTGGTGCTTAGATGAGGAGGGGAGGTAAGGTATCACAATTTTCTGCCTTTGTCCTCTAACATGCAGCCACCACAAGGAAAAACTGAAGTGGTGACAGACACAACATTTCTGAGGAAGTTGCGTTTTCATGGGCCCTCTCTTTGTCTCAGACAAGGAAAGGAAGCTTCTGGTAAATTGTTCAAATTACACATCCAAGAGGGCAAAATTATTTAGACTTAATTAGCCTTGCAGCTATTTTGGGGCAAAAACTAATTATCTGAGTCAGGGACATCATCACATGGTTGCTCCAATTAATGACTGACAGGACTAGCCTTTTGACTGCGGCACATTGTTCAGAAAATGCCTGTCCACACCCACTATTAATTCTTCCAAGGAAAGACAAATCTCGTTCTACTTCATTCCAACTAATGTTTATCCAATTAAAGATACACTGGAAGCAACTGTGGGATACCCAGCAGGAATTATGGCAGTAAAATAAAAACAAAACAAAAAACAAAACCACAACTATCTTCTCAAGGAGTTTCCCTAGAGCTGATTAGATAATTTTTGGAACATCAGTTGCACATCATTTGAGAAATTATCTGAGCTGTGAAATAGTTTAGAGCCCATGCTTTTGCTTAGGTAATATTTTCACACATTATATCCAGATTTTGAGATAAAAAAATAAATGATATTTCCAAAGCTAACTGAAAACTGCAGGCACTTTTCCACGATAATGTGGCATTTAAAATGCTATTTTTGAATCAACTCTGATCTGACTTTTTTTCTTTGCTCATATTTATGACTGTGCCCTTAAAAAGAAAACAACATGACAAACATAATATATAAGAACATTTTCTGCATTTTCTCTTAATTATAGTATTGCACTTGCAATATTTCAAATGAAATGCTGAATCAGAGATAAAGCCTGCACTGCAGAATTAGTAGAACAAGGTCATTTCATTACATTTAACTTTAGATGTCTGACTTCAGGTTCTGAACTGGTCAGCAATAAAATCCATTAGTTGCTTTGTTTATTTTTTTCCCCCTAAAGCACTATCAACTGCATTAAATTAAAAAAAACCTTGAAGATACAATGCAAAGTATGAATTAAAAGGCTCCAACCATTCTATTCCAAATTATAATTATCAAAAGAGCCTCCAATTAAAAAATTAATTGAGAAATGAAAGTGAAGAGAAATGGGAAAAAATGAAAAAGATAAGAAAATGACTCTTAAGCTTTGTAACTCAGGACAGATTGTTTCATAGGATTATTACGATTTGGAGAAAAAACATTATTATTTTCTAAATTGAATTGGATTATTTATTACTGTTCTTAAAAGTATTGAGCACAAAGAAGATTTTGAGCAAATATTAGATTAGATTGGAAAATAATGTACATGAGAGAAACAGTTCAAAGATGAATCTCTATATAAACATTACAAATATTAAATTCTCCTTCACATAGCTCCTACATGATAATACCAGCATCCCATTTTGTTACAAAAATACTGCAGAAAAAAAGTGGGTCACTTCATTATAGGAACTCACGAGTCAATGTTTAGGAATATTGTTTTTCAACTACCATTGCTAGAGAGACTAAATCCTGGAGAAATGGCAGATTAAGACCAGATAAATTCCCACAATACACCAATGGAAGGAACTCCATGCCACACATCATGCAGCAGATGTAAGCAATAGCAATAGCAATAGCACTTAGACTTAGTATATACCACTTTACAGTGCTTTACAGCCCTCTCCAAGTGGTTTACAGAGTCAGCATATTGCCCCCAACAATTTGGGTCCTCGTTTTACCCATCTCGGAAGGATGGAAGGCTGAGTCAACCTTGAGCCAGGTGGGATTTGAATTGCCAAATTGCAGTCAGCTGGCAGTCAGCAGAAATTTCAAGATCTCTTACCATTGGTTAGGCAACATCTAGAAAGCCATAGTTTCCTGAGTCTATGAAAACAACAGGAAACCAAACCCAAAGTGGCCTTCTCTCTGATGACCACATCTCCTGTGTAATAGAGATCATGATGATGATCATGATCATGATTATCATGATGATCATGATGACAATGAACATGACATCCATTCAGTAGTGTCTGACTCTTGGCGATTCTATGGGCCAGGTCTCTCCACATCTTCCAATCTTGCACTACTTCTTTGAGTTGCTAAGAGCCATGGGGGTGCAGTGCTTAGAATGTAGTATTGTAAGCTAACTCTGCTCACTGCCAGGAGTTCAATCCTGACCAGCTCAAGGTTGACTTAGCCTTCCATCTTTCTCAGCAAAATGAGGACCCCGATTGTTGGGGGCAATATGCTGACTCTGTAAACTGCTTGGAGCAAGAGTGTCAAACTCAAGGCCCACTGGGTATTTAGATCTGGCCCGCGGGGCCGCCCTGGAAACAGTGAAGGACTGGCCCACAGTGCTTCTGCCAGTGAAAACGGGCTCCCAAGCTCTGTTTTCAGCTGCCAGGGCCTCCTGCAACCCTCTGCCAGTGAAAATGGAGCTTGCGGCCCTCCCAAGTTCCGTTTTCCCTGGCAGAGGTTTGCAGGAGGCTGTGGCAGCCGAAAATGGAGCTTGGGAGCCTGTTTCCACTGGCAGAGCGCTCGAGCTACCACAGGCGCCCCCGACAAGAGTGATGTCGAGCTGGCCATGCCCACCCTGGCCACGCCTACCCCGGCTCCACAAGGTCAAACACAACCCTGATGCGGTCCTCAATAAAATCGAGTTTGACACCCCTGGCTTAGAGAGTTCTGCAAAGCACTATGAAATGATATATCCAGGAGCCGTGGTGGCACTATATTAGAATGCAGTACTACAGGCTACTTCTGCTACCTGCCGGCTGCCTGCAATTTGTCAGTTTGAATCTCACCAGACTCAAGGTTGACTCAGCCTTCCATCCTTCTGAGGTGGGTAAAATGAGGATCTAGATTGTTGAGGGCAATATGCTGACTCTGTAAACCACTTAGAGAGGGCTATAAAGCACTGTGAAGCTTTATAAGTCTAAATGCTATTGCTATTGCTATATACTGTAAATCTAAGTGTTATTGCTATTGCTATTCCTTTACTCTGGCTGGTGTCAGCTTTGATGTGTTGAGCCGGTCTGGTTTCCTTCTATCACTAACTTTTTCAAACATAATTGCTTTCTGCAGTGAAATACAGACCATAGATTATCCCCAAAAGAAAGTCTTTACACATAGACCTTAATGTGTATAAATTTCTATGTGATCTGAATTTGTGTCCAGTGTCCATAAGCATTTATAGCAATAGCACTTATATACTACTTCATAGTACTTTACAGCCCCCCCCCCTAAGCAGTTTACAGAGTAAGCATATTGCCCCCAACACTCTGGGTCCTTATTTTACCGCCTTTGGAAGGATGGAAGGCTGAGTCAACCTTGAGCTGCTCAGAATCAAACTGCTGGAGTGAGCAGTGAGTTAGCCTGCAGTAGAGCCGCGGTGGCGCAGTGGTTAGAGTGCAATACTGCAGGCTACTTCTGCTGATCACCGGCTGCCAGCAGTTTGGCAGATCAAATCTCACCAGACTCAAGGTTGACTCAGCCTTCCATCCTTCCGAGGTCGGTAAAATGAGGACCCAGATTATTGGGGGCAATATGCTGACCCTGTAAACCGCTTAGAGAGGGCTGTAAAAGCACTGTGAAGCGGTATATAAGTGTAAGTGCTATTGCTATTGCTATTGCTACTGCATTCTAACCTCTGCACCAGTGGTGGGTTGCTGCCAGTTCGGACCGGTTCTCCTGTACTGGTGGCGGAAATCCCCCCCCCACTCGCCGAACCGGCAGCAATGGCAGCCTTGCCATGCCCACAGACCGGGTCTCCGGTCATCGCTTTGTGTGATTGGCTTGCAAAGAACACTCTGCACATGCGCAGAGGCTTCTGCGCATGTGCAGAGGCTCATTTGCGCGATGTGATGGGGGCGCGCACGAAGCGCACTTCTGGCACGATGCAAATCGGTAGGGAAGGTAAGTAGAACACACCTCTGCTCTGCACCACCATGGCTCTTATCACGCCCAGCATGTATATAAATAGAGGATTAGTAGAAAAATATATGGGCACAAAGCTACAACCTTACCCTTTTAATCATGTGGATGCAATTCCTATATATAACGTATGCATCAGCGGCTATGTCAGTTCAGGCTCTTGGCTATTGCTGTTGGCGATGACAGCAGTATTCTAACACAGGAAACATAAAAGTCTGCTCAGAAGATGTGAGGTCAATAAAACTACCAGAATAACTGATTTCCATTAAATGCTTGTTCCCTTGCCCCATGAGCTAGTAGCACCACCAAGCAGCCCTTTCATCCCTCAAGAACATATTGAATCATAATTGAAAAGATTTCTCCATAATTGAAGATATGTTAATGGATTATTTCTGAAAAACACCAAAGCATCTTTGCAGGGGAGATGTAGACAAGTACACTACAGTAGTGTAAGATTGCAATGGGAGGGATTGGCCCTTGCTGATATATTGAAATGTGCAACAGAAGGGAAGAGGGGCAAAACCAATCATGCTATAGAAGGGCTCTTAGTCTTTTGCTTTCTCTCTTGTGCCATAAAAAAAAGTAGTTTAAAATAATTGTTTTCTAAATCACCCTCTGAGATTAGGAAGGAAGCCAACAGCCATTGTTCATTTTCAGCAAGAGATCTGCAGGGAGTTTAGAGTGGTCCATAAAGTTGCTGTGTTTCATTTGCTGTTATGGGTGCCCTGCACATTTTGATCAGCAAAGAACCTGTCTACAAACAATTGGCAAAAATACTTTTCCAGGAATGAGAGAAGGCAACATATATTAGCACCAGGGGTGGGTTCCAACTTACCTCGCTGCTGGTTCGCTCCCTCCCGCACCGCGTGGACATGCGTCATGGGTGTGTGCACGCATTGCGCGCACATGTGCAATAATTTAAAAAATAATAGATAAATAATCTATAATATATCATTTCTTCTCACAAGTCCAATTTGGATACTTCCTAAAATGTACAAGTTGAACACATAGAAGAGTTTAGATTTTTTTCCCCTTAGCAGTATTAATTCAATTTGGTGAAAAATAATTCACTTAAATAATTCATTCCATTTAAAAGGGAAAAAATCAGGGTAAAATGTGATATTCTTCAATGATTATGTGCCATCGATCAGGATGAACTTTTGACAACCACATGATAAATCTACTCCAGAATGATTTCATTCTGGCCCTTCAGGTTTTCCAAGGGTGCACCCATCACCATCCTAACTGAACCTATCCACCTTGCTCTTGTTCAACCACTTTATTCTCTTTCCTTCCATCTTTCCCAAAATTATGGACTTCTAAAGGGACCCCCGTCTTCTCATAATGTATCAAACATACAATAGTTCGAGCCTGGTTACTTGTGCCTTGAGAGAGAAATCTGGACTGATTTGTTTAATGATCCATTTGTTCATTCATTTATTCATTTATTTATTTTTGGCTATTTTCAGGAGACTTCTTCAACATCAAATTTCAAAAGCGGCAATATTCTTTCTATCCTGTATCTTCAAAGTCTAACTTTTGCTTCCATAGAATATCAAGAGGGGAAACCTTTGCCTGCATGATTCAAATCTTTGTATGTGTAGACATGTGACAGTATCTCAATATCTTTTCCAAGGCCTTAACGACAATTTTTTTAAAGTTCTAGTCTATGGTACAGTATGTCTTCCTTTACTGTTGATTGACAATCCCTACAGATAGATTGTTAAGATATTCATGAACTGGGAGAGCCATGTTAACAAGGTCAACCAATGAATCTGCATAGTAACTCAGTCAGCCAATTGGAGAAAAGTGCTACTGAGCATGTGCAAAGAATTAAGCTTGGGCTGGGTGTGGTTTCCAGTCTCCATTATGAGTCACCATTATGTATGTGCTTATCTCCACGAGGTCTCTGTAAGAGGTCTGCTCTGAACTTACTGTAATGAAGATAATTCTCTGTAATTGAATGAAGAGAAACACTCAGCTTGTGGTACTGTAAATACATTTATTTTGACTATTAGAAAGTTATTTAATTCAGCTAAAAACAGTAAACTGTGTGAGCTTCTGATTTATTTTTCAACGGAGAAAATCTCCAATATAGATGCTATCAGAGTCGTCACTGTCACTTCTAACAGCTGGCTGTGGTGCCTGGGACCATAAATTTGCTCTTCGTTATATTTAATTGTAGTCCCACTTTTTCCACTTTCATTACTAGAACTTGCAGATGGTTTGTATTTTCAGCTATCACGTCAGCGTAGGTTATTGGCATTTCTTCCTCCAGTTTTAAAATCCCACTCATCTTTTTCCAATACAGCCTCCTTCGATATATATTAAGCAAAGATATTCTGGCATTTATTTTATGACCAGCTAACCAAGGGCATATGTGTCTACAAATATTTTATCTTTCATTCTAAAACAGTTTCCAGAAGTCATCACTTTCTCTAGTTTCTTACACTTTCCTTAAATCCTAAGGAAAGACATCATGAAGGAATTCCTGCCCTGAGTCTTTTTCCAGTTGTGGAAATTAGGCTAGACTTAAAGTGAGAGGACAATAAGGAACCAAAACCAGCATCCTGTGCCACTTCCAACAATAAAGTCATCTGTAAAACACCATCAAGAAATTCCCCAGGGCCTTGAGAAGAATATTGAAAAACAGAAGCCTCTTTGACAGAGGGAAAACATTTGCAAAACATTTACAAGGCAGATTTCATCACAACTTTATGCAAGATGTTTACCAAAGAGTTATGCCAGATCAAAAGGACCATCTAATTGATATTTTGTTTTCACAATGGCCCGCAGAGATACTAATTAGGAATCCACAAGTAGGAACCACATGGAACATACATTACTTCGGATTGTTCTGTTGTAATACATGAAAAGCGTAAAAAACGGCAGAGATGTATTCCTACCCACAAAAGAGAGGATTTCAGAGAATGTTGAAATAGCATTTGTACCAGTTTGAATAGTCTTAATTAAAATCAAGGCATAAATAATTAGTAACTTTATAAGAAATGTTTTGGTTCAGAACAATCTTTCCCAAAATGTTGGGATGACAATCAATCAAAATATGACAATCAATTAAAAAAAACCAAAACCAACCCCACTTTGGAAATCATGGAAATACCTGAAAGTGTGCATTTGTTTTACGGAGATTAAGAACATTTAAACTCAGCTGACCATTTTGTTATTTCTTAATTAACTGGTTTCATTCAGTCATTCTTCAGTTAATAAAAGCAGAAAGGAAACCATTTATATCATTTCCAGGTAAAAACGTATTTAACAAGGGCAGGAACATGAGTCAGCATTACCAGGCCACTTCCCCACCACCACAAACACACAAACCAGAGCAGTGATTCATGGGAGCATTCTGGGGGGGGGAAATGGCAGTCACATGAAAATAGTGTCTCTTCTGGTGGCATTCCCACTAGAGATGGTGGCAAATAAAAAGGTTACTTAAAAAAAGGATACAACCTCCAAGTTCACACAACTTATCACGATAAAAGTAGCAAAAGATTAAAGAAACTCAAATACAAACAAATGACATGCAAAACAAAATTGCATTTAAATTAAATTTTAGTTGTAAGCCAAACTTCCCTTTCTTTGTCAGCCTACACTGAGAATGAGCCCTTGGCATGAGATTAAAGACTATATGTAATCCTTTGCTTAAATAACTAATATGGTGTAGCATTGCTTTGTGGCCAAGCTTGACTTTCACAATTCGATGTTGTTCATATGGTTTGAGTTAGAAACTCCACTTACCCAAGACTGAAAATAACCTATGCTTTTGTATTTATGGGAATTGAAAACCAGCACATTTATTTATTTATTTATTTATTTAATGGATTTTTATGCCGCCCAATCCCTAGGGACTCAGGGCGGCTCACAACATGTTAAATCCATTACAGCATAAAAGCAATAGTTAAAATATATGACAATACAAAATGCAATAATGCAATAATTAAAAATACAAAAAATACAAAAGTTAAAAGAGTATCTCATTCACCCCGCCTGCCGGAAGAGCCAGGTTTTTATTGCTTTCCGGAAGGCCAGCAGGGTGGGGATGGTCCTGATCTCTGGAGGAAGTTGGTTCCACAGGGAGGGAGCTCCCACAGAGAAGGCCCTCCCCCTCGGTCCCACTAGCCGACATTGTTTGGTCGACGGGACCTGGAGGAGGCCGACTCTGTGGGCTCTAACCGGTCGTAGGGAGGTATGCGGCAGGATGCGGTCCCGAAGATAACCACATCTGAAGGATACCAGGTTGGGCAACCAAGATAGATCCAATTCTAGCTGGATGTTGAAGATGACAAGGCCCATGAAAAAACAAAGAAACATTGCTGCTACAATCCAGGCCTGACTCTTAAAAGAGAGTATACATTATCACTTACAGTTAATCCTCAAGTAACAACTGTAATGGAGTCTGTCCATCATGGTTGTAACTCATTATGATCATAAAACTATTGTACAATCTTTTTTGCAGTGGTTGTTAAGCAAGTCACTGCACTTATTAAGCAAACCAATGGTTTGCTATGACCATGGGTTTACCAAAAGCTGGAAATAAATATAAATATGGCCTTGGTTTCCGAGCGCCTGAAATATGTTCATTAATCAAGGGTGAGGAGAGCAGTCCAAACATCAGGACTTCTAATTCAAGTCATATGTACCCTCCAGATGGTCTGTTGGAACTTCAAATTGTCATTAAGTGACCAGTTGTAAGTTGAGGACTACTGGTATATCCTCTCTGAGAAAGGAGTTAGGAGTTTGTTCATTGCGTGGGGACAATTACTTTAAAGAGTATAATATCTAAAGGATATTGATATTTTCTACATTTTTACAGGTAATTTAAAGAACCTTAAGTCATATCCATGAAGATGGCTGCAAACACCTATAGCGTAAGTATAGCTGATAGTTCCAAGATGCCACTGTGAACAACAGTCACAAATCTCCCAGATATTCCTATTACCCTAGATTATATTGAAAACTCCAGACTTTAAAAGTGATGTCTTGTATTGTAACACAATATGACTCCCTGCCTCCACCAGCTTGCAGCAGCCATCAGAAAATTTTCAGGTAAATGCAAAGAAAATGTACTGTAATTCTACCCAACCCATCTGCAAGTTGAAAATGTTTTGCTGTTATTCTTTCTCCATCTGGCATGCAAGGCAGCTATTAAGAAGGAAAGAGAGTGGACAATGAAATCTCTTAAACAGCTGGCAAATTTCAAGCTGCTGTTTCTATTAAACAAAATGCCTTAGGTCTCTTCCAGTTATAAAGCAACTGCACAGGCCTGATAGTCTGTGGATATGTATTTCACTGTGGTTGGGGGTGGTGGTGAATAACTTAAGACACACAAACAACTACAGAGGGGGGATGATAGATTAGCACCACGAGGCAAAGACTTTAGAATATGAAACATGCTTGCTAGTTAATTTCATTCTCCTCGATTCATACATCATTCAACCAGATGCAGCTGCCTTTCTTCCATGCTGGATGGGGCTAAGGTAAAACTCTGCTGCCTCCATAGGGCTGGGAGAGAATTATCATCACCATTGTGTCGTGAATAATGTCAAGCTCCATGAAAATGGCACCACATTAATTTCAGCATGAAATTCCAGGTGACTTGTAAACTGCACCTGAGATTATGATAAACTACAAATTATCTGGTGATGTCATCAATACAGTAGTATCACATATCATAAGGCTATCAAGCTGTCAGTCTATTAAATTATTTTACATGAGCAATCATCTGCCTTTTCATCAATCAGTTAAGTATAGATGTATTCTTTTCCTGCCTGAATGTATGAACCCACTTCAGATAGATAAGAACCAAGTAACTTCTTCAGCACTTCAGTCCTTGACCAGGAGCGTCACAAATTTAATTTGACCCCTGGGATGCCACAGGGATTCGTGCTCTCTCTCCTCTCCTTTTTAACTTCTATATGAGCCACTGGATAAGCTCATCCATTGCCATGGGATGAAATACCAACAGTATACATATGATATCCAACTATACAACTCTGCCCCGAAAGAGTTCACATGGGGTGAATTCTGTGAACATCTTATCCTGGTATCTGAGACTGTGATGATCTGGATGGGGAACAAGAATTCAGCTGAACCTTGGCAGGATTCAGTGGCTCTGGGATGTGAGGACTACTGCATCTTGGATTATGCCTTCTTTGATGCTGAATTGGGTCGCACTGCCCCAGATAGATCCAGTGCACAACTTAGGAGTCCTCTTACATTCATGGATTCCGCTCCAGGAGCAGGTAGCAGTCATGAGTAGGTGGGCCTTTGCACAGCTTCAAGTTCTGCACCAGTTGCACCCATTCCTGGATCAGGAGGAAATGCTCACATTCAATCATGCTCTACTTACCTCCAGATTGGAATATTGTGATGCAATCTACATAGGGTCAGGGGTGGGATTGAAATTCTTTAGCAACCATTTTGCTGCCTGGTTGCTGGGTGGGCATAGCCATGGAGGAGTGGCCTACTCAGCCTCCTGCACCATGGTGGTGGGGGGTGTTTTTGCCCTCCCCAGGCTCCAGCGGCTTTCCTCAAGCTTCCAGGAATGCGAAAACGGCCTACCCCAGGCACCGGAGGCCCTCTGGAGGTCAGAAATGGGCCTATTCCGGACATCCGGTACTTCCAGTAGGCCCATATTTCACCCTGCCCAGACTGCGGAGGCTTTCCTCAAGCCTCTGGAAGGGCAAAAAACGGCCTCCCCGGGCTCTGGAGGCCCTCCGGAGGCCGGAAACAGGCCCATTTTCAGACTTCCGGTACTTCCGGTAGGCCCATTTTCCACCCTCCCCAGGTTTCGGAGGCTTTCCTCGAGCCTCCGGGAGGGCGATAATGGCCTTTTATGACATGGGTTGCTATAAAAATTAAGAAGGTAAGTAAATAAGTAAGTAAGTAAGTAAGTAAGTAAGTAAGTAAGTAAGTAAGTAATAATGAATGAATGAATGAATGAATGAATGAATGAATGAATGAATAAATAAATAAATAAATAAATAAATAAATAAATAAATAAATAAATAAATAAATAAATAAATAAATACTATTTCATTTAAAGGAGCAGACAAGCTTTAGGGATAATCTAGTTTTTATTTAAAATGGTCTGAGCAAGGCTATAAAACTATGCTTCAAAGAATCTTGGGAATGGAATCAGGAGGATTCTGTTAGTAACATTTCCTCCTTATAACCACTCCTCATTTCATAGCAGGGTCTCAGTGCCCACACTTTTAGCATTCTAATAATTAATACATGGATTCTTGGCAATTGCTTTTCTTTAATTTACTTTTTAAAATTGTTTCTTCTTTGAATTCTTGTGAAACTATTTATTAACATTCAATTGTTTAGTCCTTGCTCTGTTCAGTTCTTTCTTTCCCTAATACATACTTCCTCATATAATTTTGCAGATCTTTACATTTAACCCAACAATATTCAGATGTCTTGGCAAGGATCACTGTCCCTTATGAATTCTCCTTTACTTTTGTAAAAGAAAATTCATTCTCTCCATCTATCTAAAATTTGGCATTGTAGTTCCCATATGAAGAACTGCTAGTGCTGCAAATTGTCTTTGAAAGCAATTGTCAGGCTCTTAGACAAATATTCAAACCAAAAGTAATCCTTTTCTCAGACAAAGCGAATAAAATCTTCTTAACAAGATTTGTTGAAGTGAAAGCAATAGGGTTACAAGAATTGCAGCAACTGAACAATTTCCCATTTAGAACTGATTTATCTCCCAAGGCACTAGGTCAGAACCTTTGTTTATTTCTTTCAAATGATTTTTCTGAGAATAGATGATAATGGATGAGGTTGCAGATGTCCATTACATGGTCTCCTAAATTTTTAACAGACCGAGAATTGATGCTTACAACAATAGAGTTACAAGTACTGGAGTGTTTGTTTGCTTTTAAGCAAAGTTGAAACTTCTGCACCTCCCTTTATGACATGTAGCTTTAGTGTGCCTTGGAAAACACCCTACTTTCTTCTTGACATATGGCAAGAGAAACTCTGCTTAGGATGCATGATGCAAACTCATGCCTTCTTCAGCCTGGCCATTTCTGAACTTCCAAAGATTTGGCTTCCAGACCAAATCTAATGGTTTGTGAATGCTCTAATGCAGCGGTTCTCAACCTGTGGGTCACGACCCCTTTGGGGGTCGAACGAACCCTTCACAGGGGTCACCTAAGACCATCGGAAAACACATATTTCTGATGGTCTTAGGAACCAAGACACAGCTCTTCTATCCGTCTCTAGGGGGTCCACCCACATGCAAATAGACTACTGCAAAAAAAAATCTGTACCATGGGAACTTCTGAGCATACGCAGAAGCCGAATTTCCAGCACTGCGCATGCATCGCCATCTTGTTTTTGGCTTTTTTTTGCAATTTTTTTTAAAAAAATTCGGCACTGCACATGCGTGTGCGCGCAAAGCGCACATACACCCACAAGATGTGGCCACGAAGGCCAGGAGGATGCGAACCAGAAGCAAGGTAAGTTAGAACCCACCCCTGAGTTTCCTAATAATTTTATTATTTTATGGTTGGGGGTCACCACAACATGAGGAACTGTATTAAAGGGCCGCGGCATTAGGAAGGTTGAGAACCACTGCTCTAATGGGAATGCAGTTTGTGTTTTCACTTGGAGTTTCAAATCTATGGTGAAAAAAGTCTCAAAAAGGCATTCCTTGTGGCTCTTTCGCAGGTATGGAATGTCTTAGCAGTCCCTGGCAATATTTCATAAAAGTTAGTTGACATATGCTATAGGAGCAATACTCACTGTCAATTAAATGTTCCATATGATTATTTGTTCATGAGCCCCAAGATCCTACAAAAACTGAGGTCTGCATGGACCACAACTCAATATTTTAATGCCAAACGTAGAGGGGTGGGGAATATAATTGAATCTATGATATTTCCTAGTTAAGATTTGTAGTATGCAGTTGTCTAGCTTAGTAAATATCCCCTTTTAAAATATTGGTATAAATTTCTGTATGTGACCTTTAACTTTAGTGTTTACCAACTTTCAGTTGATTAGCGTATTAGTCATATGGAGCATTAAATGAAATACTTCGTTATGCAAGTACGGCAGTGATTAGTGAGTTTTCTGAGTAAATTATGTAATTGAACATCTGCTATTAAGCTCGTCCCCACATTTATTGCATCATAACAATGTCATTACAGAAGAAAACTGCGCGGATAAGCAGCATGTAATAAACATGCACTATGTATCTAAATGTTTACTCCTCCATAACTCCTGTTCTGCTTAATTGTGACAGTCAACACTCATTCTCTTTGTTAAACACACTGATTTCTCATCAGTCATCACAAACAAACGATGGACTGAGCATTCCTTTGCATCAATTATGCTAGAGGTGAGGGAGTGGGGGAACTCCATACTATCATTGTACTACTAGGAAGGTCATTGTGTCTTACAGTATATCCATTCATCTGAAGGGAAGAGACTCTGTAGAAAACTGAAAAATTAAATATGTGAGCACATCTCCAGCAACCCTACACAGGCAGGTCACATCCCAACATGTTTATTGCCCTTCCAAACATTACCTTTCTCCATTTCTATACAACAGACTATTTCATTTACCCAGTCACCAACAGTTACCATCTATTTGCGCTGCCAGCATCTCTCACTCACAGTCTAAAGCCCCTGAGCTGCCAAAACCCATCAGGTTCTCCTCCTACTGCCTCTGAAGCATCCATCCTTGAATCCACTTGAAGCAATTAACCTGTAATGTGGGAAATGCATCTCTATTGACCACTTCCTGCAACAAAGAAACAAGACAAGCCATTTTCATTGCTCTATATCCAAGAGCAAGTGATCTTGAAAAGAAAAGCCGCTCTGTTCTATCTCCTCTTCAGATCAACCAGAAACAATCCCATTGATAATATCAGTGGCATTGCCTTACTTTTTCTACAAAAGGGAGAGGCTGCTAATGAAAATAAAAGGCTTGTAGGTGTTCTATAAAAGATTAAGGCCATTTAAGCTTAAGAGGTTTACAGGAATTATCGCGTAGACCAAAAGCACATAGATCAAAGGTATCTCTCAGTCATTTTCTGTTGCCAACAACAATACATAATTAGACAGCAATAACAGGGTGTTACGTAGCCAGTTTAGTCTGGTTCATGCAAATTTGTTGTTAAATGTTGTCTGGAAAAACAGGAACTGTACTTGGCTGTCTTGTCTGATTTTCTAGAGAGGGGGGGGGAGGGAGGGAGAGAGAGAGGGAGAGAGAGAGAGGGAGGGGGAGAGAGCGCTATATACTGGGAAATGTAGTACAAAAGCAGTTGGACTCCGAAAGAACATCCGTGTTATTATGATTGCCATTAAATGTAGTTGTGAATCTTAGGTATATATTCACATGCTGGAAATTTAAGATCTGAGCCCAAGCTAAAACTATGGTTGATTGGACTGTCATTCAGATGTTTAGATTGGATTTGGCATTTTTATCCACGTACTGAGTCCTTCACAAGGACCTGCTATGAACAGCACTTGTTTGATGGTATTAAAGATATCACAGGATGTAAGATGGTCCACTTTGTTAACAGATTATAATTTTAATCCGGCCTTTAATTATTATTATTGTTCTTCTTGTTAACTATTTTGTCGTTAATATAGTATGACAGGTTAATAATATGCAAATATTATTATATTATTGTAATATATATCATATTATAAATATGTAGTTTAAAAAATTTGGGGGGCCTGTTTTGCAAGGGGTGGGAGTAGTAATATTATGTATCGGTATTCAACTAGGGGGGATAATATGTATATGTGTTAGTTGTTTTTCTAATGCACTTTTTAAATATTTAATATTTCCTGTAAGCCGCCTTGAGTTTCCATGAACGAATAGGTAGCAATATAATTTTTTCCTGATAGATAGAGATGATAGATGATAGATAGATAGATAGATAGATAGATAGATAGATAGATAGATAGATAGATAGATAGATAGATAGATAGATAGATAGATAGATAGATAGATAGATAGATATGGTGGCACAGTGGTTAAAATGCAGTATTGCAGGCTAATTCTGCTAACTGCCAACAGTTTGATTCACACCAGGCTCAAGGTTGACTCAGACTTCCATCGTTCCGAGGTCAGTAAAATGAGGACCCAGATTGTTGGGGACAATATGCTGACTCTGTAAACTGCTTAGAGGGGGCTGTAAAGCACTGTAAAGCAGTATATAAGTGCTATTGCTATTGCTATATCATGTTTGTTTTGTATTTTTCTTTGTATTTTTTTTTAAATTGGAGTTTTGTACTTTAACTTTCTTTGAATAAAATAAAAATAGAACCAGAAAATGATGTTTGGGAATCATTTTGCCAATGTGTTATGTTGTTGTTTATAATCATTTGTGCAATCTTCTTGCATTAGCTGAGTATATATTTACTATTCTTCTGCTTCTTTCCTCAATCTACACTTCGAATCATTTGACATTTTTTCCATTTTGGCCTTGATTGCATTAAGTGAATGGTTTGCTCTTGAAAAATCAAGCCTTCAGTTTGTTTTTTTATGTTCCAGTTATAAACCATTGCCTCGTTTTAACTTTATCTACTGCCTCTCAATCTTTTGCATGTAATTCTTTTTCTTGCCAACATTCTGCTAGGTTGTTGTTGTTTTTTACATTATTTCAATATTTATATTTTGTTTCTTTTTTTTTATTCTTTTTTTTTATTCAAAAAGTTTTATTAGTACAAAGTACAAGCATTTTTATCAATTTTCTCCCCCCCATCCCCCCTACCCACAACCCACTACCTCCCCTCCCCCCCCCCCCAGACTTCCCAGAAAAAGTACAGGGCATAGTATTCAATAACATAGATTTAAATTAAATTAAAATAACTTCTTAGATCCCTCATTTTATCGGCATCTTTAACTCCAGATTAAAACTATTCAAAATGTTAAAAATTAAAGAGAAAGTAAACAAGTGAAGAACAAAAATAAGCAAAATAACAAATAAAAAAGAAGCAAAGATGAACCTCTTACACTAAACTTAGTCATAACTCAAACATTATTAATAGCATACTTTTACAATATACCAAAGTATTAACTTCCCAATATTTAATATATATATATATATCAATAATAATTGGCTAACCCCTTATATTTCAACACCCTTAAACTTAGTTAAAATCCACCCACTTATTAATAACATAATATTATATATATAACATTTCCTCTGAACCTCAAACCGTAAAATACACCTTCATAACAATATTCCTATACCTTAAGGTATCGCCTCAGAGTATATATTATCTACTATACTAAAAATAGTAACCAAAATATGATAATAATAATAAAAAGAATAAAAACCAACTCTTTATACCTCTAAATTTTTAAACTTAATCCTATATCCTCAAAATAATGATACCAAAATATTACACTATATCCAATTTATAACTTCAAAATATTTGATATGAAAATACCATCAATAAACAATATTAATATTTCAGGTCCCCAAATTATTGATAACGAAATACTCTATATCAAATTTATAACTCCAAAATATATAATATATATCTAAAAAACAATCTAGAAATAAAATATAATACCAATAATAGACAATATTAATACAACATATGTAAAAAAAAAAAAAGAAAAAAATGATTACAATCTTGTTCATCTTTCCAACCATCCTATAAGTTTCAACACCATCTGTCCTTTGGCCATTTCCAATCTGTCGCTTCAGCTGTCATCTGATCCCATTCCTCCATCTCCTTATCCACGTCATAAACATCTGTCTGGCTCTGCCACTCTTTTGGAATCATCGAAATTATTTCCTCTTGATCACATATATCCGGATTTCCCTTCTCCTCCTCCCTTATTTCCATGCCTTTTTCCACTGGAATTTTAGAAATATCAGCCTTTAAAACATTGATGTAGAATTCTGTAGCTTTCTTTATTGTATTTAGTCCATATCTTTTTCCCAAGAATTTTACAGTTACTCCTGTTGGTACATTCCATTTATATTGTAAATTTTGTATTTTTAATTCCTGAACCAAAAACGAATATTCTCTTCTATCTTTAAGCATCTTGGCAGGGATTTCTTTCCATATCTTTATTTCTTGACCATTTGCCTGAAGATTTTTATTATAAATCGCCTGTATAATTCTGTTTCGCAAAGCTCTGGTAGTGAAGTATATTACAATATCCCTTGGCAAGTGGTTTTGTTTTGCATACCAAGAATTGATTCTGTATACTTTATCGATTTTTGTAGCCAATTCATCTTTAGACAATCCAGACACCTGCTCCAGTGCCTCTGTCATTCTTTCTTTCAGATTTTCAATTTTTTTTTCTTTCAAGCCCCTGACTCTTATAGCAAATTTCATCTCTTGAAATTGAGAGATCATCGCTTCTTTTTCCAATTTTAATATATCATTTTGAACCTTGGTTATATATTCTTCTGAAATTGTTATATTTTGCTTATTTTTTTCCAAATCCTTCTCCAAAATTTCCATATTCACTGCTAATCCTTTGCAAACTTTCACCACATCCGCTCTCAATTGTAGATTCATCTTCTCCATAGCAGCCTGCATCTTTTTTTCTATCTCAGCAAGTTTTGAATTAAATTCTAAAATTAACTCATTTTTCAAAAGTTTCAGGGTATTAAAAAAAGTCTCAGGTGTTAAAGAATCAGGCATAGGTTGTTTCTTTAAAATATGATCAAAGGAGTACTCAGTTCTTTTATTCACTACAGTCTTTTCAAGTTTAGAAGCCATTTCAATATTTTCAAAAAAAAAGACAAAGAAGAGAGGAAGAGGAAACCCAGATCTTTACTTAAAAAAGAAAATTCTTTTCCAAGTCCAGAGCCATTTAGATTTTTCCTTCTATAAAACTATAACTTAATTCCAAAGAAGAGAAAAAAAAAAGGGGGAAAAAATCATCCTTCAAATCAAAGGTTTCCAGAGGAAAGGGCTGGTAACAAAGCAAAAATAACTTTCTCTTTTACACCACAGTTGCCAATCGCCATCTTGTTGCCACTCCTTATTAAGTTACTTTGTTTCTTCCATCTTAAAAACCCAGGAATGGAGTTAAAGTACAAACTATTACCTCCAGGACTCCTGTCTTCTTCTGGCTGCTCTCTGTATTTTTAAATTAATTGTACCTCCTTTAAAGCAGCAGCGGTGGTCGCGGCATCTTGCTTCGCTTTAAAAGCGGAAGCTTCCAATCTTCCGGAGCAGCTGACAGGCTACCTGGGGAGCCCTTACCCTACGCGCCCTAAGTTGGTTTTTAGGGCACTAGGAGGGCTCTACCCCACCTGTCTCGCTCTCATCTCTCCCCTTCGCCCGGGGAGAGATTTTCAAGCCGCCAGACAGCTGTTCTGGCGGCTTTTACAGAAGATCGGAGGTGCGCCCTGCAAAGAGCGCCAGCGACGCCGTCATATTTTGTTTCTTACACATTCAGTAATTTCCAATTTTTAACTTGAACCCGTGCTTGTTCTTGGTTGTCTTAAATAATGCGTACTTTTCTTTTTCAACAGTTTGTTTGACCTG